>JAQLOM010000010.1:8314861-8333417 GCA_030068315.1 Chrysichthys thysi | reverse complement strand
AATAGTTCACGTGGTCTCAAAGAGATGCTAACAACACAAGATGCTGTGAGGGACTGACCGCCGCTGACCTGCGTGGGAAAGTTACCCTTGTTCCTCATTGTTTACACATATAGAGATAACGAGGCGGGTGGCTCGCGATACCGCTTGTGGCTCCAAACATTGTTCGAGGGTACAGAGAGATTTTATTAAATAAAAATGCTCGTGACTCAAATTACTCGTGGCCTCAGATGTTCATGAGTACAGGTAGCACTGTAATTGGCTACTCTAAATTTCCTGTAGGTGCGAATGTGAGTGTGAATGGTTGTCTGCCCTACAATGGATTGGCAACTTGCCCAGGGTGTACGCTGCATCTGGCCTGAAGTCAGCTGGGATTGGCTCCAGCTGCCCCATCCCCCCCAACCCTGAACAGGATTAAGCAGAAGTTGAGTGAGTGTGAATTAAAAAACTAAAGGCAATTTTTAAATTATGAGGTGAAGGTGAAGCATGGATTGGAGACATTCGTCTTCTCCAGTAAACAAAATTCAAAAGTCATCCCTCCCCCAAGAAGATCATGTTAACATTCTTTTGAGACATGAAGGAGCCTATTCCGGCACATTTCCAAGCACATGGGCAAACAGTAAACAGTGTAAAGTATGGTGCATTGCTCTGAAATGAACTTAAAGCTCCAATTCACAACAAAAGAAGAGGAATGCTGTCCAAAACCGTTTGCTGCACCATGACAATGCACATCTTCATACAGAAGTGCAATGGCTCGGGTTCTAACATCTTCCACATCCTCCTCACAGCCTGGATCTGGTGCTGAGCAATCATCACACCTACGGTCCACTGCAGGAAGCACTGTGTGGTCGCAGATTCACTTCTGATGATGAAGTAAAGGAAGTGGTGCTCACCTGGCTTCATGAGCAGTCAAAATACAACTTCTCTGCAGGAATACAGAAGCTAGTTGAACAATACAACTAGACAAGACATCTTGCATGGAGCCTGTGTGGAAAAGTGATCTGTTCAGTTTATTCACAGTTACTTTTATTAAAGCTATTAAATGTATTTCGCTTTTACTTTCTGATTCATGCTCATATATAAACTATTTATAACAATATGCCGAATTATGTGCAACAGTCAAATATGGAATTATGGAGTGCATGGTACTGAGATACTGTATCTGCTAATTTAATTATTTATTTCATCTGGTTGTTTTTTCGTGCAATGTTTACCAGGTGCTGCTCAAGACAAGGTGTGAGAAAAAATTAATGACTTGTTTACTACATGGGTGCGGCTCTACATTTCAGTGTTCAAGCTGCAGATCAGTTTACCTTCACAGCATGTAGTGACAAAGGCCAGGATAAGCAAGGCAGGAGCTGATTGTAGATATGTACCAAGAGAAAACACACACACACACACACATACATACATACATACATACATACATACATACATACATACATACATACATACATACATACATACACACTAAGCCACTCCCTTGTGGTGAAGGAAAATTATGGATGAAGCAATGATATGACATTCCCAGGTAGCATTACATAATTCACCTTAGGCAACACAATCTATGCCACTATTGTTTACCTGACTTACTGCACCGAAACTCATAAACACTCACAGACATGTTGTTTCAAGCAGCAGTGGGTGTGTGGGAGATCATTTTCATGTCCTTTTGTTATTGCAAAGGTCATAAAAACATACAAATATACAAAATATTGGAATTGTCTCACAAAGCATACTTTTCTTAAAAGCAAGTCTAATATTTTGTACTACTGTTATGTATCAGTTGTTATTAAGAAACACATCACTAGCAATTAACACTGCAAAAATATATTAAATGAAAACTAATTAAAAATGTGTCTCTGTTTCTAGATTCTAAAATTCAGGTTCTCAATACATCTTACATATTTATAGTGCAAACATATTTTACAGCATACAGATTACTGCATATACTTGAAAGAATGAGAGAATATTGTCAGGGATCTAATCCTCGGAACGAGTACATGGTGCACTCTCTCTCTTGGAGCATGCATCCAAGTCAAAGCCTGAATCCTTGTCCAAGTCTGAACCCATGTCTCAGCCTGAACCTGAGCATAAATCTAAGCTTGAACTTGAACCTTTATCCTTGTCCAAGCCTGAACCTATGTTTAAGTCCAAACCTGAGCACAAATTTTCATCTGAACCTGAATCTTTGTCTGAACCTGAATCCAAGTCAGAAACTGAACCCGAACCTCAGTCGAATTCAGAAGTCATGTCCAAGTCCAAATCCAAGTCAAGGTCCAAATCCAAGTCTGAGCTAAGGCCTGAATCCAAACCAAAAACTCTTTCAGAAACTAAGGACATCTTGAAGCCATCTCAAGCTGCCCAGACTTCTCAAGCTGCCCAGCCTGTTCAGGTTCTCCAGCCCTCTCATGTTCTCCAACCTTCTCATGTTCTCAAGCCAACCAAGTCTGCTGCCAAGCCTGTTCAAGCAGCCAACCCTGGGCCATTCAGAAATCCATCTGCATTCACAGAGCCTTCCGCATTAACAGACCCCACTGCATTCACGGAGACTGCTACAGTTTCAATGTTTGCCAAAGTCACAGAACCTGCTATCAAATTTATGCCTACCATGGTCAGTAACCCTGCTACCATAACAGCACGTGTTGCGGACTCAGATCAAGCTCCAGCTCCTGTCTCAGACCAAGCTCCAGCCTTGCCACAGAGCCTGCTCCAGCTCCTGGAACCAAGCAAGTGCCAGTATCCAAGCAAGTATCAGCTCAGTTTCCGAGTATGTTTCAGTCATAAGGCCCAGTCCAGTGCACATCTCCACTGTTTCTGAGCCTTTATTAACTTCAAACCATGCTCCAGTCTCTGAGTTCACTTCAATTAATAAGTCTGTTTCATCTGATACAGAGCATGTTTATGATGTTCATATTCCAGTAACTATGTGATGTCACTCCTGATCCAATCATAGTCACAGGGCCAGAGCACACTTCTGCTCCAGTCACAGTCACAGATCCAAGGCTTGTTCCAGTAGCTGTCACAGTTCCTGTTCCAGTCACAGAGCGAGAGCCCGTTTCTGTTCCAATCACAGTCACTGAGCCAGAACCTGTTCGTGTTCCAATCACAGTCACTGAGCCTGTTCCTGTTCAAGTCGCAATCACAAAGCCAGAGCCTGTTCCAGAACCAGTTCCAGTTGCACAGCCTGCTCCTGTTCCAGACGCACAGCTGGCTCCTGATGCAGATCCAGTCACATGGCCAGCTCCTGTTCCTGTCTCTGTTCCTGTTTCTGTTCCAGGTCCTGTTATAGAGTTCACTCCAGCCCCAATTCCAGTTCCTGTTGATGAGACTGCTCCTGATCCAGTTCCTGTTACAGAGCTCACTCCAGATCCAGTATCTGTTCCTGTTCCTGTCATGGAGCCTGCTCCTGATCCCGTTCCAGCTCCATTCATGGAGCCTGCTCCTGTTCCAGGTCCTATCACGGAGCTCGTTGCAGTTCCTGATCCAGGCCCTGTCGCTGAGCTCATGCCAGTTCCTGATCCAGTTCTTGTTTCGGAGCACACAGCAGCTCCAGACCCTGTTTCTGTCACGGAGCCCGCTCCAGACCCAGTCCTGTTCCTGCCTTGGTGCCCGTCCCAGTCCCTGTTCCTGCCTTGGTGCCCGTCCCAGTCCCTGCTCCAGGCACACAGCCTGTTACAACTCATATAGGGCCATGTATTTTATTTCCTATACCAATCCCGGTGTTTATCCCTGTTCCTGTGCATATTTTCATTCCTGTACTGTATCTCCTGGCTCCATGCCGATGCCACAGCCCACACCCAGTTTCATGGTCACACCTGTGTCAGCTCTCTTGCAAGAACCCCAGCCTGAGTCCATGCCTAAGTGCATGCCTGCTCCCCAGCCTAAACCTGTTCCTGATCCTGGAACCTAATCCTGTGTATTTCTGCCTAGTCTTTGATACCCTGTCTGTGCCTCGATTTACCCTTGCATGTTATTTTGGACTTTGAGCTAGACTGTCGGATTTACCTCTGCCTGTGTTTCAATAAAACCTATTTGGATTTTATGCCTGTTTCCAGCCTGCACATGTGTCCAACCAAACCCTGTGTGCATGACAAATATACAGATCATTGGGACCAGTTTCAGATATTTCACAATATTATGGTTTACATAGATAAATATATACATCGTATAATGTACAGAATGCAAAACATAATTCATGATAATGCATTATTTAATTTAATCATACTTATTGTCACGAATCACACCATACACTGAAAACAGGCACTGATTAGCAGTAACTATTAGATCATTCATGTGGAAAAGTACTGTCCATTTTGTTTGCTTCTTTGCTTAATACCAGAAGTGTTTACAGGCTAAATGTTCATGCTCTGCATACCTCTCAAGTAAAAACATGTGACCTCCAGAGACTTAATCAGGAGGAAATAATCTGACCTTCAGTACCAGGTTTAATCATGGTAAGAAAACAAAGATAATTGTCATAAACAGTTTTCAGCCCACATAACTACAGAGTGAAAGAAAGGACCTGCATCCAACAATTTATTACTTTTTTTTTTAAGTGAAATAGAAGACAATTTATGTGGATGCGCATCATCTTAGCAAACCACAGATGTCCTCCCAAAATTATCAGATTTCAGTCCAGTAGATGTTGCTATGTGAAAAAGTTAGAAAAAGGTTTTCATAAATGTTACAAATAGGTTCTCAATGGTATACTACAGCCATTTGGTTTTTGGTCCTGTTCTGGAAAATATTGTTTTCACCATACATGCATATGTATACTTTATAAAACAGTTCTGTTTAATTCTCAAATGTGATTGGTAACAATTGCTCTATCTAATATGCTGTTGTTTCTATAATAGCAGTTTATTCACAAGAATGTATTAACTAATAATAATAAACTGATAGTTAAAAATGGGCTGTTAGATAAAAAAATAACTAATAATAGAATTGTTGATATGGTAAAGCTTTCTGTAAGAAGACATTCATTTAACAGAGACTCCAGCATCCCTTACTTTATATCCCCTTTAAGTATCCCTTTTTCTAACTTTCCTCCATGGGTGGCATGGTGGTTGAGTGGTTAGCCCTGTTGCCTCACAGGGAGAAGATCCTGGGTTCGAGTCCTAGGTTCGGCACAGGTGCCTTTCTGCATGGAGTTTGCATGTTCTCCCTGTGTCCGTGTGGGTTTCCTCCCACAGTCTAAAGACATGCAGATTGGCTACCCTAAGTTGCCCATGAGTGTGCCAATGTCAGAAGGAGTGGCATGTCAGTTGGAGTATTCCATGGTTGCGTGAGATGTCGAGGTGTCTTGTGACGACAGTGGACCCTGCACGGCGTGGGACTAATGCTAGGAAGAAGTGCATTTTCCTCCACAGGAAAGTCTTTAGGACAGAGAAGTTTGTATATTTTAGCTTTGCATCCACATGAATTTATTTCAAGGGTGTTCCATAATATTACATGTAACTTATAACTGCAATTGCCAGCAAATTGCTATGTAATATTCGATAAAGTACTTCAGATTGTGCTGCTGTAGGAAAAAATTCAACTACGCTGTAGAATCACACTACCATGTTGCTGATTATTTTCCTATAAAACCATGCCTTGTCATGCCTTGTCTTGCTTAATATCACAGTAACATTTTGTGCATTGTACACAGAGCCATAAATCTTGTTTATATTGCCTGGAATTGAATCCCTTTCCGTTGCATGCAGTAAACCAGGAGCGACTGTGTGTAAGTTCTGTTTCGTAGCAGGTGCTAAATTCCACATCCAGATTCTTATCAGTCCAGGTGTTTATGCACACACCAACAATCACATGGACTTACACATACACAAACACCTGTGAGCCATGTGAGCATAAGTGCACTTTACTTGTCAACAACAAGAGAAGGCAACCTTCCTGTACTGAATACATATTCCTGGATGACTCTTAACATTGTCACAGAAAATACTGCAATGACACAAATATCACGGCAGTATAATCCTCCACACGTTCCTAAATAAATGACAAGAATACACTAAAAATGTAATAACAGAACGCTCAATAGCTACACACACCCACATTCTGTCTAAGTACAAACATACTTCAGTCGAACCATGTATTTGCTCTTATAAATAGAATATATTTTATTGTCATTACAATGATCTGAAATGAGTGTGTTTCCATGGAAACTGCTTCCCCTCTAGTCCCTGTTGTCTACACAGAGAGCAGGACTGATGAGTTCCTTCTCAAGGTTCCACAAACCTAAACACATGAAAGTGTGTCTTCTAGCAGAAGTATACCAGCAGCCTAGTGAGAGATTTTCAACATGACCTTAAGCTCAGATGTAAAGATTTCTGGATAATAATTGTATCATGATGTATGGCAGGCTGAATTCTGTAGATTCACTTAGCCAGCTGTTTAGACCTATATGCTTGGCAGTTGTGCATAAATTAATGGAAAACGCACTGCGTAGGATGTGCCCTGCTGTTAGGACTGCATTCAGAGCATGGTATACAACCTGGCTTTAAGGAGGCTTGACAGTTGTAGTATATGCATTCCTTTAGAGGGCATGCACTCATGCTTCTTACCTCTACCTCAGTGAAAAGCTACCTGCCTGGGCAAATAACATTTCAATCCTGTTTAATCCCTTGTACTGATTTTTAAAGGTTGACTAGCATCAATGGAATTTGTTTGTTCATGCTTGAAATGTTACGAAAGGGAAATTTTGACTTTACAAAGTGCAATGTGACAGGATAATGAGAAATGAGTGATTGTGATGACTGTACAATCAAAACTTTTTGAATAAATGTCAACTCCTGTTGGGTTATCTTGACATGAAGCAATAAACAACTTGTACAGTACCTTACACACACTCTGTGAACACTGTCAGTCTGGATATGTTGGCTGCCATGTAGAGCAAAGAATCACACCTGCAGTATTTCACGACACTGCATAGCCTGAAGATGGTCACTGCATATCAACACAAGTCGTCACATGCACCTCAGCTATCCTGTTCAAACAGAGAATGTACAGTATATTACAGGAATGCGGTATTAATTTATCCATGATGCGGAGACTTCAGGTGTTAGAGACATACAAAAAGAATAAATAATAAAGAACCGGTACTTTTTCAATCTGGCTAAAAGATTGTTTGGCGTAACGAGGATGTTTTCTGACATCATATATTTCATAACCCCTTAAACTCCATGCAAACTCCATACTTACATTCCTGACTCTTGTCATGATAAATATTAACTATTAGTTTTACTCTAGTTAATTAATAATTCATTGTAGTTACTAATTAACATGCCTTCATTACTAAATAAGCCTAGAGTTTAAGTGGATGAACTGACAAGTCAAAAAGAGCAGAGACAATGGAAGATGACAGTAGCATGTTGTATTTAACTAGAAGGACTCCAGCTTGGAGGTCAGATTGAAGTTTTCGGGGAGTGTCAATACTTCATTGTGGTTTTGCCCAAGACTACTGTGACAGAGGTCATTAAATCCATATATTATCCAAGCCTAAGTAAAAAAGTGAACATGGTAGTTGGTAGTTTGTACACAAAGGGCTAGAAAAAAAAAGATTATTTCCTGATTAAAGATATTTCCTGTTAACAAATGTCTTAAAGGATATTGTCTTGGACTTTTGTTTGCTATGAAGAAGTGAGACAGAGCCCGAATTCTTTCTAACCCAGACTGTACATTCATGCAGCCTATGAGTGACTGTCGTGTCAGGACTAGATCCCTTCTGTAAAGAATCTCCATTTGGGATATTATATTCATAATTTGTCAAAAGCTGCAGATGAAAAGTCAGATGTGAAATATGCTCATGGGTATAATCAATTTTAAAAAGGTGAATTGTTAATTTCACCTATTATTTTTTTAAAAACATAAAAACAACAATTGGATTAAGTCTAAACACATTGATTGTTGAGATCTTTGATTTTAACCCTTCCATTGAATATCATGCACAGCTATCGCTGAGGATGGGAATACAAACTACTGAAGAATAGTTATATCAAAGTATATCCAGAAAACAAAACACAAGCTTTCAACAAGTTTATACTATTAATATCTTAACACACCCTTCTTTTTTGTCACAATAGTGTGTACATTTTTGCATCTCCATAATGGACTATTTCAGTGTTTGGAGAAAAAGACTTGTCAGAGTCCTGTTTGCTTTCTCACAGAGATTAAGGCGATTTGAAAGGAAACGGGTGTGGGGCGGGGCTCCGAGCACGTGGACTTGTTTACTTCCCTCCGCGAGCTCCTCCATATCCAGTTCCCCTTCCCTTTTCCCACGCGCACTCACGGCGCGCTCCCGCCCAGCCCCGCCCTCCCTGCGCGCACCCTGCACGAAATTGCGCAACACACTTCCGGTGCTTCTGACTGACTGCAGAACTTCTTTTGCTCGGTTTATGTTTGGAACGGAAGCTCTGTGCTGCCAATAATAATGATAATAATAACAATAATAATAATAATAATAAGAGCATCAGCAACAACGACAATAATAATAATAATAATAATAATAATAATAATAATAATAATAATAATCGTATCGGTATCTGGTTATTATGAGTGGGAAAAACGCTTTTCGCCAAATATCGCGTTGCTAGGAGAAAAAACAGGAGCCGGAAAGCGTTTTGCGTAACAACATCCCCATACAGCGCTCTGTAATTATTTGTAACCAGGAGGTTTCCCGTGTCTTCAAGGTGATCAGTTAGAAATAAAGCACCGTCTAAGCGGTCTGTCTAATGTCTGGATCTGTATAAACGCTACGAACAGAGAATCCTTCATAATATCTGCATATTGACAATACCCTTAACACTGCTCCGGGACATTAATATCTCGAGCTAAGGGGTAAAATTATACCAGTAAGCAGGCTATATTGTAAACAAAAACAAAAAAACAGTCAGTTGAGTTGTTTTTCTAACATATTTATCTCGGGCGCAATATTTCCTGCAACAACACGACGTTTCTTCCGGGTAACGCGATATTTGGCGAAATAACGCGATGTCTGTCGACATAATAACGCGATTTTTCCTGCAATAACGTGATACGGAAGGGATTTTCTTTTGATTCAGTGCGTGGCACCACAGAGATCGCCTGTGTGCGCGCAGGGAGACGAGCAAACGGCACTTTGAGGGAGCAGCTGTGCTCCAAATGCGTGGCGTCTGCAGGCACGAGCTTGCTGACAAGTTTTCATGCACGTGGGCTGCTGTTTATTGCGCGCACGTGAGCCGCAGAGCTGCACGTGGTGTGCGTGCAGGCTCGCGCGCCTAATTACTTACGAGCGATGAATAAATAAATACGTGCATACAAACAAGTAAACATTGTTTGTTTGCGTTTTTCAGAATGCCAAAACATGGACACGACCTAGTTATTGGCCAAACAGTAAATGTGTTTGTTATTTTAAGCGTCTGTTAAGTGTAGTCTCGTGCAGTGGAGTGCACTGTTTCACACTTTAGTAGTTACAAAAGCAAAGTGTGATTTATTGCACAAATCAGTGGTACACGTGTCATTTAAAAACAACAACAACATGGGGATGTGGACTTTTGCACTCAACCATAAATAGGCCTTGTTACAGTAAAGATTAGATAAGATTTATTTATTTATTTATTTATTTTATAATCTGCAGCAGGTCCAGCTTGTGTGTTCTCGGGGAAATGGCTGTGAATATCATGAGTCGGGCTGTGTGTCATTTCAAAACCTGTGACGTGACACACATTTCCAAGGTCTAAGGATCTCTGGTGAGAAGGGTAGCATATCTAGCAAAACTTTTTGGTAACAACACAGGTCACTTAATAAGGTTACTTTATAAAAACACAACGCACATGTGAGCAAAAAGGTTTTGCATAAAAACGCAAAGTCCATGTTAGTGCATGAGACAGATGTCATTTCTGTCCCTTCAGATGACACGTCCTGAAGTATCACCTACTGCGATGGACTCAGACCCCTTTGGAAATTGATGCGACCATGATCCAAGTCCATCACCTGCTTGCATCCATCTCTGCGGCCTTATTTAAGAGCTTTAATGTTCTCCAACTCAGCAACATCATCAGCTATTAGATTAGCACACTGTGAACTGAGGCACCCATTTCCGCAGGCCTCTGGGGATTATGGCTTCCTGCAGTAATCTTTCATAAGCGCTCAAAGAGGCCCAGGGCCAATACATCATGCAGGTTGAAATACAGCAGTACAAGAATGGCTGGTGTCTTCTGTAAGTGGAGAAAATGATTTGTGCCCACATCAAATCATCATCTGATGTTTATCGTATCTGTATCACACAGCAAAAGCCCAACTGCTGAATTAACAGCTGTAGTGTTAGTTGAAATTTTACAGTCCAGATGGACTTTTATAAATACTGTAGGTGTTAATTGAGCATCAGTTGGTATATCACTGTGTGGCTGATATTCAAAGCTTATCTTGATTATGATTATCTGCATGTGTAGCATAGTACACAGGTAATACCAAGCCATGACCAGGATCAGACTTTTTGTGAGGTCTGCATTTGCTCATGCTTCTTTTCTCTTGTTTTTTTCTTCACTAATCACTGGAAAAGCATCTTTTAAAATACCATGTATCCCGCAGCTAACACTGGGTACATCGGCTTACCAGCAAGCTTATTTGATTAGCAAGTGTACATGTACACATACATTTTACAAGTTGACAATTGCCCACATAAACATATTTACTGTCACTGACCACTATATTAGTAACACCTGTACAAGTGCGTTTTCATGCAATTATTCAATCAACTAATCATGTGGCAGGAGTGAAATGCATAAAATCATGCAGATACAGGTCAGCTGGGTTGGGCTACAACAGCAGAGGGCCACCTGGTCTTGGAATCCTATCAGCCCAAAAAGGTTATCTGAGTCTACAGTTGGAAGACACTCAACAAAACTGTATAGTTGAACACTGAAAAAAGACCAGGGGAGGTTTTCCCAATATTTAATGGTTATTTGGGTTACCGTAGCCTTCATAACAGGTCCAAACAGTCTAGCCATTCTTCTCTGACCGTTGACCTCTGTTAAGGCTTGTTTAGTATAGAGAAGTGCTGTGTATCCTGGGTAACAGTTTATGTTTTCTTATTCTTTCAGCCAATAATTGTTGGAGGAGGGATTTCTCAGTGTTTCTGTGCTCTTGATGCATGATTTTCCATTTTCCATAACCTCATTATTCAGTCACTTGTGGTCCAGGCTTGGAATCATTTTCCTATCTAGTGATACCTGCTGTTCAAATAAATGTCAACAGCTGGACAAAAGCTGTTCAAAGCAGCGATGAAAAACGAACTTTTCACAACAGTGGGATTGATGCCTGTTTCTAAATCGGCTCTGAATGCCATTGTGTCCTTTTCCTGAGTCTTTTCACTGTTTTCTCTGGTCTGGCTCTCTCCAGCCTCATTTTTCAGTATTGTTTCTCACCCTTGAATTGAATTTGAATTGTTTGCACATTTGAGTTCATAGTGTATTTTTGTTTTTCTTGCATGCAGACTCACTGTAAACTCTAGTTTGCGCTGTACGCTCCGGAAGCCTTAAACTTACATCATGTGTTTATGCTGAGCATTGCAGTTCCCTCAGAGATTTTGAGACAACAGTCTTATTCGGATGTGTACCGATGTGTGTTTGCACACGTTTGCATAATGCATGTGTGTACGCTACCATGGCTACTAATGGATTCCTTAGAGATGGTGCAATGTTCTGTGTAGAGGGGAAAAGACTCCTCCTTCCTGTGTTTGTGTGTATACGTGTATGCATCTACGTGACAGTGTATCATCTCCTTGAAGGAGTCTTCCAGGATCGGTTACATCTGTAGTGTATGTATGATCATCACAGATTGGTGCTGACTGGTTCTGAAATTAGATGGAAGGGCAAAATTTGAATATCTATCAGTAACTTGATAATGAAACTATCATCAGTATACCACACAGTCTCATTGATGTCTAAGTCATTAATGTTTTTATGTAAATAGAAAACCCTATACAGTCATAAAACTAAACTAGACTAAAATAAACTCACAGACGTGTCGTTCGTCCTTTTGTGTAATTTATTCTTTGACTTTGTAAATAATCCACCTTGTTCACATTCATTACACCTATGACTGTATTTCACATGTGCCAGCTCAATCCCTTCGGAAAACTTGTGATGGCATTTTCATCGAAGCAGGCTGAAAACTATTATTACACCAATTGGAGAACAATGCTCGGGGAGTATACAGTATAGCCTGCTGGGCAAGAAAGAAATCAGCCCCAGCCTTGCTTCTTCATACCATTGTGTGTATTTGTCTACTTTTGTGACACAAATTCACTTGGTCTTTCAAAAGTCCAAAATAATCTGCCTTCCTAGGGTAGTTGCTGAATTCCATAAATGCACATTTGAAATGCATGACAGTATAACACAAATTAGGAACTACACTTATAACACTCTAATAATAAAGGCATGACGATAATGAAAGGGGAAGTCCTAGCAAAGCTGTTCTTGTGTGCAATACAGAGAAAATATTTCAAGTTACTTACATAGTTTTTTTGGCATGCCTGCATACCCATTAAAAATTAAAATGAACTTTGAACAAATTTTTTTTTTTCCTCTCAAATCACGATGGTTGTTCATACTGTTTGTCAGACTACAAAGCTAGATACAGGACGTACCCAAACCACCCCTTTCACAAGAAATCTGCTGCAAATAAAAATTTATGACTCTCTTCTGGAGTCAGAATGAGACAAAAAATCTGCTTGTCATTGTTGCAGACCTCATATACTTTTCCTCACCAGTAAATATGTTGCTCTAAAAATTGTCAGCTTTCAGGAACAATTAATGAATTCTGGCTGCTCACATGGCTTCACTGCTGGTCTGAATACAGTATTAGATCTAATTTTACAAATAACTTTTAAGAATTTATCATTCTAATAAATTATTATTGACTTCCTCAACAAGTGGCCTTAGACTTCCATCCTAAACAGGTTTTAAGTATTTTCTGATTTTTAGTCTTAAAGTTAATAAATAATAAATAAAAAAATTGTTTAAAGTATTTTTTTCGGTATGAAACTTCTTCTCCTTGGCCTGATAAGTGTAATCAACATATAAAATCAAATTGGTTCATTTGACCTATTTGAACCCACCCCTCACCCCCACATTTCTATATTACATAGATACTGTTTCGGGTCGGGTTTGACCCAGTAATCAAAGTGGAGGTTAAAAGGGGTCAGAAGAGACAAATACTATTCGTTTCTTTGCAACCTTGAGATATATTTCACCCCAATCACACACACACACACCCGAACATTTATTAATGATTAATAATAATTAGTAATGGAGTTAATAATGAGATATACACAATGATTATTGGGATTTTTTGGTTTCTTGCAGTTTTGGATACTTAAACATGCCCTAGGTCAAACTGACCCAGAAACATCATTGCTGTTCCTGAGAAACAAACGTAACAGTAGGGTTAATTTTTTTTTTCCAATATCAAAATGGGGCTGTGGTGGCTCAGTGATTACTGATCAGAAGTTCGGGGTTCAAGCCCCAACTTTGTTGCTCCCTTGAGTAAGGCCCTTAACTCTCCTTGGATCAGGGGTGCTGCATCATGGTTGACCCTACGCTCTGACCCCAGCTTCCTAATAATCTGGGATATGCAAAGACACAAATTTCACTGTGCTGTAATGTATATGTGACAAATAAAGACTTTTGCCCATGGCAATCACCACAGAATACAGGTCTACTTTGATTCTTTATTGTAGCATGATATTGATGATTTCCATTCAGTTTTGCATGTATATGCTACACTTCAAATACGTTACAATGCACGTCTCCCTTAGTCACTTCCCATCAGTAGTTCTTGCAGCTAAACCACGCACACACATTCCACGATTTTCTGCTGATGCTGACTGCTGTACTTCGTAAGTCATCCACTGCTTTTGCCATTTGACAATCTACCAGAAACAACAAAGTGGTCTCCAGCGAGAGCTTACAGTAACTGCTTAGTAATGTGTACTGCAAAATCAATGCAAGCTTATCAATAATAGAGTAACTGCACACTGTGGAGAAGGGATGATCACCAAAGACTAAGTATTGTATATGGAGTAGACTAGGCTTTAATCTGTGTCTGTGTGCATGTGAGTTAGCAAGAACTGTCGTTTTAAGCACAAGCTACATTTATTTAAATACACGTTGGTGGTCCGGTCTTCCATCTGTCGTTCTTATTTTCAAAACATTGTTAAAAAGATGCTTTTGTGCAGTATGACGTACAACTGTCGTCCAGCAATGGCTGTGTGGAAGTTGTGGGATTTGAACACGACCTTCAATCCTAGAACCTTAACTGCTGAGTTATTATGGCTTTCATCGCCACCATGTTTCCCACTTACCCTTTACTTCATGCAAATCCCAAGTTATTTTCTGAAACGTGGAATTTCTTCCAGTTTAAGGGAATCATAAAGGCTGAGTTTGTCCTGTATCTGCAAAGTCACAAAATCTACTAAACTAGCTACTAGTGCACAGCTTTATGACACACAATAGGCTCACTGGCCCAGTCTGAAAGGTGATAGCTTGCCAGATTATGGCAGGATGGAAACCCACCACACCCTGCCAAAATCCTCACTGCCGTTCAGAGACTAAGAGACTGCTTGTGTAAAGACCAACTTGCAAAGACCAAATCTTCTACCAGAAAGTTATACTTTTTTATATTTCTGTAAAGCTGCTTTATGACAATGTCCATTGTTAAAAGACGGTGTACAAATGAAATTGAATTGAAACTAAATGGGCTTGGATTATTATTTGATAATAATATCTAGCATTTGTGCTTGATAATGTTGACAAGAAATGGATTTAAATTAATGTGAGTAAATTAACTTAGGTGTAACTTACTTGTTTCACCTAAAGCTAATTCCTAAGACCAAATCACACATAAAAGTGTTGCATTACAGTGTGACAAGAAACAATTGTGTGAATGTTACCACATGAAATAAATATTTAAAAATAAATATATTTGTGTGATTCAGGGTCCTTTGAGGTAAGTCTTTTAGGATTTGTTATTTATTATCTTTTTTTTAATCTATTTTTATAGGAATTTACATTAACCCTGCTCTGGGACCATGAAAAAAGTCACATTCTTGGTACCATGGTGGAAAACATGCTATATGACCAGAATAACACCACTTTGTTACAATATTTAGTTTTCTTTTAAATAATATGCTATGACAATGTAATAAAATCCAAATAATATTGCACAACGCTTCATGTGTGAGTTTCTGCTTATTTCACCCTGCTGTAGGCAAAAATGTTACTGTTGGCATTGGAACTGGTTACTGTTGGCACAACTAATTTGGTTTTCTTGTCACTTGATCTGGGACAAATATAGCATCTCTTGCGTTGTCCTGGATGATGCTGTGTGGTGCTTGCGGCTGGTGCGGGTGCCTCTGGGGGTGGATTATTTGGTACAAAAATCCAACATTGCTTGTGTAACCGGTTTCACATTTTCAATTTTTTGGATGCTCCATGTCACAATCTCTGTTATCATGGCATCATCGAAAAATAAATCAAATGCTTTCAAGGGTGTGTCTGCTTGACTCCCATTCCCTTTCGGCCCTGGTTTCTGTCTGACAATATTTCACATCGGGGTTCTTCTGACAGTTTTTGGCTGCTGTGACCACACATACCCGTTTTTCTGTTTACTGGTTTATTTTTGCTTGGGTCAAATTGACCCCATAGTACCCATCACATTGAAGGTACTATGGTGAAGCAAAAATAAACCTAAATAAAAAATAAGCGGAAAGACTTTGAAACTATCAAACGTGTGTCAAATACTTAGGAAGGCCTTACAAGTAAATAAGTGGCAGGCAAGGTCACTAATCCTGATAGTTTCCGAAAAAAACATGGTCCAAAGAGGGCTGGGATCACATAGACCCCATGGTACCAGAGCAGGGTTAAGGTAGTCTGAGGTAAGGCATTTATTTTTTTCTCTTTATCAAGACTTTTATTTTAAGGCAGTTCAAAGCACTTTGCAAACACTTACCAACGGATTTCACACAAGGTATTAAAATGTATTATCAAACCAAATAATAATAATAATAGTGACCAGTTATTTGCCCACATATTTGCTAGAAATGTTCATTTTGTCCTGTTCTTTAATCAGCTGTTATACCTTATCAGTCACCGGAAAAGAAACTCCTGGATCAGTGCCAATACCCACCTCTAGTCTACTGAGGAAAAAAAACTACTAACCCAGGTCGCATACTAAATTATATCACCACGGTCTTCAGAGACACTACACCAACCTTTGTGTTAGAGACCTCCTACAACACTTCAGAGTGTGTACTTCCTAATGTTGGCTTTTGTGGTCTGTTTCTTGAGGAATCTAACTCCAGAGCATCTGCAGAATTATACTACTTAATTTTTACTTAATTTTTCCTTTTTTTTTTTAACATGTAAGAAACCAGAAGACAACCGAAAATCAGAGAATTCCTGTCAAAGTTCCTAGTTTGGTCTCAGCTGAGAGATTATGCCTGATGCAGAAGTGGCACCATCGAGCCCTCCATGTTGTTACTGATTACTAAAGGCATCAGAGCCGGAAAAGGCACCAAGGATTAAAACCACTAGGTTCACAGAGGTCTGCAAATTTAATGGCTATGTTTCTGAGAGTTCCCCCATAGTACTAGCCCATAGCAACCACTTACAGGACATGTAGCCAAACATTTTAAGCACTATACATTTAAATTCAGCATCTCACTTCACTTATCATGCTGAAATCTGACCCCTTTTACTGCAAGATTCTAAAAAGTATCTCAGAAATTCCGTACATAGTTGTCCCTATGCTTCACGAGCCTAACTATTGTCAAATGTTTGTTTGGGGGTGGTTTTTTTGTCTCTGTTTAGGGAATTCTCTTTCCTGTGTAGGTCTAAATGTTCTAGAAACACACCCCATGAGACAAGCAGTACAAACAGTATTGAGTTTAGGACTGTGTGTTCCTTCCCTTAATGTTGTGAATTTTCTATGATGCAATACAGCTCCTCTTTTGGGGGCGATCTCACACAAGTGTCACAGTGAGCAGAAGTGACTTCATAGGAACCCTGCTTGGAGTGGGCCCACAACTAACAAAGACTGAGAAGGCTGCATTTTCAAGAGAGGCCCCACAGGAACTAAACATGTGAAGGGCCTAGAAATTCATGGAATGGCCCTGCTGTCTGTGTGTAGGTTTATAACTGTTGAAAATCTTCAAAATATAAATTTTTAAAGACTCCTATTTGGAAATCTACTGATATGTAGACCCCCCCCCCCCACCCACCAAAAAAAAACCTTGTTCCACAGTCCCTTTTATCTTATTACCATTATATTACTTAATGTCAAGCATGATGTGTTGCCCTCCTTTCCATATCATATATTTTCAAGTCCCCATTTAATGCTGGAGCCATTTTCTTTCCACTGATTGCCGATAATATCATTCTATACAAGTATTTATCTGTTCCGTTTCCACATACAGAGCTGTATGACTTACCCCCAAGAAATCAAACCTGAATGGCTATTAACATATTATTAACGTATTATGCCTTTCTCATAAGGCAGCTGATATTTTTTTTCCTTCTTTTTTCCTCTAGATTTTTGGCTCCTGCTCCAAGGTAAGTCCAGGACATCCTCTATGCATCAGTTAATGATCAGCATGGTGACACAAGCCCTGAGTTGTGCTATATCCCAGCTCCAGGCTCCCTGGTTTGATCCTGAGCTCTGGTGATGGTCTGTGTGGAGTTTCACATGTTCTCCCCATGTATTTGTGGGTCTCATTTCGGCAGACTGGCTACGCGAAACTGCTGTTAGGTGTGAATGTGTGTGTATGGTGCCCTGTGATGGCCTGGCTTCCTATACAGTGTGTATTCCCACACTGCACCCAGTGTTCCTTGGATCCTAATCACTCAATGCATCAATATTAGAAGTAGTGTAAAGCTCATGGGACATCTGTCATCTGAACAGAGTTATGACAACATATTATACACTGGGGAGTACTCCATCCAATCCTCCATCTAACTATAGATATTATAGTCAAATAAACACCCGTGTGGAGCATACTTTTATTGTTGTACCAAGTACAGTAGTATATTCGCGCGCACACAAACGTTCAACATTAAGGCACTACGCTGGTCCTCGCTTCTCCTGGCTCACTCGCCGTCATGGCGCCACATCCAACGGAATTCCACAAAAGGGGGTGATTCTCAGCTGAGCGGTTTCCTGTGACCGTTTCTAAACGTGAGAGACGTGTGTCGCCGAAAGCCAGTCACAATTCACACTAGTTTAGGCAGGATGCCCGACTTCTGAAAGAGTATCCCGCTATTTATCACTGTTGCCGGAAATCGCTCTGTTCCGGCCCCCCCTTCTTCTTCTTTTTGATCCGTTCGCCCGACCGGAAGTAATCATCTTGCTTTGTTTACGAATGGACATAGCGTTCTTTCCTTTATTCGCCCCGGAGCGTGTCGTCATGGCAATAAGCGGTGCTGCGCGTCAGCATGGTTTATGTCCTTTTAATAAGCTTTGACGTTGTGCTGTTTTGACCAGAAGCTTCGGTTTGTTTAACTGATATGTCACTTTCATTTGT
>JAQLOM010000010.1:8300372-8314761 GCA_030068315.1 Chrysichthys thysi | reverse complement strand
AAAATATATTTTTTTTATGTATATATATATATATATATATATATATATATATATATATATATATATATATATACACATACACACACACACAAGCCATTTTTCACTTTTTAAAAGTCAATACGGGCAATAAAACAGGACACAAGTACACTTGGCTTAAATGATGATATTTATTTAATTATTGCATGTGCCCATCCTCTCTCAACACAAACAAAATATATATTCTACTTAGATACTTTTTAAATGATGGTTTAATAGCAATAGAACATCACAACGAATAGGATATGATTTCTGGACAATGGAAGACACAGCAAGTTCAATCAATGTTTTACTATATTGTACTCCAGGAATACTGTTGGATTTTAAGTTCAGCAAAGTTGGCAGAAAGAAACGTACAAACAGCAATAAAGTCAATCTCTGTGTAAAATCTTCCAACAAATACGTACATGGAGTCTTTACACATTTGGTTCCTCTTTGTAAACTAATTTTGCTTTTTCATGTGTAAATATTGCATATAAACAGGGTGAACAGATGGTACCGAAGAGCAGGATTTGCCCGAGAATCAAGTAGCTGTTTTGATTTGTTTGGTTTTTTTGTTGTTGTTTTTTGTTTTTTTTGTTGTTGTTGTTTTTTTACAGACTTAATAAAGTGCCTTTTTGTATCTCTCTTTGTGAAGTCCTATAGTTAAAAAACAAAAAAACAAAACCTAGACTAGTTCTTAATCCTTTTCAGGCAGATGAGATCTTGTAAGTTTCCCCTCAGCAACATGCTTGTCTAATAATAGCTTCGTGCGCAGTTCGCACAATTGTACAGGGGTAAAGAAACAAGAAAATCCAGGGTTATTTTGGTTTACTTCTCCCTCTCGCACTTCTTAAATGAGTTACATGCACTACATTCAAAAGTGTCATGTATTACAATCTGGAGTTGCTTGCCATCACAGTGTCGTCTGTCATCAGCTGGCAACCCACTGTGAAGGGCCCGCGTTTCTACCAGTTACTAAACACACCACGTACTTCACCCCTTAGACTTGTCAAATAAGTTAAACGTAACCGTGTTCACCATCACTAATATCACTAGTGACAGGAGAAATCAAGTGGAGGTATTCAGTGTGGCAGTTGTGGTGCGGTGTCCAAAATGGGAGACGTTATAATAGGGCGCATATGCATCCCTTTTACCGAGCTATAAATGATATCTAATGATTTATGCACATAAATATATATCTGTGTGCATGTGTGTGTAATTGGTCATAAAAATAATACTTATTCCTGTGTTAATCTTTGTGAAGGTAGGCAATCGTCGTGTGCAACAACCACTTGATTTAGTGGTTAGACTTGCATATTTCAGACATACTGTTTTTCCAAATTAAAGTGGCCTTTTTCATGTAGAAATTAATTAGTCAAGGTAAGATTAAATAAGAATCTATAAAAAATATGTTAGATATAAGTTAGATTTCTTAGATCTGTCTTATTACATAGGTCCTAGTATATTCCAGCAAATTCTATAATCAAAGAAATAAGGCTTTGGATCAGTAACAAGAAGAACTAAATTTATAATAAGAACATAAATTGGCATTATGTCTGAATTTTGTACACCCACAACAGACTCTCTTCCTGAGGTAGGACATGTAGCGGTCTCCTGGGTCTTTGTTGCTAATCAGTAAATGAAGTAACGTGAAGGTTAAGTCATTGTACTAGAAATAAATAAATCATTAAATATGTACCTTTGTAGAGGTTTGTGTGTATGGTAAGTAAATATTAGACATTCTGGGCGTGGTTTTTGCAGGGTATGAGTGATGAGGTGTGGCTGTACTCTAGTCATTCCTCCAGGGCCAACCAAATATGATTAAAGTGTTAACGACAATAAAAATAAACTCTACAAACAGACACGACACAAGTTTGTGTGACTATTGTCACCTACAGAGCAGCAGTTTGCAGTTCCTGAAGGATAGAGAGGATCTTGGTTTCCATGCTTGCAGAGGTGGCCACATGTATAGTCTCCAGCCTGGATAGGATCGACATTTAGTCTCTCAGGAATGCAGAGTGAGGGTCGAAGGTCAAAATTCATCTTCAGCAGCAGGGTTCAGCTGCGGCAGCCACTGTCGCCTCTGTACGCCGACATGGACCACCACCGTGATTCGTATGGCGATCAATCTGAAGGAGGGAGGAAAAAGATACAGTGGTTAAAAGCTGTATGCGCTCCTCATATCTTATCATGAGGTTTATGGGTAATGCTATTAGAAGTAAGACTAAACAATGGAAAATGCAGCGAGTTAGCTGCAGAGTTAGCATTAATGTGTGAGTGGTGCACTAGGTCTGACGATGCTTGCTCCTCCTTACAAAAGGCAAGGCCCCCAAAATCTCTTATGTAAACATTCCATTGACTTTTTCTTATGGACAGATGGCATATGACAGGGATTAACTCTTCATGCACAGTCACGTTTAAATCCCACTCAGACAAATGGGGATGAGGGTGAGAGAGCAGTGAGAGCATTCACGTCAACCTCGTCAGATACTGTGTACCACAGATTGACTAATCCCAAAACAATTCCATTATAATCCTGCTGGAATTACAGTCACTGACCAAAGGAATGGAGGAAAATCATCAGCTCTGGCTCAGCACTTTGAGTGATGGTCCAGTCCCAGAAGCAGCAATTACATAATCTGATCAACGAACAGCAAAACAGTGGTAGAATTCCTCAAGTGAACTGTTAGGAAGCTTTCAGACACAGACACCGGACGGATGGAATGTGGCTGCTTTAAAAAACAGAATTGGATTTTTCGTTTTCTAGTATCAGCAGATCACTTCCAAAAACAAAAACAAAAGAACAACAACGAAATCTTGGGCTAGTCAGTTAGTCAATACTTCACTAGATATTAGCCAGTGCTAGCTAGGAAAGATAAGCGCATTGCTATGGTTATAGTGTGCAAATCGCATGAGCACAATACGCACACATGGTACTGAGGAGAGTGGACTAGAAAGTGAATTAATGCATCCAGTTCTTAGAGGAAATGTGTGAAAGCTGTACCCAGATTATGAGCCATCATCCTTGCTTATACAATTAATCATCAGCCTTGCTCTCTGAGCTTTGACCTTTCTTTTCTATTTTTACTCTTGCTTATTTACCTATTCATGTTCCTTTTGAACAGGGCTGTTAATACCTATTTTTCATTACCCAGTCTTTTTCTGCTTCCAGTCGAGACTTTGCCCATCATAACAGGCTGATGCAGCATCTTTTGGAGGCCGTTTTAGTTTATGTGTCCTCACACAGCAGCTCAGGCATTAATCCACAGAGTGCAAGCTATTGTAATGCTGTTCGCCATGAAGTGGCTCAACGGCCCTAAAGCTGGCACATAAAGCTGGTTCAAGCCCCTTAGGAAGCATTCTCCTTTGCAAAACTGCTGACGGTCCAGAACAGATGAAAACAGGCCAAGAATGTTGTGAAAATGTCTAGTCAAACCCTATGCCCTGACCCAATTTCTCAGGATCATTTTCACAGAAATAGGAAAAATCAGTCAACAGGATGGGAATACATAGGAGACGATTAAGAATGGTCTGGTATCTTTTACTTTAACTATAGCCTGCAGGTTCCCAGAGCAAGCTGTTCAAAGCCAGTTATGTACCATAAAGGCACCATTATGGACACTTGGAAGAAAATGTTGTCCCTCTATAATGACTAGGTTATCCTTCAGCTTGCATTTCTCTTCCCCCACCCAACCTACACAGCTACATGTTTGTCCTCAACAACTATTCACCTCCCTCTAGCTATAATTACCGTGAGCACATAATGTACAGCTTTCACGCACTGATCATAATACTCTGCAAGCCCACTTGTTATACCTGAAGGGGAAAAAAACGTGCTACCCATGTACAGTGATCAATCTGTGCAGGAATAATGATGAATGATGTACTCAACATTACAGGCAATTCCAATGGTCAGTATTTACTGTGATACCTTGAAATGAATGTCAAGCTCTCACGTTTACCTTGACCACAGTTAAGCAGTGTCCGGAAGGAGGGATACTCAGCATCCAACTAAAATTTAAACTTTGTCAACACAACAACCTCACCTTAACACCTGCCAAAAACCATTTCAACGGGCATCGAAGCCGGTGGAACTCTCTCTTTTAAGTGAGTGATATTTAAAATTAGCCAAGGAAGACTAGTGCTAGAAAGAAGACCCTCTGTGAGACTGTAAGCTCTAACTGAAAATGAATAAATGAGTGAGCGAAAGTAAAACTAGAATACTTAACAAGCACTGTTTTCGGCTCCTGAAATTCTTCAATGTAGACGCATCTCCACAGGGACAAACCAAAGAAGCATTTGGGTGAAGGACAGCCAGGGAAAAAGCATATGTATGGCTTGAAATGGTGTATCTGCTAATTTAAGCCTTGTTGGGTGAAGATGTAAAAAGATCTCCAGCTGAAGAGCAAGAGGCCATCTGACACCTCCAGAAATCTTACTGTGCAACAGCCTTAATGATGGTTCTATACTTATGAAGAATGGCAGAATGAAGGCCTAAAACGCTTCTTATATATACATATATACATATATACATACACACACACACACACACACACACACACACACACACACACACACACACACACACACACACACACATAAAGCAACATATTACATAAGAGACCACTTTTCAGACAAAAAAAAATTATGAAAATTATGAAGGCTCCTGGGCTTTTACATGCAAAAAAGAAGGAAGTGTGACAGTCAAAGTCTCCAAAAGAACTGTGGCAGATTCTCCAAGATGCTCAGAAAAACGTACACCTCAGTTCCTTATGAAACTGTACACATTGTACCTGGGACTACTATTTAAGAAAATAAAAAGCAAAGGGTCACCACCTCAAATATTGACTTTGTTTAGTTTATTACTGTTTACTGTATGCTGTAATTTAAAGTGGAAGAATTTAATTTAATTATTTTTCATTCATTTTTATTCACAACATTTCTACCTATGCAAAGGGGCCAAGAAAATGTATACACACTTCAACATGAAAAATATCTGCATAAAATCTGCATTACTGTGCACTCATCTCTGCATGTCTCTCCACACTCTCCACACTGCTCTCACGTCTCTACACACTGATGCTGTAATTCAATTTGGATTTTAAAAGAAGTGAGCATAGATAACCACTGGTGAAGTGTGTGTACATTTTTTGGCCCCTCTATATACATATATATACATACATACACACACACACATAAATATATATGTATCGAAGTACGTATCTATGTATATCAGTTGAAAGTGTAGCTCAGCCTGCACTGCTGTACTGAGTGTGAGGTCCATCTGAGGACAGGTTTGTTTTGAACCTGCAGGAGCTTGAGCGTGTCCGTGTGTGTAAACGCCTTTCATTCCCTTCATCGCAAGCCGCTGAACAATGTCTAATCCCCTCTCTCCCTCAAGCGTAATCTCCTTCTCATGTCCCAGGCTAAATGTGGGTAATGTTGACGGTGTTGCTGCGGTTATCTTAGCTGGGAACATCCCGGCCTAGTTTAGCCACTGAGGCTTTGCAGGGCGGGGAGAGTCTGAAATACTGAATGGGTGAATGCATATTAGATAACCAGGTGTCTGGCAGGGTTAAAGTTTGTTTTATAGGTCTCACATTCAAGATAACAAGAACGAAACAGAAATGCTCACCCAAAAATTCCATTTAGAGGTCTGTGTGTCTAATCTGACAGAAAACTATTGAAAGGGTTAAATTACCCATCCATCATGCCCTCTGTTCTGATCCATCAGTCAGTCTCATAGCCTAACCGTGCTAATGGAAATGAATGGCATGAAGAAGAAAACAAGGATAGGGAGGGTGAAGGGGGAAGTACGAGAGAGAGAGAGAGAGAGAGAGAGAGAGAGAGAGAGAGAGAGAAGAAGAATATGAGTAGGAGGGAAAGAGAAAGAAAATGAGAGAGATAAAAACAGGTCAGTGTGGGTCTAGGGCCATGGATTGAGGGAGGTAGGTTTCAGAGAGAGCAAGACAGAGAGCGAGAGTGAGAGTGTGAATGTAAGAGAAGGGATGGTACTGCTATACTGAGCATGCTCACAGCTCTAGCTGGCTCCTCGCCTCTCAGGCCAGGGGTGAGTGAGTACCATGCTGAAACCTGACCAGCCTGAGCAAAACAGATCCAGTGGCTACGTGTCTGTGTGCTTGCATGTCTACAATACAAAGCACACTCTATATTATGTGTTTCTCTTCAGAATATCCTTATCACATTTCCTTTTTCCTTGTCACACTGCCTCTATGACTCTCTCTGGATTCATCTCAGTCACCTTCAGAGATATTTCCCCTATTATTATTATTCTTCTTATTATTATTCTTATTATTATTCTTATTATTATTATTATTATTATCATCATTATTACCTCTCTCTCAACACATCTCTCTAATTCTCTAAGGAACGAGCACTACTAGCCCCTGTCCTAGGGCCAAGGCAGATGGTATGCTGTCATTAGTGTATTGTCTGTGCTGCTGCCATGCCCGATAACAGGCCGAAGTGAGTGGAGTAGCAGGTGCACTTAGACACACACACTTCTCCCTGCCTGGCCATCTGCCCCTCACACACACACACATACACACATATACACATATACACATATACACATATACACATACACACATACACACATACACATACATATACATACACATACATATACATATACATACACACACACACACACACACACACACACACACACACACACACACACACACACACACACACACACACACACACATACTCAAGGAGACCCAAGAACTCTAAAAGATAGAGGGTGACAGAAAAAGTGTTTGACTAACTGTCTATTCAATAATCTAGGATTTCTGCTCTGGGGAATGTGCTCGTTTACTCTATCAGTTTCACTTCTCCACTGAAAGGCCGACTGTCGCGTGCAAAGTCAGTGGCAATAACATGCATATTACATGGAGTCAAATGAAGGGCGAAAGGTTTTTCATTTTGTTTTTAAGTGACCTTCATGATATTTGGACTAAAGCAGGGATGAAAGGGCTAGAAAGTGGACAAGTGTCAGTTATTAATAACATCAGCGCCTTAATTTGAAATTTATATAATTAAAAATTAGAACGATTAGAAGACTGATCGGCTCCAGTGTTAAGGCACAATTCTTCTGTAAGTACTTTCTAATGGATGTTTACTATCCCTGCCTAACAAAAAAAAGCAGTTGAAATAGTGTAACATTGCTTGGAGTACTTGTCATATGATTATTAAATGCCTTAAACGGCAATCACACTGGACAACATAAATAAAATCCATGTGCCAAAAAAAAACAACCCCTGAATGAAGGGCATGTGATATGCAAAAATGTTGCATTTAGCATAAGATTTCACTTTGCAAAGAGTTCATCTAGAGCTAGTCTTGAAGCTCTTTTCCTTCTTAAATCATTACAATGTCACATTATATACAAGCTAGCCGTTTACTTAACCTCTCTTTTTTTATCATCAGGACTGACTATAATTGATTTTGATGCAAAGAAATTTGCAAAGCAAAAATCTGGTGTGACCTTTCCTTAAGCCTGTTTAGGCATCTGGGAAATTTGATAATCATTCGAAACCTTTTTCATTCTACGTGTACAGCACTCTGTCCGTTTATCTGCACCTTATCTGAAAACCCTTAAAAACAACTGCACTGACTGAAAGGCAAATAGTGGGCACTTTGATCTCCAGAAAAAAACAAAAAAATTGGAGCCACAACCAGCCTGTTGCTTCTTTACTCAGACATGTGCAGCCAATAGCATGATAGAAAGAGCTTCCACTTCTCCCCCTCCCTCTGCTGCTCTAATAGGCTCTTGTTTTCTTTCTTTTTTTTAAAACCAGAGAAATATATAAAGTAAGCCAGATGAAAAAATAAGAGGAACTGTTCAACACGACTGCAATCTTAGCACACATTCATATCTTGCAGCAACTTTTACCAGGTCTGGTTTTCCCAAAAGTAAAAGCTCACCATTACCTGACAACAACTCGTCAATGCCACTTGCATGAACCACCAGGTTTGATTTGTTCCTCAAGAGGATAAAATGTAAACATGTTTTCCTCATCTTTCCATTTCACTTTCTCAGGGTTGTGTGCATTCCTAACAAGTAGGGGGGGGGGGGGTGAATTAATTCGACATTTCCTTCACGGGTCAGTGCTCAGCTGCAACTGGACGTGTCATAATATAAACACAGGAGGATGGAAACAATTTGAAGTACGTGCCACGGTGCAAAATACGCAGGGCTGTGTGTTGAGCCACATGCAAAAACAGCATGCCTGGTGAAAAGGCCCCAAGCACTTACATTAGTCATCGCAGCATATTGCTCCAGCATGCGCGAGCGCTGCATGGCACGCACACACACACACCCCCCACACACACACATAATTAGGCAAATGATCAGAGCTAGTTTCCCTGATGCACCTCGGAGATGGCATGTAATGGGACGTTCCGTGGTGCGTGATAAAAGTAAAACAGAAAGCGTTTTCCTGGGAACC
Source organism: Chrysichthys thysi (assembly GCA_030068315.1). Lineage (NCBI taxonomy): Eukaryota > Metazoa > Chordata > Actinopteri > Siluriformes > Claroteidae > Chrysichthys > Chrysichthys thysi. The sequence continues at coordinate 8,306,269 of JAQLOM010000010.1, read as the reverse complement.
ATACTGAAAACGAGAGCAGTCCTGCCCACGTGAGCTCGAGCCTCAAAACAACAATCTCACGTAGGCTCGAGCGTCAAAACAACAAGCTCGGGTTTCATCCGCCGTCTAAGGATAGCGCTTTTTAAATAATTCAGCACCCGTCGTCTCGTGTAACTTCTCGTATAAGCACTAAAACGTACTTCCGTGTGACTGCTGCGCGATTCTTTAAGCCCTCGTTGATGCCAAGAGCAAACGCATGAGCGCTTTTCCTCCCCAAGCTGCAGTGCTGCGCAGTTTGTTTACCACTGCACACAGCCACTGCGCGCCGTCACGTTCAGCACGTCTGAAATTCCAGGGAATTCCTCTGAGTGAAAAACACATCTCTCTCTGTCCATAACAAGGGCTCGTCGTGCAAAGCTGAAGTCAACGGCTAGAACTCAAACGTTATCCTGAAAGCACGGTGCGTTGCATAATAAACCCCTAATACACCTCGGATTAATGCTCTCAAGCGTGCATTGTAATGTTTATTTGTCTTTTCTCATTTTCCCACGCGGTTTTTGAACGAGCCACACACTTGCTCACTTTCCCCACAATAGCCCTGCATCCCCACTATAACAAAACAGAGCGAATAGAAATGTAAAACACATAACATTTCTCACAACTTCATGTCACTAGTTCACTTCAAGTGAAACCTTATTATGCGTCTCCACAAGAACATAATTGTGTACTTGCAGCCTAATTAAAGCTAATTACATATTTAACCTAAGTATCATAAACAACTTTAATGCTTTAAACACAGGGTAACCCTGAGGAACTTAAAAAATAATAGAATGGCAATTGGATAACTCAACTAGAATATAAACATACGTATTTCATGCACAAGTGTTAACTTAAAAACAACAAGTATGATCAACAAGATGTCTGCCTTGTGGTAAGGGCTACTGATGCCACTGGACCTCCATCCCTACGTGCTTCATCACGTCCTAACTGCCAGGAACCTATGACCCATGACAAAACAATATGTCAGAAGATCTCACCTTTTACAGTGGTCACGGTCTCCTTGAATCCCAGCGAAACATACGGGCTGTCATGTAGACCGTTTATTCCTCCTTTGCAGCAACCGATAGTCTTGAATCCCATCATATTTTCACAGTTCCCAAACTCGCTGTTTTCCATGAGGTTTAAGGCGATATAATTCAGACCGTGCTGGAACCCAGCAGAAGTCTCTTTGCACATGGGGCTGCCGTATTCCTCATCAGAACCCTCGCTGCTCCGGACTGAGACGTTCTCAACGGAGGCAGAACTATGCCGCTTGGATTTGTTGGGGGCGAAAGAGGGAAACACTGGCATTACAGTGGTGGTGGATGAGAAGGTCTCTGAGCTGTGCCGTCTTCGACCGCGTGGGTCAGCCCGGATCACCTTTGCCTCTCCATCAGGGTCGACGGTGGAGTTGGGTAAGAGGAACGCTCCTATTCCTGGCATGCTCTTGTCACTCAGAGTAAGTCTCTGTACCATGTTAGTTGGGCCAGTCATATCAGTTTCACCAATCTTCTTGGTGATGAAGGGGGACATGTGTGCATCATCAAACTTCATCTCGGCGTAATCATCTTTCCTGGTGCCAGGTGAACAGGAGGAGTTCTGCTCGTCAGAGACATATGTTCCCTCATCAGATGAGCATGCACAGTTGGTGAGTTCTGGGATTTCATGTAGGGAACTAGCAAGGGTTTCTTCTGATCTTGGGGAATGTGAGTTCAGGTCAAGGTTCATGTAGTCACAAAGTGGTGATCGTCTTCTGGGGAATGAAGCCTGGCTCTCCACTGATCCAGAGGGCAAGGCGTAGTGTACAGCATCACTAAAGTCTATGTTGATATACTCCCCGGGGCTTTTCGGCTCACTGGGGAGGGGATGTTCGTTCATTTTTGGGAGCATCCTTAGAGTGTCCAGAGATAATCTGTTCTGTCTGCTGACCCGTGCTCTGTGCAACAGTCCGTCATTCCGACTATGCCTGAGTGGGAGAAAGGTGGAGGGGCTGGGCAACAGTGGCCCAGGATTTGTCTCTTCTCCTTGTTTATGCCCCTGGGGACACATTAAAACATATTGGTCCTCTTCTCTTTTAAGACCTTCATGTTTCTTAGAATTTAGCAAGCAAGAGGGTCGCTGTGCTGGCACACACCCTCCAAGGAAATAATCTGGTGGAGTTGCTGAGACGTATGGATCAACAGGTGACATGTTCATATATTCGCCATTTGCCACTCTGACATCAGTGCTTTCCAACGAGGATTTGGATCCAGACAACATCCTCATGTAACCATTGTCTTCCAGTGAACCAATGCTGGGTGAACTGGTTGTACCTTGCCTAGCTGTGGACTGAGGATGGGACCTGGGGTTGATTATCTGCTTGGGGGCCGAGACACACATGGGGCTCATAGGCACATAGTGGTCACTTTTGGTGCCTTGTTGTGCCACACGTGGTGTCATGGGCATGTAGCCATCATCACCTTGGTTACTGATAGAACTCCTGCTGGAGCCAATTTCAAGGTCCCCATAATCCTCGGGGTATGAAACCTTTGGAGAAACAGAGTGCGTGCTCTGCCCAGAGTGGCCATTACCGTACACGGCCCACATCAACATATATTCATCAAGTGAAGCCGATGACTGCTGAGAAGGGGTCCTAGGTTGTTGTGGTGCTGTAAGGGAGTATGTTCTCTTCCTGTATAACTTCTCCAAGTCCACCTTCTCTCTGCTGGTTGCCTGGATCTTATTCAGTGAGTGGCTGGACGGACTGTCCATCATCATGTAACCATCTGTGCTTTCACGAGAAGGGGGCGTCCCAGAAAAAGATGACGGTGTATTGCTCCGGTTGGACGCATTGTATTTCGCATCCCCTGGGCTGGACCCATACTCGTCACATGACAGGAAGCCAGTGTCACTAGGTGACCCCGAGACAGAACCACTGCAACTTGAAGGTTTGTGTACTGCTGAGGTGGAGGTACAGCCATTCATGCTAGTAGACGAGAGGCTCAGTGGGCTCACTGGAGATGGAGGTGAACGCGTTACAGGCACAGACATAGACATGAATCGGTTGTGATGTAGGAGCGATCCGTCGAATGTACGCCATCCCACAGAAACAGTGTTGGACCTGCTCATGTGGTTTCGCACGGTGGGGCTTCCGTTTTCCGATACAGGCATGGATACCGGCCTTGCCATGGTGCCTTCGCCCTCACTGGCTGTGCGTATCCGACAGGAAGTAAACTTGTTGATGGGCGACGTGGCTGCCACACTGTCCGTCCTTGACCTCCTTACCAACCCTGTCTGACTGGGAGGCAGATTGTTCAAGTTCCTCCGGGTGGGGACGGATATGGGGTTGGAGCCGGAAGACTGGCTTTTGCTGCGTGGTCTGAACTCTGACGACTCCTTCATTGCTTTCATGGCCTCTAAAATGGTTTCGTGGATGTTTTGAGCCACTACAGAGTCATCCGCTTGCATCCACAGCTCCCCGGGGCCTGTAGAGGCAGATCTGCCCACCTCGATGAAGAAAAAGCTGTCTGAATGACCACATCGCCTTATGTTCATGAGCTGCAGGATGACAGATGGAACTTCAGTGTTAAGTTTCACAAAGCTAATCGCCCGACTGGATAAACACAACCTGTAAACTCCCGTGATGTTCCTGGTTTGCCCAAGTCCTTTAGATTTCAAGTTCACTTGCCATACCTCTTTGTAAGCAGCGTTCACTGGAGTAATCATACCGTAATTACCCTCGTCAAACCCCACCAGAGAGGACGCCGAGCTGGTCACGGCACTGTCGTACACTTTCCCCTCACTCATTAACTCGGTGAGGTCCCTGTACCAGCTCTCCTGCTCGGTTTCGTTTTCAGCAGCCACGGCAAAATATTCGTCCTTGGTATAGAGAGCTATCAGGTACCTGTGTTTGGCGTCTGCGCGCTTGTTTATGCTCAAACACGAGTCCAGAGTGATGACTCTTTTCGCAGCTGATTTGTTTTTCCATTTCTTCTCGCTCTCGTAATACTCCAGGCGGGCTGGCTTGAGGTCGCTCGGCTCTTTCAAAACAAAAAATCTCCGGTGTCCGTGCTTCTGTTTTTTAAGGTATCCACTTTTCTTGACGTCGTTGACGTGGGATAACGAGGTCCCTCCCGGTAGCGGCGGACTCGCCATCCTGGCGCTTCAAAATATCCCGACTCACTTTCTCCCTTGTTTAGTTTCTGCAACTTGTTTTCCTCCAGAAATTATCAAGGAAGGAGGAAAAAAATAATATACGTGTATATATATATATATATATATCCGACAAAACTAACGCCGAACAATTGTTGCGCTGTATAAATGAGCGCCCGGGACCGGTGCGCTACAAAGTAACTCTGCTTTCAGAATGACTGAACTATAATAAGAGAGAAAAACATCCAACGCGTGACGTTTACGCACATCCTCGCTTTGGTCAATGAGGAAAATACACAGTCATATAAGGCGGCGCAACCGTCCAGGGGCGTGCCTGCCAATCTGAAGAGCACGACTGCTCATTGGACTCATTGGTCGAGTGGAAAAGATTCACGTTTGGATGAACCAATCACCGCGAGGCGCGCCGGCGAATCCCCCGCGCGCACACGGTTCCCTCCTCCAGCCCTGCTTTGAATACACTGCGAGGATGACACACGGTTTACTTACTGTACGTACGTACGCACGCTCGTGCGTTTTCTTCGTCAGCTCGCATGTGCCCCGTTAAAAATATCGGAAATGCCACACGTAGCCTCAGTTCTCGCTTTGATTCATGTTTATGATTTTTTTTTCCCCAAACCACTTTTTTTTTTTTGCTTGCATGTTTTGTCCCATTTTAGTACTACGATTTGAAAAGTTGAGCACATTGCTCAAAATGTCGCCCGATGTGTTTGAATACCTCTGAATAGTCAGTCGCACATCTCGAGCTCCTCTCTTTTTTTTCTTTTCTTTTTTTTTTTAAATAAAAAAAACACCACCTTTCACGTCACGTCCTATTAAAAGCAAGGCTGTGTCTTGGGAAATTTGGGTTTGTCCCGACAGCCTGTGTGTTATCCTTTCACTTCACAGCTTGCTCACAGCGGCTGTCTTAACTTGTAAACAAGAGCTCGTGACGCCTGTTTTTTACGGGTGCGCGCGCGCGCGCCTCCAGGCTCACAGGCGCGCGCTTCCTGTGCTGCGTGTATTTATACTGCATGTCAGCACTGGGACACACACGGAGAAGCATGCTGTTAAAGTAATTAATTCAAATAAATCGATTTGGAGTCTACGTCTCTGCTTTTTTTTGTTGCGCAGAGTTATTTAATACATGAAATAACCTGACATTAATATGAAAGTTAACAGCTAATCTACAACCCCCCTCACCCAAAAAAAAGAAAGACAGACAGACATCGACTGATGCCGATTTTAGCAGCTTTATTTCTGTGGCTGTTTCTGAAACACCAGCATGTGCTCGCTCTCTCTCTCTCTCTCTCTCTCTCTCTCTCTCTCTCTCTTTAGGAATAACACCGCATTAAAAAATATAACAACACGGAAATGACGCCACCGCATGGCCAAGACGCAGGAACTCAGCAATGTCGCACATCTGTTTAAATACAGACAGCTTAAAACCTCTGCAGAGAAATCTACTAGTCTTTTAGGCAGTGTTTCCCAGTTTTCCCCAGTAGTCAGTGGGTTTTTTTTCTGTCTGCTTCAACACAACAGTTTAAAGTTGTCCTGAGCTGATGAGCTGATTAAACTGTGAGCAGGAAAGCTGCAGTAGTGTTGCATGTGTGTAGCTTGTGTTGTGCTGAGTGCTAACTGTGTGGAATGATCTAACTGCGCCATTAACTACAGTCTAGAAAAAAAAACAACACACACACACACACACACACACACACACACACACACACACACACACACACACAAAAATA
>JAQLOM010000010.1:8288433-8300272 GCA_030068315.1 Chrysichthys thysi | reverse complement strand
AAAAAACAACACACACAGACACACTCACACCCCCGCACACACACACACACACACACACACACACACACCAGCTACCGTTAAAACCGTTACAAACGGCAAGCGCTGTTACGTCATCACTGTTTTCTCTCTCTTCAGCCGACAGATACTGGACACTGCTCAGGGTTGGGTTGTTTCATGAATAAAAACAAATTAACTCTCGAAATGATCACTCATTAAACACTAAAAATAGGCCTAAAATTCACAAACAAACAAACAAATTCCGTAGCCTATTATTATATTCATTTCCCCTCCTTAACCTACTATTAACACTACTCCTAATTTTTAAATATATCATTTTGCAGTCATTATAATTCCCTGTGTTTAAAAACAATTTACTTCCTTGTTTACTCATTGCTTAATTTGTGATGTCATGGTGACTGCTTAGTTCCCATTGGCTGACTTCCGGGCAGTTTACTGCAATTGTTCCACCAGAGTCCTCAAAGTTATGTGTGATGTCTTTTGGTTTTGTTGATTCTGATGAACGCATTTTACATGTGGAGGTCACACTTATGGACAGACAAATTAAGGTGGTTGTTGTTGTTGTTGTTGTTGTTGTTGTTGTTGTTGTTGTTGTTGTTTTTAGAAAACATCAAATGTAAACCACTTCTTAAATTAATTTCTTAAATTAGTTCATTTCCATTGAACATTAGCTGCATCATGCAAACCATCCGAAGCTGCAAATATTTTGCACATCTAGAATACAAGAATAAAAAATTTGTTAAAAAATTATATTTTTATCAGTTTTCAATCATCAGCGTATAATATTTTAGTTTTGGCTGTTGTTGTTGTTTCTAAACATACTGGAAGATTTTTTTAGGCATAGTGTTTTATCTTTTATTACTCATTATTCCTAGACATGAACAACCCATTGACTTTTAAATATATAATATGTATTTTTTTTTAAATGTTTAAATAATTTTGCATGGAATTTCAAGTAATATAAACATCTAAAGAATCTGGATAGGTTTTAAAGTAATTTATGCATAAAGGGGTTTATTTCTAGACAGTATTTATGCTTCCCTACATTTGTGGTCCATCTGCAACTGTATGTGCATGTATACAGTATGCAGTTTATCAACTGCTCTCTATCATATCCATCAGTGAAAAAGGTCTACCACAGAACCACCAGACCAGATATTATTTGGATGGTGGGGTATTCTCAGCACAGCAGTGACTTTGGCACAGTGCATAGTGGTGTATGTTATGTGTTGTGTTCATATGACTGTATGCCTCTGATACAGTCATATAAACACAGCACGCAACACATATTGCAGGGATTTTATAAACTCCTCTGTGTCACTGTTGGGTCTGTCTGCCAAATATCCAATCAAGATTGATCCTTCATTGGTGTATGTTTAGAAATGCATGCTGGTGATACAAAACTAGTGCTAGAGGACACAAAATGACAATGTTTAACTCTACATTCAGAGAACAACAGAGAAGATGTATGATCAGTATGTGTACACAGAACTTTACTATTCCAGCAACACTGCTGTGCCTGATCATCTCATAATAAATCATCCTATAGAGAGCATTTTTAGGTAGCATTAATAAAATATTGTGTTTAAAGGTCTACAGGTCTATACAGTAGCCTATCTGCTCTCTGTACTGTAAGAATACAAGCAAAAACACTGACAGGAAGCAGCAAGTGAACATCATCAAGGTTTTTCCTTTCTTTTTTTTTTTTTTACATCTACTATTGTTTTGCAATCTTATTATTTTTTTTATTAAAATACATCTTCAAATAATTTTACAGGGCACTGTATATGCAACAAACTGGATGTAAAGCCAGGAAATATCGGACTCGTCATTTTGATTAAAAGCAGTGAAATGAGTCATATCAAATATATAACCCTTATACCTTACTTATTCACTGTTTAACTTATTGCATGATCTTTCATTGTATCTCCATATTGTATTTTTCTTTCAATAAGGTGTGTATTTGGCAAGACAGTATAACTGTAAAACTGCAGTGTTGGCTTTTACAGAAATGTAATATTATGTAGTTTTATAAAAGAAAGAAAGAAAGAAAGAAAAGTTGAATTTCCATTTAAAAATGCAAAGAAGCATTACTGTAAACAAGCATTAAAGCAGTGAATGGTGTAAATATTACATACAGTAACTACCTGTCAACTGTGCATTCAGTAAAAAAAAGCTTTCATGTTTACAAAGTAATTGTTCATATTGTGATTATGGAGTGGAAATCATTAGAATCACTTTAGTTGAAATTCCTTGCCATTTCTTATTTACAGTGATTTTAAATGAATGTTTGTATATTTTGTCATTGCTTAATCCAATATCCCACTATTCTGGAGGAGATTGAAGAATATGCCACTATTTTCTGCTGCCAAGGCCATCCAGTCTATCAGTAAAAGGAGAACAGGCTGGTCAAAGGAGGAATAGAGGCCAACAGTACAACCCAGTGGTGATTTGTGGAAGCATCTCAGATATTACATGAAAAAATATGTCTCTTTAAACATATGACTGTGTGTAAATATTAGATGTCTGACAATATATAATCAATAAAAGAGACATCTAAAATTGTTACACTGTAATATTAGGCTATACTGTATGCATAATTATGCCATAAAAACCTTTACTGGTGGGCTGTTTAAAACATGCAGCCCCAATGAAGAAAAGCAAACCCAAAGTGAAAATCTAAAATAATTTTAATTTTGTTAAATTGCTAATAGTACTTTATTATTTTCTCCAAACAAATAGTTTAATGCTTACACTACTATTGATGTTTAATACTTAATGGATTTTTCTTTCTCTTTGAAAATGCAAGATTGTAAGCAAATATACTGGATTCTAAATACCATGATCATCTTTTTGCAAGTTAATATACTGTTCATTTTTTTATACAGTTCCAGTATTTGGTATTCAGTACTCATTGGACTGTTTGGACTAATTTATCACATTTCAAATATTTAATTTGTGCCCACTGTATAAAATGATCACATTATTATTTTTTTATATGTGACAAGTGTATAGTTCCAATCACAATATTTCCAACTTAGCAAAACATTCATGTTATTCATTGTAAAGTCATAATTTTCTCCTTACATTGGGTAACTTGGATAAACTTGTATTTGGTATAACTATCTTTGCACCTTTGTGGATATGACTCAAATTCCATACATTATCTATACCGCTTCTCTTTTCACAGGGAAGCTGGAGCCAATTTTAGCTGACTTTGTGTGGGGTACACAAACACTACAAACCCCTGTGGGCACCTAGGAGACATTTTCTTCTCTTCGTGGTCTCTTTGCACCATCTGCAAGTGCAGACTGCATCTTCAACTGTGTGATATGGAGAGTGTATAACTGTAATATGAGCGAGATCTTTGCACTGAACGGCCAAACTTTACCACTGAACAGCCTCGGGTAGGTGTTGGTGAAAATTAGAAAAGATACGGTGAGTCGGTGAGTGTGGAAACTTTTTCATGAGGAGTGAAAGCAAGAAATATGAATTTAAGGATGTTAAATAAGAAAATGGTGGGGCTTTAAACTTGATTTAGTTCAATATTTCGCAACTTGGGCTGGAGTACAGTGTGACTTCTGCTTTGTGCTAGATAGCCGCACCCTCCAAAGGAATAAGATCAGCAAACTGGGTCTGGTTTGGCTATTTATGGTGGGCCATTTCCCTTAGATTCATCATCTGTCTGAACCTGGTACCCCACGGAAATAAATAGTTCTGGAATGATAAAGCCGATTCTTTTGTTTTTGTTATAAACTGAAAACATTTGAGTTTGAGATCAAAATATAAATATCAGGCAACAACTAACACAGTCAAAAACCTTCCACTTTTTCCTTCACTGTGTCGGCAATGAGTTTTGTGTCGTTGTCTTGGTCCATGATTATGTTCCTCCTTATTAGATTGGATTCATCTAATCAGAGAAATCTCTAAATTGGCAGACAGATTCTTTCTGTAGACTTCTGAATTCATTCCTGAGTTACATCATCAATAAAGATTAGTGAGCCCAGAAGCAGCCATGACCCTACCACCACCATGCTTCACCCATTCACATGTTCTGGATCATGAGAAGACCCCCTTTCTACATACTGTGGCCTTCCCATCACTTTTGTAGGGGTAGGTCTTGGTTCCAAAACTTTTGTGGCTTTCTGTGTTTCTTTGCCAAGTCTGGCCTTTCATTCTGATTCTTATCGCTGATGAGCGGTTTGGATCTTGTGGTACGGCCATTATACAGTATTTCTGCTCAAGAAGTCGTCTTCAAATGATGGTTTAAGATTCCTTCACCCCTGCCGTATGGGAGTTGTTGGTGATGACTGTTGTCTTATTGGGTTTTTCTTCACTGCCCTCACAATGTTTCAGTCATCAACTGCTGAGGTGCTCCTTGGCTGCATGGTTGATTTCTGGTTGTTAGTAGACCAGTGGTCTGATTCTTTTTCAGGACCTTCCCAGTTGTTGCACTGGGTGTGGGTGTGATCAATTTTCCCTTTTTTCTTCCCTTTGCCATGCTAGGTTACAAATGCCAGGAATCATGAGGATAGACAACGGAGTCTTGTGATTCTTGTGACTGTGTGGAAGGTGGCTGAAAGGTCAAAGAGGATAAAGACAGTTTGGTTGATCTAGCAACAAGGGCAATTTCTGTGGAATGTGCTGCTTTGACAATTTGAGGATCTCGGAGGTTATTCTGGAGGAGACGGACAGCGAGTTCATTTTTATTCAAAGATTTTAGAGAAAAAAAAGAGTGAAATGATACCAGTCAGTAGTTTCCAGTATGCATTGTGTGATGTTTACTGTACACGTTGACACTTTGTGCATAAATCCTTTTAAGCAACCCTCTGGGATTTGACAGCAGACACAAGGTCTGCTGCAAGCGCTCTTTAATAATATGTACATAGATTATGATTTTTAAAAGTTCATTATCTTTTAAAAATAAGCTTTTAAAACAGCTTTACATCACCACATGTATGTGTATAGGCTATTTATCCAGAAATATAGAAGTAGGTTGTTGCTTGAATAGCAGTGATTAAAGAATAGCTGCAAAGATTCTAGCATTGAGATCTTTGAGGTGTTTAATATAAATGCTGGTATGGTAATATGCTATGTTTTATAATTCTCAACAAAAGTCTCTCCATAATGACCTCTAGTAGACAAAAGACAAACTGATGAGCGTGTGAAAATGTTCGCATCCCCATTTTAAATCTGGGGAAAAAAACCCAAATGGTTTAAACAGAAGCAATACATATGTGAACCCAACAGATGAGCAAAGTCCAAATTAAGTAAAAATAAGTTAAATCATTCTTTATTTCAATTTATAATAAACAGTTTGCAAATATATAAAAAAAATCACAAATTTTCACAGTACAGTCACAGTTAGTTAATGAAATAAAAATGCCATAAAACAGGGAAATTCAAGGGTCGGCACATAAACATTGAGGACAAAAGTGAATTTAGTCTGAATACGTTTGTGCCAAAGCAGATTGTGCAAGTGCCACTGTAGAACCTGCGGCAGAGTATGATCATCTGAAGCCAAGTAGATAAATAGCAAACTTATCAGTATGGATTGTTAACACAGAATTGTCTTAACAAAAACTACAGTAACATGAAAGACCATAGCCCTTTGAAGCTGATCTGAGGTCAGCAGCTTGAGTCTTGTTCAAGTCCTGAGATGGCAAGACTGTCAATCCATGTAAAGAGTCCAAGCTAGGGCTAGTATCTACAGTGACTCCTAGCATCTCTTCCTCAAACACAATCACTCTTTTAAAGCTTCCACTTCAAAGACTTGAACATTTGAAGCAAAGTGATCAGAAAAAGTGATCTACATGGTAAAAACACAATCCACCATCATGGACACTAGGTGCAGGACTGAGGTTAGCGGTCATAGATTTCACAAAGCTTGCAATTAATCAAGCTAGAGCATCATGAATTCAAGGCACCCAAGGATTGGTTGTAAACTTAGACTTGGCGTCACTCTTCAGTGGAAATATGTCTTCAATATTTATAAGTCATAATTTTTCCTACCATTATTCATAGGACCTGGATGACTGAAAGCCTTTGAAATATTTAAATTATCTACTCTTCCTGTTCTTCACACACAACACTGACTTTTCTTCTTCCCCTCTCCCTGACAGTCCTCCAAACACACAGTAGATGAATCTGTCTGGATTTGTGCCTGCTTTCTGATGATGGAAGGCAACAAAAACTCAAACAACGTTTCAAAAAGGGCATCAACATTGTAGCCCGTCTTTGCACTCGTCTCGAAGCACATATCCTCAGCACGTGGGAGTGTGTGCATGTCAATGGCCTTGTAGCGAATTAAGCGGTTGTAGAGAGCCACAGCATCCTCCCGTACCACCTGCTTATGGATAGTGGGTGTGTGTGGGGGGGTGGGGCCTGCTGGGGTGTCCTCAGTGGCAGCGACCTGGGCACATGGGTCAGTCAGGTCAGCCTTGTTGCCTACAACGGCAAAAACACAGTCGCCGTTGGCTGAGTCAGTGAGTGAGAGAAACCGTTCCTCGAGTTGCTTCAGACTCTGCCAGCTCGTCACATCATAGGTCAGGATGATGGCCGCCGCACCACGGCAGTACATGGAGCCCAGACCGTGGAACTGCTCACGACCTAAGTTTTGTGGAAACAAAGTCTGTTAAAAAAAGGATTTGAAACAAAATTTGAAATCACCTTTGGCGTGCATGATAGCTTAATAACCCAACAAACCTCGGATTTATTTATTTGGGCAAAAGGAACAAATATGCCCTATGGAGGCCATTCACTATACAGGTAACATAGGATTCGAGCACACCCAACCTGAAATTTTATATCCTTCCAAGTCTGTTTGAATGCCGAGGCTATCCAATTCACTCCCCAGATAAACACAGCCATTTCCCACCCTTGATTTCCCTTGATTTTTCGGTTCTATGTCTTCCATTGGATATTTCCAGAATCTTCTAAACAGAAAAAATGGAAACCAATTAAATCCACCTCTACTGGGTTACACAAGTTCAGCAGTCTGTCTAATAGGATTAGTGATTTAATTACACCACTACTTAAACAAATAAACTGTAATCAATACAGTAGCTACAAATAAATATAAAGAAGCACAGGATAAAAAGATTCAAAGTTTAAAGCTGAGATTTAAAGTACTGATGACTAGACAAACAAGACAGCCTGACACATTGATCAGATACCAAATGAGGAATGTGAGATCAGTTAAAATCTCCCAGAAATCACGCCTGAAAGGTTCAGATTTGTTGCTCATGTGTCTTATGTAATTTCCTTGAAGTTATACATTAAAATAAGAACTCGGAATTGAAGTTGTGCATTTGTAGTCAATTTGGTTCATTTCTTTTGGATACACTTTTGATTACTTTTCTCGTAATTATTGGTCTTTACAGCTGCAATTCATGCCCTCGGACTATAGATTTATTAAAGTATTAACACTCCTTTGTGGGAAAACCAATGTCAGTTGCTCCATTTCATTTCACTTCACTGTGAATTTCCATTACCGCCATGTGAAAGTTAAAGTTCTTCAACCTCTGACAATTCCATCATTGCATAATTTGCCCAGTCATGTCACACAGCGAGACAGAACCGTTTCTGGTAGAATGCAACGTTTCCTCTGTTCTCGTTTTGTGAAGTGCAGGCGGAAAAATGTCAGGAGTCAAACTTATGATCTGGCGAATGCTTTTACGTTGTGTCACTTTAGCCCCTTGGTGTTATACTCGGTGGTGTCCATATAAATGATGTGTCTATGTAATATGCTTGCATGTGTCCTATGCAAATAATATTCAAGTCAAGTTTAATTCACGTTGCCATAATGGACAAGTGAAAGCGAATTTCTTGAACCTCTGAGAAATCCATCATTGCATAATTTGCCTAGTCATGCTATACAGCGAGACAGACATGCTTTAGTGGAAGGCATCATTTCCTCAGTTCTTATTTTGCAATTATTAAAGATGGGGGGAGTACAGGGGGAAAAAACTCTCATTCAGTTACTTTGACAAAAAAAAAAAAGAGAGGGAGAAAGAGACAGACAGAGAGAAGTTGTCTGGTGTGAGGGTGATATTGTTGAGTCTCCATTACAGAATGAGACTTTAAGATATTATAAATAAAAAGAAAATGTTTCAAGTAGGACAAACAGTCTGAAAATGCTGAAAGTTGATGGACTCTCCTCCAAAGCTGACTGCGAGTGATATTTTGTGATACTGTAAATAAAATAAGAACCCCTTTGTGCCTCCTTATGTCATAAAATACACATTTAAAAAGCCAACAGTGACTAAGTCATGATGTGCACACAACATTTTACCCAACTCACCGTTTGGAAAAACCAAACAACCTGTTGGATATTCTCACAAGTTACTCACTGAATGCTCAAAGGTTCATTTGATAAGGAATTCAGTTCAGGTTTGATTTGAGATTAACATCTGAAAACAACTCAAATACTTCAGACTCATCTTTTTTCTTTCTTCAGACTTCACACCCAAACCAAAAGGGGGAAAACGACACTTTTTGACCTTCAAGTGAACAATGCAGTTAATCCCACTCCATCACTCTCAGTGAATCATGTACACAGTGTGAAGAACTTTCTGGAAAACTGACACAGCTTTAAACTAGAAAAAGCTACACTCAAAAACTATATAGACAAATAATTCTTTCCATGGCTATGAATTATTTTCCACCCAAATCCACACAAAATACTGTCCACCATAACCTCCTCACAGGTTCATCCCAACAATACACCAAGGAGCACCAAACCCACCTGCTGTGTCCCAAATGGAGATGTTGTAGGGACCCCACTGCTTGAGGAAGAAAGCTCCTCCGACTGTGCTCAGCGTGTCTTTAAAGCTCTTCTCCGTGTATCTGTGGAGGAGAGACGTCTTCCCGACGTTCATGTCTCCCAGGATGACCACCTTAATATCAGGCTTCCTGGTTTTCCTTGCCGCCGGCATCGAGACAGGTGTTTCACAATAGCAGACAACTGAGTTTGGGTTGTTTGTTTGGTTTTTTCTTATATAAAAATCACTTCACGTCATGTCACGTCAGACTTCGGTCATGGTGGTCTCGGTGTGTGTGTGTGTGTGTGTGTGTGTGTAAAATTAATAACTTTAAGCTAAACAGAGGTAAGATTGGTAATAAAAATATCCCAGCCGTTCCCAGAGAAGAGTAACACCGTTCTCGCTCGCGCAAACTCTTTTAGTTTTTAAACTCTCTGAAGAAATGACGTCACCGGAAACTGCACGCGCTTGGAGAGAAGGGGGGGGGCGACCTCTTGAAATATTGCGTAATCTTACATGCGTCTGTAGTCACGTAGAGCAAAAGACTGACCCATGACACAGAAAGACAGTGCTTGATGAAATTCAGGACTCCTAATTAAAACTGTCACTTGGTGCAAGTGGAGTCAATTATGTGGAGGACGTTTTAACCTTAATGACGCAAGCGAAATCTGTTGGAATGAACCCTGGAGCACCCCTGGGGTCATATTTGACCCTAACTTTCATTTCACCCTTATATTCAAACTCCTCAGTGACTTTGGTAGACATCCCAGGAGGTCTCATAAGGACTATTTCATAACATGTAATATGAAAGGGTTCATTTGAAAAAGAAAGGAAGAAAGAAAACACCTGGCTTTGGGTTCACTGAGTCTGTGTCATCATTTTAGCCAATGGAGATATCTTTCCTATTATGATAAGGAGGTCTGGGTTTTCCAGGGTTAAAAGTGTTCTAGATACTTAAAAAATATATATTTATTATGGTATTTATGATTTAGGATAAATGTTTTTTTTATTTATCAAACGCTAATGCAATGTGCTCTTTGGTTAATCATACATTACTTTAATACTTTCTCTTGAAACCCTTTTCTTGTTGTTGCTTTTGTTCATTTGTTTGTTTGATTGGGTTGTTTCACATAATTCTGTAACAGACCGTACGATAACATGCTGTCCATATGGGGTTATATAGATATCCTCCAGTGATAGTCTTGGGATTAAAGGAAATTGCTAGATTCTGCGTACATCATCAGTCAGCAGTCAGAACTGGTGTTGTGCAGAAAATGAAAAACAAACATTCTTCCGAATCAGGTTGAGGTCCATTAAGATCCGTTTTCTGGCCATTAGCATGTTTTTTTTACATTTTGCTATTGCTAATATCTGGAGCTGTCCTGTCCCATCATCTTATGCCAGGATAAGACTACACGAATTCAGAAAGATTTTGACACATCTGATAAATTTCCAGCTTCAGGCCCAAATATGACCAAGGGGAATGACAAATGAGCCTTATAATGTGATATAGTCAAAGAACAACAATGTGGAATGTGGTAGTCATGTCAAAATATTTTGTATTTTGTCTCCTAGTTTGACAACTCCTGTATGTTCCTTGCAATTTCTTCTGTAGCTGTGATTTACTATTTCTTGACCCTCCTATGCAATGACACACAGGGACATGAAAGATGATCAGTTGGGATCAAAATTGTTTTAAATCCAGTCTCTGGACCAAAAAACAAAAAGAATTTGTGGCACTGTGATCTCCTAATCTGACATGGTGTCCATCATGAAAGACAAAAATATCATGTAGTCTGATTATTAGACTTGAGCATCTTAGCAGCAGTCACACTCAGATTTTAATTAAAAATATATGGCACTGTCAAATCTTTCGGTCGCAATCGCACTGAATTGGATGCTGGTGATGCATGTCATGCTAACCTCAACTAATGCCCAAATAATACTTTTAAGAAGTGTGAATATTTTTTATCAGTAAGAGCAAAATCAGGTGAAAAATCATTTACATTATAACAGTATTTCCTGACTACAATAATCATAAAATTTCAAAGACACATCAAAGAAAAGTGATTTGGAATATCGCTAAACAACAATGTCCAATTTTTTCATTTTAGGATCCTGTTTATATATTTCTGGCACTGAAATTAGTTCCACCCCCAGGTGAAGTAGATCCGTTCAGCTCTGTCACTTTTTCTCAACTCATGAGACATAGGGAACTTGAACATTGGGCTCGGGTTGGAGAGAATGGAATGGAAAGAACTGTCACCCAGTTGGTCATTCAAAAATCTTAGTTTTCCTCACAGCTAAAATTACAAACTGCTCCTTTAAATATTAACTGGTGACAAAATTTGTAAGCAAGCATTCAGACACTTAGCCATACATACTGCATATACTGTGGCAATTCAGATACAGAGAAGCATTGAAATGCTAGTCAGATCATGACAAAGTAGCTTTTCTGGTCAGATCCTCTAGTGAATGTGTGGTGAAAAATCATATTCAAGCTATGAGTAACAGCATCTGAAAAATATATGGATTTAAAACAGACAAAAGCAAATCACAAAAGCAGTTTATTCACAAGATGGCTGCTTTTATACCACAGACAAAACATCAAATGATTTGTGATTGAAATAATTGTGTTGAATTGACTGTTAGTAAATTACAGCATCATCACAGATGATAATTCAGAGTCAGTGGCTGGTTCAAGGGAAGTCAACCACCTTCAGCCATTAACATTAACATTCAGACCAGTTTACATATAAAAAGCTGATCCAGTTCTCCATACTGCACTGAAGTGGAGTCTAGCTTTCATTGTCTCTATTCTCCTTCTGATGTTTGATTTGCCATGTTGAGTTTGTACCCCTGTCCTGAAAACATTCACATACACATCATGTGTCTGTCATGTCTCCCTTGTTAAATATACAGATTTATGTAGACTGATTGACTAAGAAATGTTATACTAAATCATTATATATATATATATATATATACACAGTACAGGCCAGAAGTTTGGACACACTTTCTCATTCAATGTGTTTTCTTTATTTTCATGACCATTCATT
>JAQLOM010000010.1:8218007-8234497 GCA_030068315.1 Chrysichthys thysi | reverse complement strand
ATAAATAAAAAAAACCTCGCTACAGACGCTTGTAATGTTACTGGCATTTCAGTGTGTTAAACCAGGTCATTTTGTTTACATATTTGTGTTACACTATTAGCACAATATCCTACGTTATACAGTTTAGCGCGTTACAGGCTGACTGGGACGTGGCTTGCGTTGCCTGGTAACATGGGTTCCTGCGCGCGCCCTGCTCGGTGCTTTGACGCCAGAGTGACGTTAATAAAGTGAGTGAGTGAGTGAGTGAGTAAGCTGGACCTCTTATGGTGGATTAGGATTGACCCGAGTCTACAGACAGGACTGGGTGCAGTGGTATCCAGTGTGAGCAGACACCAAGAGGTGGGATTAGAAAATAAAATCAGGAACTGCTTCTTAAACCACACAGAAAGGTGAATGAGGCACAAAGCAAAGGACTGACTGACTGACTGGAGGAATTTTACACGAGGGGAAAACAGCTGCAAGTTACAAATGGAGAGCTTTCACACTTTACACTCCACAAGGTGAGTTCCTATCACATTCAATCAAAAATACTGCTTAATATCATTATTACTCTTCCTACTTAATGTAAATCAGTGTTTCCGTAAAGCAAACCTGAGCAAACTAATGAAATAATAATAATAATAATAATAATAATAATAATAATAATAATAATAATAATAATAATACATGGCGGCTATGTACAGTATCTATGACTCACAGGTTGTTAATGCTCCATTACGTCCTGTTAATGACTGGTGCATGTATTAAGTCATCACTATGAAAAAATTAATAGGCTACATCTATTAATACATTTATGCTTATTTGTCTACCTTACATTACATTCTGGGGCAAAACAAAATGGACTGAATGTATCCTAACCTTTGCCATTGTGCTATTTTGCATGAAATTTAGTCCTTCTGATTTAGCACTGACTAATGCATTAATAAAGCATACTTTAAGACTGAAATTTTATATGTCTGACTGATTGTGGACAATAAAGCTTACTTTCTGAGGAATCTGATGTAATTCATTCAACTTCTACCTCAATTAAAAAGAAAAGAAAAGAAAAGAAAAGAAAAGGTCAAACTCTAGCCAAGATGTAAATTCGGCACAAAACCTTCGCAAAAACTCAACACATTCTGCTTTGTCTTTGTCTTATGGAACAACATGTGCAGGACTTGTCAAGGTCTAAGTATTGACATGGTCAAAGTAAAACATACTTCAATGGATATTATTGGCTTAGGGATGGTGCTATTATACCAAATTCATTGTACTTTCTCCACCATTCCCCAAGTCCTTCACTTAACAGCAATGATTTACTAGACTTACAGATAGCCAGTCGTTAAACACACACAAGCCCACATGTCCTAAGCCGGTGTACTGGTTTGTCATATGATACACCTATTACAGAATAATAACAATAATACAGCACCTTTGGACTTCAACTGTTTGCAATTCGGCACTGTGCACAAAACGTACACAATTTGAACTACTGTAGTAAGAAATGATGCACAATCACTAAAATAGTCTTTTTATGTTATAAAAATTATATTTGCATTATGTGATTATGACATAAATATATACTTTGTACCTTGGTACCGCCCCATTGACAAGGAAAGGTACAGTTTGGTCAGTATTATTTTTCTGACAGTGTACAGTACTGCTATAAAACCACTTGATGATGTTGCCTCAACTTTTTGATGTTTAATCGTGTCGCAGTTAACGTCAATAACCATGGTGGTGCTGTCGGAGGATGCGCCAGACGCAATGAATCGGGTTGGTAAACCTGTCCAGGTTGGCTTCTATGAGATCATCCGTACGCTGGGGAAAGGAAACTTTGCTGTGGTGAAGCTGGCGAGACACAAAGTCACTAAAACACAGGTTCCCTACGTTACTCTCATGACCAGCAATTGTTCTTTGTTAATTAATATGCTAATAAATAATAGATTGTTAGGTATGATTTGGCAGTCATAGACTTTTAGTGTCTGAAATTTGCTGAATTAATTAGTCGAGTCAATTCACAGGTCGCCATTAAAATCATCGACAAAACCCGTTTGGATGCATCAGACTTGGAAAAACTCAACAGGGAAGTGAAAATCATGAAGCTTCTCAACCATCCACACATCATCAAACTCTACCAGGTCTGTTTATAGTTTATATTTGCACTCATCGACACATATTACAGAACACTTTTATCCAAATCAACTTATTAGTGAGGCAGAATTCAGTCTGTGCATAAAGAAGTGCCAGCCTTTGTTAATAGTGTCCCTGATGTAAGAAGGTAGCTACCAAAGCAATCAGAAGTCACAACTACAATATTATTATTCATAATTTATTATTGTACTACAATCATCAACACAATGGCTTCTTAATAATGTCTCCTTTAGGGATGGGAAGACGATTGATAAAACCGAACATAAAAGTGGAAGCGTTTCTGAAGGGTCTACATAATCAGTCCACTTTCATTAGTCTATAAAACAAGACACAGTAGACAAGCTTATGAAGCAGTTCGAAGCTACTGGTTCAAATCTTTCTGCTTGAATGTGCAGTCTATTTATAGGCGCAACTGTTCATATCTGGGACACCTTGTACACAGGTAGAGTTAAGCTCATGGTCTTTTAGAATCTTCTGCAGCTGTCCCACATGCAGTATCAAAGGGCAGATGAATGCATTTGACCTCTTCTATATACTGTGCATGAGCTCACACACTCCTGAAGTTAGTTAGTGTTGCGCTAACTGATGGGAGAGTCATGCCATCCTTCCCATCATGAAGGACGGCCAATGTGAATAGAACATTCAGTCTTCGAGCAGTGTGTTATTTAGGGATCTCAAATTGTTATCACTATTGCGTGGATGTAATGTATTCCTGTCCCTAATTTCGCAGGTTATGGAAACCAAGAACATGTTGTACATTGTAACAGAGTATGCCAATAATGGGGAGATGTTCGGTAAGCATGATCACAAGGTTTTTCACCAAATCTGTAAAGTTTATATGTGAGCAAAAAAAAAAAATCTTTAAATGTTTTAAATAGTTTACCAGCACATTTTATGTCTTTGTAAAGATTATCTTGCATGCAACGGGTATCTGAGTGAGGAAGAAGCTCGTAAGACGTTCTGGCAAATCCTCTCTGCTGTAGAGTATTGCCACAGATGCCACATTGTACACAGAGACCTTAAAGCTGAAAACTTACTGCTGGACAGCAACATGAACATCAAACTGGCAGGTAAGCAACGATTCATTTTTCAGATCCTCAGAGAGCTCTTTGCCATGAGGTGCCATGTTGAACTTCCAGTGACCAGTATGAGACAGTGTGAGAGTGATAACACCAAGTTTAACACACCTGAGGCCTTGTAACACTAACGAGTCACATGACACCATGGAGGGAAAACAGCTAATTGGGCACAATTTGGACATTTTCACTTAGGGGTGTTCTCACTTTTGTTGCCAGCGGTTTAGACATTAATGGCTGGGTGTTTAGTTATTTTGAGGGGACAGCAAATTTACACTGTTATACATATATATCTTGAGTAGCATGGAAAGCTTGTAGTACACACTGGTCAGATCCAATATACACAGCAGAGCAAACCCCAGTGGTTTACTTAGTACCCCTAACCTCATCCTAGAATGAAACCTGTTTAAAATATGTTTAAATGTTTTTTTCCCCATGTGTTCGCCGATCTTCTAAACCAGGGTTGGGCAATCCAAGCCATGGAGGGCTGGTGTGGGTGCTCCTCCCACAGCTTTAAACTGCTTTATTATTGGCTGATTGAGAGGTTCCCTCAAAAACCTGCACCCACACCGGCCCTCCATGGCTCGGATTTCCCACCCCTGCATATGGTATCATGGTAATACTTCACAAGGTATTTTCCTAGTGATCATTTTAAATATGAGATTTAAGTCCCAGAAGTAGGGGTTCATCAGTGGTGATATTATTTATTTTTTTGGGTCTGTGGTTATTTGTGTGGCAGGAATCACAATATATTTGAATATACTAAAACGTCATCTTTTTCTCACTGCGTTCCTCAGACTTTGGTTTTGGAAATTTCTTTGTACCTGGAAAGCCTCTGAATACCTGGTGTGGAAGTCCGCCTTATGCAGCACCGGAGATCTTTAAGGGAAAGGAATATGAGGGACCGCAGCTAGACATCTGGGTAAATTTCTTAGCTGAACCTTGGTCCTGTAGTCCACAACTAGACAGCTGGAATGAAAAATACCCCTTTTTGTTTACATATAAAAGTTTACTGGGTGTTATTTTGATTTTTGCACTATTCCGTGTGTAAACTCTTGGGAAGTTTGTGTGTGAAAATCCCAGGAGAGTTTTAAATACTCAAACCTGGTCTTCTTGCTTCGTTTTCCTTTTCAGAGTCTAGGTGTGGTTCTTTACGTGCTGGTGTGTGGATCTCTGCCCTTCGAAGCTGCCTCTCTTCCAGCCCTGAAACAGCGTGTCATAGAGGGACGCTTTAGGATTCCTTACTTCATGTCACAGGGTAACCAATTTTACCCACCGTCAAGCTATGACAAATTGTTATGTGATCATGTTCAGCTAGTCAGACTTCAGCATTCTACCTCTTTCTCTGCTCTTATCCAGAGTGTGAGAACCTGATACGGAGGATGCTGGTGGTGGATCCGGCCAAACGTATCAGTCTGGCCCAAATCAAGCAGCACTGCTGGATGAAAGCTGTGCCAACAGCAGTGTGCCAGGCTTTATTTAACCCTCCTGAGCCTCAGAAGCATTGCCAGGCCAAGGGTTACAATGTGCAAGTGCTCAGTCTCATGCAGAAGCTGGGTATTGACAAGAGGAGGACAATTGAAGTAAGCTGAGCTTGGGTCATTTTGTACGTGCATTGAGTATCTAACATGTCTGTGTAACAATTGAAATAAAATTGTAACACTTTGGTCATCTTGAAATATGATCTGAAAAATCTTTTTTGCCCACTAAAATTCTGTATTTGTATATCTGTATTTATTTCTCTAGTCTTTACAGAATGACAGCTACAATCACTTCTCTGCCATTTACTGGCTCTTGCTAGAGAGACTGATGAACAGAAATAAAGTTCCGGATCACTTTAAAAAGCCTTGTTACTCCCTACCAGTGTTGGGAAATTCATTAGATGCAAGTCCACCCATGTTGCAGTACCGGAACTCTCCTTCTCCCAGCAACGTACGGGATGCTGGATTAAGCAGAGCGGTACAAGTTAAAAACGTGGATGAAGAGAAGCAGTTAGCCCCGGACTATACAACTGAAAACAGGAGCATGATGCACAGACACACTGACACTGAGGGGTCTTCATTTAAAAGCTGGTGTCACCCACCAAGTAAGTTTCAGAATAAGGAGTCATGTGTTAGTTATTAACTTGGGTTCAACTATTAAAAGTTGTTTTTAATCATTCATTCATTTTCAGTACCTGTTTTATCTTCATCCCTATTCGGTGCATATCCTGAGTCTAACCCAGGATCACTGGGAAGGCGACAGGGGCACATCCTTGGATGGGATGCCTGTCTATTGCAGTGCTTTTAAATCAGCAGTAATGAAAAGGGTTTTTTTTTGCCAAATTGTTCAGATACACAGTACCGTGCAAAAGTCTTAGGCACCCTATTTTTTTAGTACAGATTTTATTCTAGGTATTTATGTTTCCGATTCCTGCATTACTGAGTCAGGACGAAAAACAAATTTTGATGTCCAGACATTACTTTAAAAAAAAAAAACTTTGTATATGAAAAGTTTTGTATGTCAGTAAAGAACGCAACTTATTCCATAAGAGAGCACTTTTTAGAGAAAACACAAGATGAGGACTCCTGGGTTTTGCATACACAAAATGAAGTAAGTTCACAAGTCCGAGTCTCCAGAAGAGCAGCGTGGCAGAAAAATTTACCAACTCATTTCCTTATGAAGCTGTACAAATTGTGCTTGGGATTACTGTTTAAGAACAAAAAACCAAAAAAAGCAAAGGGTCGTCACACCAAATATTGACTTTGTTTAGTTTATCACCGTTTCCTGCATGTTGTAGTATTTTTCCTTTAAGTGGAAAGATTTACTTTCATTACTTTTGAAGTCATTTTTACTTTGCAGCATTTCCTTGTACGTGCCTAAGACTTTTGCACGGTACTGTGCATAAAACAGTAGATGTGTGAATGGAAAATTGAGGAAAATATGAGGATTTTGTAAACAGCCACAAATCAATATTATTTAAATGGAATGAACTGTATTCTCAAATATGAATGAATATTGGTTTTTATTTGATTACACATAACACTATGCAACAATGGAGACATACTAGACATTAACACCACAGAGAAAAAAAGGCATGATAGTATTAAAAAAGTAATAATAAGTATTTTCTATCAACATTAATACATGATAAAAGCCACATTTTTTTCTCTTTTCTTTACGGCAAAAAAAAAACATTCTGTAAGGATGTCTTTTTGTAATAGTCTCTAGTGCCTTCAGCTACTGAAAAACAATTTATTACAGTATTTTATAAGTATTCAAAATAAGACTTTTTTTTAAATGGACATTTCTGTCTGTCAATATCTGCAGATATTGTGGTGGACCAAGTGGACAGTGCAGACAACCTTCCTACCTCTTTCTTCGCTCTCCCCAGCACCTCTTTCACCTCCTCTGGTGCTCTTTTAGACCCACAACTCTCTATGAACCAAGTTCAGGGACAGTATCCATTTTCATTCAAATCAGAAAGAAGCCCTCACAGTCATTCATCCGTCCTGAAGTTCCAGCCAAATTTGCAAGTTCTCAGTTTCCAGGAGGGCAAAAGAGCCTCAGAAACCTCATTGCCCCAAGGTAAGATCAGAGTGAGTTCTAATACAAGAGTGTGGAAAGAAAGAAATTGGAGTTATAGTTGTGACAAAGGAATCTGAAATAGGTATACCATTAATGTTATTCTCTACCAAATTCTGTTAAACAAATGTGTTTAAACAAATTCCCTCACAAGGTAATAGTCCAGCAGAAGTGCACACATTACACCATTTATTGCTGTGAATGATGTTATAAATTCTAACTGTGTACCCTGATATACAGTGAAGTCCATACACCCCAGCATGTGCAAAATTTTATGTGTTTGTAATGTAAAAAAAAATGAATTGAAGGTAAATCATGTCATATTTTTCCCCACCTGTAATGTGATACAGTAGCCCAGTGTTTCCCAACCTTTTTTGAGCCACGGCACACTTCTTGCATCAGGAAAACACGGCGGCACACCAGGGGAGGTTGTCGGCGATCACCTGTTGCGAGCGGGGGGGTGGGGTATATCGGCGTTTAATCTGTTAACTTGCAGGCGACCCGCTTCCGGGACACAGCAGTAACGCCCCTTTGTTTCTTAGTCTCCGCCCCTTTCATCGTGTGGTAATATAGTAATGTTATATGTCCCCTGAAAGCTGAGACTCTCAGAAATATATAGACAGCCAGCTCGCCGTGCAAAAAAATCATGTTTTCTGTGCTACAACAATCGATTTCTGTCATTATGTCACACTTCCACAACCCAACTCAAAGCCTGTCTCCCTAACTTGATGCTTGTGTGTACATCCATAGCATCAAGTAACCCCACCATGTTTGGGCTCAAATTTTCCATAAGAACCCAATAATTTCTAATATCCACCGTGTTTTATCAACATTGTGTTCTTTATTTGTACTATCCAACTCAAATGACACCGAATAGTTTTCGAAAAAAAAACAAATCGGAACTTTTTTCTGGCGGAAAACGGAATCTTTAGCATAGTTCTCCATTGTTTTTGCTAGATTCACACCATTAGCTGTGTTAAGGAGACTCTCCTGATTACGTAAATACCCATCACGTGTCTGTCGGACCTTCCGTTCTCAAGTTTCACACGCTCAAAGCATGTCAGTCATGCTGGATGATAATAGGTTGCTTCATACTGTTCGTCCTTTAATATTATTAAAAACCTATATCCGGATTGTTGCAAAAAAATTTTAATTAATTGAAATATCATAAACCTGATATTTAGGCTATACGTAAGGAGTAAAACATGACAGGGCATACTGTTATAGGAAAATAATCAATGATGGAGTGGTGAGATGTTTTCTTGTGATGCCACGTCAAGGTGTTTTATTCCCCTTTTACCACAGAAGTTCTTCAGCAGTGACACATCTGTGTTAATTAATGAATGACACATTATACATCTTATGACAAGTCATAGATTTTCAGCAGTTTTTTATCAGCCTAAACAAGTTATATGCTTTTATCACTTACATGATAACAACTATAAACGTTCATTCCATTATCTACAAGAGTAATTTGCCAAGTCCAATTCATATGAAGCGTTAGTAAATATGAAGGTTCAGGCTCAGGAAGTTTGTAGCTTTCCTTGTAATGGCATGTCAACAAAATGGAAGTGCAACAAACCCTAACCTTAACTATATCTACTATTTTCTATAAGCTTGGCTTGAAATAATATGAGGGAGAATCAAAATCTAGAGCGTAAATGTTTTTAAATTATGTGATAACCCGGAGAGCAAAAGACATTTCTCCAGCAAAGAAGAAATTCAAAAGTCAGTCGTCCCCCAAGAAAATCATGTTAACATTCTTTGGGGACATGAAGATTCCTATTCTGGCGCATTTCCAAGTGCATGGACAAACAGTGAACAGTGTATATTACTGTGCATTGTTGTGAAATGAACTTAAACCTGCAATTCGCAGCAAAAGAAGAGGAACGCTGTCCAAAACAGTCTTGCTGCACTATGACAGTGCACGTCCTCACAAAGCAGCAGGGACAATAGAGACAACGGCTCGGATTCCAGCGTCTTCCACGTCCTCCTTACAACCCGGATCTGGTGCCGAGCCATTATAACATCTTAGGTCCACTGAAGGAGGTGCTTCGCGGTCACAGATTCACTTCTGATGATGAGCAGCCGAAAACTACTTCTCTGCAGGAATACCGAAGCTAGTTGAATGATACAATAAATGTGTCGTCTTGCATGGGGACTATGTGGAAATGTGATATGTTCAGTTTCTCACAGTTACTTATGCTAAAGCCGTTAAATATATTTTGATTCTCCCTCAAATATAGCTTTGTAGTCCTTTAAAGTAAGCTCAGTTCTGATGAACACTATATATTTCTTTGTTGTACATTAACACTCTTACAGGTCAGTGGGCTTTTCATGAACATTTGAGCAAGAATGGCCACACAACACGCCAGTTTGGTTTGAGCAAAGTTCCTGTACAGTACACATGGTCCCCAGGGACCAATCCAGAAATCACCAATAAAGCTCCAATACTCCGTGGCCAGACTGAAGGCCTTCAGCACCATCAATGGTAAGAGTCTAGACACGAGTCATTTTGTTAGCTAACATACCAATGGAATGTTAAATAAATAAATGAATGAATGAATGAACGAATGAATGAATGTTTACACATTAAAGGTTTAGATGAGTTTGAGTATTTCCATCCATACAATAACTGGCCTAATTTGTCTATCACTTTTTACATCTTTTACAGTTTCCCGCTTCTATATTTCCTGTACATTAAACCATATTTTGCATATATTCACATGCTGTATTTATGGACTTAAATATATATCCAGTACATTAATGCACTTGTGCTCTATGCTGTCCTTAGTTCACATATATAATTTAAATATGAATTTTATGTTACATTTCAGACAGTGAATCAAGTTTTATGTTAAAATCAGAGCAGATTGTTTTTATATGCAACGATATGAAAGTAATATGTTTAAGTTGCTTTAGGTTTTTTTTTTTTCTTTTTCATAATTAGAGTTTTCAGTGCTCTGAGTGAAATTCGTCTTTTCTTGTCTTCTTGCAGGACAACTAATATTCATTGTCCCCATCTGCCACAAAAGCCTTCTCCTCATCCTTCTCCTACTGCGTTTACTCAGAATCACTCCATCCATCCAGCACCACTATTTGAAAGCCACTTAACTTCTTTAAGCTCTTCGGGTCACCGCCACTTCCTCCACAACCCTTCATCTCTCCTTCACCCACCTCAGCGTGTGCTCTGCTCGCAACAAAATCCACCATCTCACCCTTCCTTTCTGCCAGCAACCAATGTGTGCTCCACTTCTAGCCGTTCTTCCTCAAACATGGTGGATTCCACCACACTGCTCCTGGAGGAACAGCTACAGATAAAACCAAGCTCACGCTGAGGTTTGTTAGTCATAATGGAGGTTAAATATTACCCGTTCACCTGTTTTGATTTTATAGTAATGTAGCAACCAAATCTTCTAGAGCTGTTCCAGTTACAATAGAAATGACAAGTCTATGATTTTGACCTGAACAGAACACCACAGTTTATAAGTCACTCTGGATAAGATCTGAAAAATGACTACATGTAAATGTAAAATTCATATACAGTTAAGTATATGATACCTAAGGTCTAACCAGAGGACATGCATGTGTCTGGGCTAGTGTTCAAAAATACTAATGGAGGAGCAAAAATATCCCATTTTCTGTTCACAAGCACCTTATCTCATGTGAGTGTCCTTTTCCGTGTATTTAAAAAAGCAATAATTATTCTTTATACATTTCCTGTTCTGCTTGATACATGCGTCACAATCCGACTGCTATTGGAGTGGATTGATGATAATTGATAATTAATCAGTCATCAGTGATCATATTGTGTGTTTTGTATTGTGTGTACTCTGTATTTATTCCCCCTGTGCGTGTCATTATTGATATTTCTATGCCAAACCAAAGAAGTATTTATTCATTCATTGAATGACTGATGTGCATTTTTTAGTTGCCGGCAAATTTCTTTCTTAACCCTCAAATGAATAATAAATGTGCTAGATTTCACTGGGATGCAGATATGCAGTCGTTGGTAGGTGCCATGTTGAACATATTTCCACAGACTACTTCATTAGGAACACCAGGACACATCACTCATGCAATTATTCAGTCAGCTGATCATGTACCAAAAAAAGGGGGGGTATGTCTGTGACTGTGGCATGCATGTCTTTGCCAGACCAGCTTGTTTTATATTTCATTAAAAAATGCTTTGGTCAGAGGAGACTTGCTAGACTGGTTCCAGCTGTCAAGAAGGCTACAGTAACTCAAATAACCCCTCTTTACAATTTTGGTGAGCAAGAAAGCATATGGGAATACACAAAATGTCAAACTTTTGAAGCAGATGGGCTACAACAGCAGAGGACAACATTACATCTCACTCCTCTAAGCCAAGGACAGGAATCTGAGGCTACAGTGAGCACAGGTTCTCCCAAACATGGAAGAAAAAAAACACCTGACATTTTTTTTTTTGCTTTGGTTAATAATACAACTTTATTGCGATAATATTTTATTGCATGCCTCAGGTGAGGGGCGTTTCATTAAAAGAAGGTTAGAGGAGAGAGGGTAGAGAAAAAAATTCAGGTGACGTACAAGCTAAAGTGAGAAAAGATCAGATCACAGGTAAGAAAGAACAGTTAAGGTTCTTGGATGGTTGTATTTAGGACATCTTTCAAACCACAGCCCTACTTAAGAGAACGTAATTTTGCAACCAAACTTATTTTGTCTCGTTTGACTTCTTCAAAGAAAAGTAAATCGGCTTCCTAAATTTGGTTTTATTCGGGAGTTGCCCGATTTGAAAGAACTTTCCAATCACTGACCATCCATTCCTCTTAATCTGCTTCTCCCCATTACACTGGATTATAATGATCTCAACAATGATAGAGCCCCTGCTGAGCCATGCTTATGCCCCCTCATTCACTTGTCTAAGAGGAAGGGGCAGGATTGGGTTTGTCTTCGCGAGTGACAGGAATGGTACGATCTCCACGCCCGAAGTCAGAGCCGCCTGTTTTTGGGCCGCAGATGGTGAGCAGACCATCACCTGAAAGTGTGCAATTGATGGCTGACTGATCAACATTGGAGGGTAGACGGTAGCGGCGGTGGAACTCCCGTGAGATGTAGCCATGTTCGTCCTGAGGGAGAAGGTAGAGAAGAAAGGAGAGGCGAATGAGTATGAGAAGGAATTACTGGCAGAGGTTGGATGGGTTTCAGGGACAGTGTTGGAAAATAAGCACATTCATGGAATGGTTGGAGAAAGCGTTAAAAGATAATGGTGGTGAGAAACATGAATTCAGGATCTCAAGTTTGCTTGTGAGGTTTATGATGAAAGACTTGTCTTTTTGTTACGGGATCAAAAATATCTAAGAGGAAGCATCATCGGTTTACACAATAGAACACTGCAGACATAATGTCCTTGTATTGTAAGGCATTGAGACACAAAGCTATTAATCAGATCATCTAGATATTGTGTGTGTATGTAGTTTTGTCAAGTATACAAATGACATTATATCTCTACAATATTGGTTTACCATACCACAGTCCTGGCTGAGGACAATTCAGTAAATGACTATTGACTACTAAGATGTAAGCTTAGCCCAATTGCCAGACAAACAGCCACATCCATAAATATTCACAATGAACCAGATTTGCAGTAAAGTTGGTTTAACCCTTAAAACCTTACCCGCAAGGCTTTGCCAATTTCCACAAAGCCATTCACCCATGATGCAGAGACTACGTCAAACTGGTGAAAACATTCCAAGCTGTTTCCCCTAATCTGTTCACTCCTTAAAACATCCCTAAAACAGGGATGGGATGAATCGAAAGGGTAAGAAAACAGACCACGAAGCCGGAAATGAATATGTGGGAAGATGCTTTCTCTAGTCCAACAGACCTCTGCCTCCCATACGCTGGAGAAAACCTATATTCAAATATTCAACCATATTTGAATCTGTTTTCAAATTCTAGAAATCAGCACAGCAAAAATCCCACATCCACCTTGCACCTGGATTATTGCAAAGCCTTAATTCAGGAATGATGTCATGACCACAACTGCATGTTATTCATTGTGTTCATTTCCACTGTTTTATTCAACACTTTAACAACTACAACATATGTCACACCACCAAACCAGTGTGTTAAGAGTTAAGAGTGATTCTTAGGCCACCGGAACGGGACACAGTCATCGCAATACCATCTTTCACTCTCATCACTTGATATGTCTATGCTTAGAAGTTAAATATTGATGTCTAGGAATCCTGCTTAGAGAAAGAAAACTATGGTTGATCCATTTAAATAACTAAGCTCCAGTTACCTGTCTTTTTATTCACACATGCAAATTGTGCCCGAACAACTCACCGTAAAAAGTCAGCCTGAGGGGCATTCCACAGTGATCAAATGCAGGGCCATGTGAGTAGCACACAAAACCTTGTCACCCTGATTTTCAATCCACTGATACCTTTAAATCACTTCCATTAGAGATCTATTCCTATGCAATTCATACACACTTGTGAATCATATCTAATGATGATTGTACTGTTGTAGGCCATTTGAGCATATCCCTTCAGTATGTGTCAAGCCAATACACTGGCAGCTCATATTACACCAAGGAACCAATTAGATTCTTGGTCATATACAGAGAAATTAAGTGGGCCACCTCTTTGTGTTATTCTGCTATCCTGTTCCAGCCCATGTCTGAAAACTCAGGCATACAACCCGAGGTACCCTGCTCACAAAGCCAGATAACCAATGCAAGACATCTGGGTAATAATTAGGACAAACAGTGTTCTGAAAATAAAAAGATATCATATTGTATACTAGCATTGATACTTGAAGCACAGCTCAGAATTCATCTTACCTGTCTCTCCCCATGCTTGCCCTGAATCTCCACATAGTCATCTGCCACCTTTACGCAGAGCTCCTCAGGGGAGAAGTGCTTCACATCCAGGTAAATCATGAATCTGTCCCTGTCAGACCTCACCTGGGGAAGAAAGAAAAGACACCATTGGTTAAGATCATTAAATGCATGCAGATCACTGGCCTGAGAGAAATGTAACACTTAATATTAAATTACAATGAGTCACTATCTATTTATCTCCTACTGTGTTTACATTTTATATGATAGACCAGTGCTAAATTACTCTTCCTTTTGGTTAGTTTAGTCATAGTGTACTTCCTGTGCAAAAAGGCGCATTAAGTTTTTCGTAACAGCTTGTAGAAAAAAGCAACTCAAAAGGCAACATCGGTAGCTCCATTTGTCAGGCTTTTTCCACTGAGGAGGTTGGATTAATGTAAACCTCCTGATAGATCTTTTGTGACCTGACCAAACTTCTGCATGAAGGTGCAACGCTTTTCAACTTCTTCCTGCTCCAAACACACCCGATACAGCTCATGAGCTAATCATCAAGCCCTTCATAAGTTGGATCAGGCATGTTGGGGGCAGTGAAATCCTCCAAGACTGGAGTTATGGACCCTTGAGACATCTCTGAAAACTTTACTCTCAAACCACAGCTAATCAGTCCCTTACCTCAGAGATGCCAGAGTTAGAGGAGTCCAGGAAACTGCGGAAGAGGGAGTGGCGGTAGTAAGGGCTGATGCTAGAAGAAGTGAAGGGGAAGAGGTCATGATCAAACAAGCCTTCTCCAAAGAACTGGTCAAAGAGGCGAGAGGGGTAGCTCAGGGCACGTCTGAACCACGGGTACTGGATGGCAATATCCATAACTTCTCAGTTTGCTGTTGCCTGGTTAATCTTGGTCCAATATTGAGCCTTTGACACCCTTTAAAAGAGTGTGCTTGAGGAGAGTAGGTGCAGCGGAGGAAGATGAGAGGAGGCCGTGCAAAGATCCGAGAGTAGACGGGAGTTGTCAAAGGATGTGAACTACCCCTGAATGTGGCCACAACCTGCCCTTATATACAGAAAGAGCCAAAAAAGGGGGCTTACAATTGGATCTGTCTGGAATGGTATGAGCTCATGGTGGGAATGGTAGTGTCAGCAGAATGGCACTGATGACAATCTGGTCCTAGCTGCCAAAACAAATTAGAGCAGAGAAATGGGAATTGAATGGCTGGGGAAATCTGGAATAGGTCATGGTTTGGTAGGCACAGCATCTTGGGCCACTTCCTATAGGTGTTTGCATGCAAATGCTTCCTGAACTTGACTATAGCTTTATCCTGATGTCACAATACTATGCAGTGTAGCATGTACTCTCTGGGCAGGTCTGTCTGGGTTTCCTCCAGGGTTCTCTGGTTTCCTTCCACCTTGAAAAAACATGTCAGTAGATAGATTAACTACAAGAAATTCACCCTGAGTAAGGGTAAAGACGCGTGTGGTACCCTGTGGCGGACCAGTGTGTCATCCAGAGCATATTCCTGCCTTGCATCCAAAGCACCTGACCAGGATAAAGAGGTTACTGAAGATGAAAGAAACACTCATTGAGAACTACCAAAAAAGTAAAAAAGCTGTCTCAGTCACTTGACCACTGACTCAATCATATACAAAGCTTTATCCCTCATTCATCATGTTATTTATTAGAAGAAAAAAAACCACACAGGCCTCTATTCCATTAAACACAATCCTATGATGATGTCTACACTGAGCAGTGTGTCTGTGATTTGGGTGACTTCAGTCAGGTCAGGACTGTCGCAAACTTTTACCCTGATCCCAGTTCGGATGGAGGGCATTTAGGTAATCCTGGGAGCATTTGCTTCACCGATGTGAAGGCTTAACCAAAATGCACCAGTGAGGTCTTTTTCCAGCTAACAAAGCCCTATGGCTGCAACAAACACAAGCCAGATTGACTGCTTGGGTGTTTTCCATCAGGGCAGTCAGGGAGCCGGATATCACTGGCCTTTAAGCCCTGGATACATTTTCATCTTACTCAGCAGCTTTTGATTGCTCATGGATTTTTTCTCAATGGGCTGAACGGTGGGATGATGAAGCACAACAATTATAAGAATGCCCCTCTGACCTGGTGATAAGGATAGTCTGCATTCATAACCCAATGCTTGATCATTGGAAATGCTAGGTCATCCATATTCATGCTTTCCTAAAAGCCTGGGGGCTAAAAATGCAGATAGAATAACAGCCAGAAAGAATAACACCAGTATTAGCCATATTTAATAGAAACCAGATGTAGTTTTAGATAATAAAATAAACCCACTTTAGAATACATTATGCAATCTAGATAATATGACTGACCTCAGTATTAACCAGGTCCTCAGGAATAAATAAAAGCAAACTCTTAAAGTGGTTTACTGTCTGTGCGAATATTATCATGGAGTTTCCTCCTAGCACCCAAAAAAATGCCAGCAGAGTGGACTATGCTAAACTGCACCTTGCATATGAATGAGTGTGTGAAAAGTGTGTGAAAAGTGTGTGCACGGTGCTCTCTGATGGACAGATATGCCATTCAGGCCGTATTGCCACCTCACATCCACTGTTCCCCTGATGAGCTCCATGATAAAGTGCTTAATGAAAATGATTAAGTTACCCTGTTGCTATTAGCAACAGTACAGCATAATGCATGCAATAGTAATGATGTTCAATACTATTACTATTACTTCCATTCAAACATCCTGCTATCGATCAGGCCTCTTGACTCTGGCCAGCCAAAATAAGTTCAAAAACATTATTTTATATTATATACACAGTACAGGCCAGAAGTTTGTTCACACTTTCTCATTCAATGTGTTTTCTTTATTTTCATGACCATTCATTTCCTAAAGTACTGATGGCCACTCTTTTTT
>JAQLOM010000010.1:8187967-8209703 GCA_030068315.1 Chrysichthys thysi | reverse complement strand
TGAGAGCTCATCACAGGGGTTCTTAAAGTATGGGTCCCGACCCAAAAATGGGTCGCGAGAGCATGATAAAAAAAAATAAAATAAAAAAAAATCATTTTTCTTAGAGAAAAAACATCCCCCGCCCAGTGGCAAAATTTTAACAGCGCGCACCAACCCCGGGGTTGGGTCGCGACATATCCACCGGACCGGAATTTGGGTCACGCCCAAAAAAGGTTAAGAACCACTGGCTCATCAGGTGTGCCGCCACCGCGGGACCCCCCTCGCGCGCATGTGTGAGCGCGCATGCTCGTTGTACGGCATTAAAGCATATTTCCCGGGGTCACCCCCCAACTAGTCGACCAATAAAATTGTCGTCGACTAATTTTCATAGTCGATTAGGTCGACTAATCGCGGCAGCACTAATTATATTAATAAATATATAAATAAAAATATAAATAAATAAACAAAATTTAGAAGGAAGGGGGAAAAAAAATAAAATCAACTGCCTTCTGAGCAATTAGATTCAAAAACCGTTGCTTTATAAGGAAAACGAATGGAATCCTCTGACACAAAGTGTTAACATTCACCTTAACGTTGGGGCACTTCTCCTTCAGCTTGCGGGCTATGCCAGTGATGGTGCCCCCAGTGCCAGCTCCTGCTACCAGCATGTCCACTTTTCCTATGCAAAGAGACCGAGCCATTACAAGCCCATTTACCACAACGTATTCAGCATTTAAGTTAATTACATTTCTCAGCGTTGGTGTTTGTGAGCCATAGAACACATAGAACAGCCAAGTGCAATGGCTGGTAAAGGAAAGTGGCACCAACCATCACACTGCTCTAGGATTTCCTCAGCTGTGGTGTCGTAGTGAGCCAGGGGGTTGCTGGGATTGCGGTACTGGTCCAGAATGTGAGAATTTGGGATTTCATTTTTCAGGCGCCAAGCCACACCTACATGGGACTCTGGGGAATCGAAACGGGCGCTGGTGGGTGTGCGGACTATCTCTGCGCCCAGAGCTCTCAGCACGTCCACCTAAACGTGCAAAGTTTTTTTTTTTTTTTTTTTTTTAATATAACGTCTGAGAATACACTCCTCAATATCAATTATTATGCTTCAGTAGATGGTCGTACCTTTTCCATACTCATTTTTTCAGGCATGACGATGATGCAGCGGTAGCCCTTCACAGCAGCAGCGAGAGCAAGACCAATACCTGACAAACACACGGAGTGGACAAGTCAAACTACAAAATAATGAAACTGGCTTGTATTATTTTATTTCAGCAGTACACACACACACACACACACACACACACACACACACACACACACACACACACACACACACACACACACACATATATATTACCAGTGTTTCCAGAAGTAGGCTCTATGATGGTATCTCCAGGTTTAAGGATGCCTGCTCTCTCTGCATCCTCAACCATGCGCAGACTGATCCTGTCTTTAACACTGCCACCAGCATTGAAGAACTCACACTTTGCCACTGCATACACACAAGCAAATGCTGAACTACTGACATGAACATTCAAATGTGCCGTTTTTACTGCAGGTAGTCTTCACTTCCTACTCACACAGCTCACACTCGAGCCCGTAGGTCTTGGTGATCTGGTTGATGCGCACCAGTGGTGTGTCCCCAATTTTTCCGAGGATGTTGGGTAGGATGCTTGGACAAGTGGGCCTTTAATTGGTGAAATAAAAATGATAAAATTAATAATACTTAAAATCAACAAATAATTAATAACACAGAAACGATGTACTGTAGTGTTAATTGAGGGTATATTATGATAAAACGTACATAAGGACCATATTGGTGGCAGCATGTGCTCGAACAAAAACAATGACGTACTTTATGACTTACTGAGGGCAGGGGAAAATTAGTCTTCAACCAAACGACGGCAGAAACATGCAGAAGCTTACGTTACTTAATGGCGAAATGACAATGAAAACTAAGAAGCAGCTTGTTCCATCTGGTTCAACAGGCTTGAACATTGTGTTTTACCAAGGGGAGGCAGGTCGAACCTCTGATGACCCACTGGAGGGAGCATCACAGTGCTGTTAGCCAATCAGAGGCGATACGTTTGCATGTCAGGAACATTCATGAGCAAGAGCCAAAATCCTGTTGTTGGCCCCTCCACCCACTCCTCCACCAGACTAGAACAGCCTGAATCAGGAGCACCAGAGCATTTTTCCCCCAAAACTGACTCAGAGAGCATTCATTCATACTAGAGACCATGGCAAAATTCATGAAAAAACAATGCAATGACACCTTTAAGAAAACGTATATAGATAACCACTGTTGAAGTGTGTATACATATTTGGGCCCCTCTGTACATTTTAAAAATTAAGTCAGAGTGAAAAAGTACTTGGACAAGACAAGACAAAAAAACAAAACAAAACTAGCACTTTTGCACAAAGCTGTCAGCATTTAGAGCTATGAAGTCCATACCAAGAAATAATTTGCTTTGTGTTGCACTGTGGTTCAGTTTCAGCTCACTCCTCTGGTCAAATCTTCTCCCATTAGCCAAGGTTACAGGGACACCTATGGACTCAAGTTCTAAATCGTCCAAATCCCCCCTAGTTTCAAATCTCAGTTTGGCTAGGTATACTTCTTGACACTCTTACCAAAATTATGTGGACACCTGACCCATCACACCCATATATACTTGCTGAACATCCCGCTCCAAAATTGCTTTGCTGCAATAGCAGCCTTCAGTCTTTCGGGAGATCTTTCCAGTTGATTTTAAAGCATGGCTGTCGGAATGCCTGCCCATTTAGCCACAATAGCATGAGTAAGGTAGTCATCTTTCAGGTCATCCCAAAGGTGTTTAATGTGGTTGAGTTCAGGGCACTTGAGTCCAACTTCACTCCAACTTTGAGAACCCATGTCTTTATGGACCTCATTTTCATTTCATTCAAATGTTTGGCCCTTTGAGTTCCAGTGAAGTGAAACTGAAATGCTTCAGTATACAAAGACAATATATATAATTATGCAATTATACCACATATGGTCAAGCGTTTACATACTTTTGGATATATAATGCATTATGACTGAATGTCGTCTTCTTGAAATGTCCTTCTTGACAACAAGATTCAATTCTCCCCTTTATATACGTCCATACATTGCTCCATTCATGCTTCCTTCCTAACATCTATTGCGCCACATCATACATGCTCCCACATCCGTACTTCACTGGGGGTAAACATGACAAGCTGGATTATTTCCAAAGAGAGGCATTTTTGTTTCATCTCACCAGTATGTTGTCCAAAGTGTTATAATTTGTCTAGATGTTCGAGACACACAGCTCTGTGATGGTTTTCGTGGAACGTAGCAAAAGAGATAGCCGTTGTTATTGTTCTCCGTCTGCTGCTTACAGGTTATCCTACAACTCTCGTCAAGGGACATGACGGCCTTCTCCCTTACCCCTCAACCTTTCACACATTGTGAAAGGCTGAATGACTCACATACATGCCCAGTAAAGATTAACTGTGGTTCTATAAACTTTCCTCCTGCATATTATTAAACCAAGTGCACTGACAAGGATGTTTAAGGTCCCGGCCATGCATCGTCTCACCCCCCCCCGCTTAAGTTGTTGATAAAATTGTCCATTAAGTCTTTTATAGTGACACTAGGTGCAATTCGAGAATATTTTTACAGCATTGATATCAAGAACTTATTTACAGGTTTATAAATGTTAAACTACATTCAACTCTTCTGGGACTTTGAACATGCAAGCATGATTCATCAAGTTTCCCCCCCCCAATCAAAGCTCTTTACTTGGCTCCCTACAAGCTTCCTTACAATCCTAAAACCATCAGCTACTGAACTAAGGTGGGAATCTGAATGTGGCTCACCGGGGTGTATGAGTGTGTGGGGAATCAGTCTGTGGTCCTTCCAGGCTCCACGTGCACTTGCTGGGAAGGTCAGGACGGATCCATTTCTCAATGGAGTTCTCAGAGCTTTCCATCCCATTCGTCTGAAACAGTCCATCACTAATGCTGGTTGTGGTGGTCTTTTTGCCAGCAAATGGGCAGGCAGGTTTGGACAGATCATCCTCTTTATTGGAAGGCACTGAAGGCATGGTTCACTGCAGAAGACGAGAGCATGAGGTCAGTTCCTCAGAATCTGTGGACTGAAAGATCTACAGAAAAACTGAACATGATACAAAATGTATAATAAATTTAACTGTTGGGCAGACACACATTGCTAGTTTTAGGTCACATTATGGTGGTTTATAGTGGGGTGGGGGTAATTTTTTTTTTTTTTTTTTTTTTTTTTTTTTTTTTTTAAAAAGAGAGCAAGCCTCTAACCAAAAAGACCCAACCATAACATTTTAACAAGCTACTCATATTTGTATACTTTCCTCTCGTTTCCTTTAAAAGTTTTTTTTTATTATTTATTTTAAACATTTCCCACGTTTCCCATCAAATACACCCAAATGAAATCCAAAAGGAGAGTTTTGGCATTGTGAATTCTTACATAACCATAAAACCTGGCACAAAGCCATAGTGTGAGAATTAATCAGTGACTGGTGAAACCTTTTAATCCTTGTTTTGCCAGGGATAAACATACTGGATGGAAACTGAGTGAAGGGAAATGATCTGTACTAAACACACTGTTGCAGCTGTGCAAACTTCACTCCCCATGTCCAGCTCTGAGAAAACACATCTCACCTGACTGCTTTGACATGAACTGACCGGAGGGCAAGGTCAGCACATCTGTGCCTCTGGCTACCCAAACAATCACTTTCCAATTGAAACATAGGGGTTCTGAGGTTATATTTAAGCATCCATGATAATACTTTGTGACAATCAGTGCATCTTTCTCATTTCTGCATGCCTTCACGGGCTTGTGAATACGGTGTGACCATATGGAAGTGAGCCATAAGTAACGTACCGTGAGCAGCACTCAGAAGCAGGTTAGACAGCTTTGAGAAAATACAGTACATCCCACTCTGTTCAGCATGTCTCCGTTTCCTTAGAAATGACAACAGCAGTGCCCATTACGAGGGTCACTGGAGCAGTAGGAATGTAGCTCTAACCCTTACGGACGATCGTTTACGTTTGGAGGGGAAAAAAATAAAAAGGATCTTTATGCTGTGCCAACATGATTAGAAAGTTTAAACTTTGTATAACTGCTTGTAGTGTCTGGAGCGTTTGCTGTATCCACAATTTCTGTATTGGATTTCACATTATTATGGCACTGAATATTGGTGGGAAAATGATGACTAAAGAACGAGAGCTCTTGCCATTTTTTCCCTTTATGGT
Organism: Chrysichthys thysi; assembly: GCA_030068315.1. Taxonomy (NCBI): domain Eukaryota; kingdom Metazoa; phylum Chordata; class Actinopteri; order Siluriformes; family Claroteidae; genus Chrysichthys; species Chrysichthys thysi. The sequence goes on along the minus strand of JAQLOM010000010.1, from coordinate 8,204,441 downwards.
CAAAAGCAAGGCTAGCGCACTTTTTGCCTGCAATCACTTAGTGGTCCACTTGTGTAACCAAACACTCCTTGGTATGTGCAACGCAATAGTGTATTGGAATAGGCACTGGAAAGGAAATGAAATTCAAGGCAAAGTAGCACAATTTTCATCCATCTAAAAACACATCAATGTGTGTACACAAGTACTGCACGATGGGATAAACACCTTACATAAGCTGGAGTCTTACAACATAGAGGCCTTTAAAAGGTCTAAATTGCAGACAGACAGATACGTCACTGCTGGCCTTGATCAAGACCCAAAGCAAATACACAGGCTGAAGGACAGCAAATGCAATCATACGAAGCACAGGCCAAGAAAATTAATCAAACCATGCTGAAATTGTACAGTACCCATAGTTAGGCTGAATTCAGTAGAGCCGACGGGATTAAAAATGGTTTGCAATAATTTCCTTATCTGTACTTTCAGGATTACCATAAAGGGATCTGTTTAATTACATGAGAAACTAAAGTTTCATCCTAAGGAACTGATTCAGCACACAGGATCACGGTCGTCCTAATGACGCCTAATAACTGCTCACTTCTTAAATGTATTCCAAAGCATCGGTCATGGAGGACAACTGGAAATATTTTTAAAAAACCAATGCGACTGGCAATATCTGCCTGTGAAGGTGCCCAGATATCCATCCAGATGTGAAAAACGAGATGGAGAATGATCATGAACCAGGTATTTTGAGGTGGAACTTTCCTTACAGGTGGAGGAAGACAAGCATCTGGACAGAAACTAAAACTGGGAAGCAGTTGTAAAGGATTTATTTAACTAAGGACTTCGGGTAAAAACTAAGGCAATGCCAAAAAATAAAAGTACAATACACAAGCTATGGTTATTTTTACCTGAGGAGATTGAGCAAGGTAACTTGGATGAGATTGGATATTTTAATAATTTGTCTTAATTCACAACAGCCATTAGAGTACATGGAAAAGTAGAGGTGAGTGCATGCACCCCTGTGGAGCACCAGTGATGAGGGTGCAGATGCTGGACGTGAATTTTTCCAGCCTCACCTTCTGCGTCCTTGCTGTTAGGAAGTTGGTGATCCACTGGCAGATGGAGATTGGCCCTCTGGCCTGGGCGAATCAGACCTGAGACTGTGTTTAACATTGAACTAAACAAGTCCACAAACAACATCCCATAGAAAGGACTCCTGTGTAGCCAAGGTGTCATATGCCGAAATGCAGTCCCATGTTCACTGCAGTTCGCCCTGCACGGACCCATTTTTTGGCAACCTTAAGCAGGCCTATAATGCGTTGATCAAGTTTCTCCAAAACCCCTGTCAAACCCCCTGCTTCCCGCATGCTTCCAGGTATGGTGGTGGCTCTAATAAACGAATGAGAACGAACCAGGCAAACATGCCTGAGCATGACTTTCCAAACTGCCTCACAGCCATGACTTGCGTTTTGGATTCGTTTGTCTTAGCCACTTTGATTTACTCAGTTAGCGTGTTCCTAAACCTGCTGTACAGGATCTCTACGTCTGCTTCAGTCAGCTTTATATATTATATATATATAAAAAAAAAAACAAACAAACTGTTGCTCATCACTGTTGAATCTCATGCAGGACCTACTGGACATGCATATATTTTGCGCACATTAGTTATAAGGGCACGATCCAGTCTCACCCAAATGAGAATGGGTTCCCTTTTGAGTCTGGTTCCTCTCAAGGATTTGTCCTCTTGTCGTCTCAAGGATTTTTTCCTTGCCACCATCACCACTGGCTTGCTTATTAGGGATATATTTGGATGTATATACAGTTGATCCTCTCATCTACGGAGACTGCATTAACGGATATCGGATGCAACTGACAAAAACCGCTGGTCTGAATACATAATCCATTAGCCAGAATGTCCGGTACGAAAGTTTAAAAATCCCGGGTGTTGCGAAGCGAGTCCAGTAGTTCAGAAATTGTCCGCCAGGTGGCGGTGGCATAAGCGCTACTAGTTACTTACAAGCATCGGTTGAGTTGTGGTCATTGTGAAGCTATACTGTTTTTTCGGGAATTATTTGGTGTTTTTCCACAGTTTTTTTTTGCCCAGTGCCATCATTATGCCACCCAAAGATAAGTCAAGTGGTAAAAGAAAGCATGTCAATCTTAGTTTTGGCCAGAAATTAGAGCTCAATAAGAAGTGTAGTGTTTCTGTCTCCCGTGTTTGTGAGGAGTATGGTGTGAACACACATAAGGTAAATGACCTTTCAATTAAATACTAATGTAAATACAATTGTACTTACCTATTTATGTTGGTCGTTATGCTGCTTGTCATGTGTACAGTACTTGGGTAGCACTTTTATGGACCTTAGTGGTGTTTTTCCTTGTATTTCTACTATTTTAAACCCCCGCCCCACTTCACATCATTGGACTATTCAAGTCAACGGAAAACCTCTCTCAACAATTAGTCCGTTAATGCAAGGATCAACTGTATACACACACACACGTCATATATGTCTCTAGGTTAATAAACTTTTAATTGGACTCTACATAGTGTGAAGCTGCTTTGTGACCATATCCATCATTAAAACCGCTATAGAAATAAAACTGAATCAAATTGAATTGAATATTTTCACAAGAATTTAAGCATGATGATGAAACAGAGCTTGTGAGTTTCAGTCACTCCAGTCCAGTCCAGTCCAGCTTTGCCTCACTAGTCCATTTCTTTGTGGTGGTATCTACCTGCTTAACAAATGGTAGTTTCTGGATATAAGTGGGAAAAATCATGGAGGACAGATGGATAAAGTGGTAGACACCTCTCAGGATAGCACAACAGTGGTTCACTCCTAGTGCGACACTTAGTATGAGGTCTGAATTTAGGCAGATGGTGACTGAGGTTTGCTCCACAATATCAAAAAGGTAAGTGATTGTGCCCCAGAAGGTAAATTTGGTCACGCAGGTGTCCAAGAGCTTCGCTCACACAGGTTTCAGGCAGGATGTAAATATTTGCCAGAAGAAAACCTCCTAAGTGTTGACCAGCAGTTGTTCATCCATTTTGTTATTTGAGGAGATAAAACGAGATGTAAACACACTCCCAAACGGGGCCCCCTGTATTTCAACCTTTATTTCTTTCAGAGTACGTGTTCAAAACACTTGCTGAATTTCCAAACTACAAAGTGCATACACCCGAGGCAGACCTCCAGGACCCCACAATTCATCAGGTTAATGTCCTTTAAAACACTACCCAAGTGGGCAGTAGGACAGTGTAGTAGTAGTATCAGTACAGCCATGTCGTGGACACCGGCCTCACACAACATTCCCGTAGCCTGAACCCGGCGGGCTTTAGGACCCCAGGAATAAAAGGAAAACTCGCCATGTGCGTCCGAGGAAACAACGAAATTCTGTCAAATCTTTTCTCGCTCTCGTTTTTCTAACGCGATTTAACTGATGCAAATGATCTAAACAATCCTATAAATGCATAAAAATAAACAGACTTTCTGAATTAAGTCAGAGGGCAACTCGGTGACCGGCGGCACGTGCAGTAAATTACCATCTATCATCATCATCATCATCATCATCAGAGCACAAAATCTGATGAAACACTGGCATGATCCAATAGTCTGTAATGTTACACGGGGCTAGCGTACAGCCTCACCAACAAACCTTATTTCTTTATAACATGTCCCTGGTGTACAACCTAGGGTTAGGGAGATTTTATACAGCCTGTGGCCGAAATGATCACCGAATAGCAACAAAAAGCTTTAAGGAGCAACACCTTGCATGCAAATATCGCACAAAGACATTAGTAGCCTCGGGATTTTTTTTTTTTTTAAAGTTTATAAACAGACTCATTCAATTATATAGAATCGCATTTTCAGTAATGCATTGCAGCATAGATCATGTATTTTCCTTAATTCATCTAATGAGTAAAAGCTGTTTTACCTTTACAGAGGAAGCTCTGAGATGGTAAGATTAAGTGTTGAGAAAGCCCCGAGTCAGAAGGAGCAGAGTAAGCTGCAGTCTTCATATTTAAAGAGAAGGGGGGCGGGCGGTGACGTCACACTCCAACCGGAAGCGAAGATCTCCAAAAATATATGTATTTTTTTTTTTGTCATTTTCTAAACATTGCTCTAAAAGCATTCGTGGTCAATTAACATGTTTAGCGTCTGTTCAAACTTTTAAACTGCATCACAAATTTGTGATTTTTTTCTAACTGTTTTCCAGTTGAGACATTCTAGGCGGGTTGTGATTGGCTGAAATAAAGGCGTGTAAATTGCGATTAGGCCACGCCCACACTGACACAGGTCAAGGAGCCAAAAAAAGAACCCAACCCTAATATAGACCATGTTCACTACACAGGGTATTAACTAACCGTTGGGAAACGTGCAGAATGCAGATCAGTTTGCTAGATGTAATCAGTGTGTTTTTCAACTATAACTAGATCATACATCACTTTACCTACCACCTGGCCAGAAGTTGTTGGACACCTGACCATCACACCCATAAGAGTTTTCCCCCCAAGCTGTTGTGACAAAGTTGGAGCATATGTCTATAAAACACCTTTGTAAGTTGTAGCATCAATTTCCCATCACTACAAAAAAAAGGACCAAGCCTGGTGTAGCAGGACAATACCCCTGTGCATAAAGCGAGGTCCATGCAGACATCATGTGCAAGTCTTCAACAAAGCTGGACATGAGTGTTCTGCACAAAGCCCTGACATCAACTCCACTGAACACCTTTATGATGAACTGGAACTCCAACTGAACCCCAGGCCTCCTTGGCCCAACATTAGTGACCGACTTCACTAATGAGCAAACCCCCACAGCCATGCTCCAAAATCTGGTGGAAAATCTTTCCTGTAGAGGGGACATTATTATAACAGAAAAAGTGGACTAAACCTGGAACAGGGTGTTTAAAATACACAAATGTTACAGTTAAGTGTCCATAAACTTTGGACCACATGGTACGTATACAATTATTCAGTGTAGCACATTTTGCTATACATAATTTGCTCCCCCATTCATTAGTGGTAAGGTACCACTAGACTGCCCTTTATCAGGGTTGCTGCAAGCTGGATACATTTGGTTAGACTGTTGTCAACCCAGACTTGACACAAAGCCGTGTATCAACTTCAGTGAAACATAATTTAACTTGCCAAGCTGAGCAAAAATAAGTGGTAGTTTCTTGTAAACACATGTGGTGGTGTATAATAATGGGTCCCCGGTATACATCAGCTGGGAGGAAGATCAAATAAAATTTAATAATGTTTAGCATGCATCTCATTATTTGTATTACAACCCAAATTCCAGAAGAGTTGGGGCATTCCTTAAATTTGAATAAAATGAAAACTAAGAGTCTTTCAAGTCACATGAGCCAATATTTTATTCACAACAGAACATAGATAAATGTTCAATCTGAGAAATTTTACAAATTTTATGCACAAAATGAGCTCATTTCAAATTTGAAGCTTGCTACAGGTATCAAAATAGTTGGGATAGGGGCATGTTTACCATGGTGTAGCATCTCCTCTTCTTTTCAAAACAGTTTGAAGACGTCTGAGCATCTAGGTTATAAGTTTCTGGAGTTTTGGTCTGCAGTCAGGCCAGTTCAGCACCTGGACTCTTCTCTGATGAAGCCATGCTGTTGTAATGGCTCGAATTGGACTCGTCTGACCATAGAACACTTTCCCACTTTGAAACAGTCTTTCAAATGAGTCTTGGCCCACAGGACATGACCGCGCTTCTGGAGCTGCTCAAATATGGCTTCCTTTTGGCATGATAGAGCTTTAGTTGGCATCTGCAGATGGCACGGTGGATTGTGTTTACCGACAGTGGTTTCTAGAAGTATTCCTGGGCCCATTTAGTAATGCCATTGACACAATCATGCTGATGAATGATGCAGTGTCGTCTGAGGGCCCGAACACCACGGGCATCCAATAAAAGTCTTCAGCCTTGTCCCCTTACACACAGAGATATCTCCAATTTCTCAGAATCTTTTGATGACGTTATACACTAAAGATGATGAGATTTACAAAGCCTTTGCAATTTGAAGATGAGGAACATTGTTTTTAAAGTATTCCACAATCTTTTTACACACTCTTTCAGATTGGAGAGCCTCTGCCTCTCTAAGACATCCCTTTTATAGGTAATCATGTTACACACCTGATATCAATTAACTTAATTCGTTGGTAGATTTTCTCCCAGCTGAATCCTTTTAATTTTTCATGCTTTTTCAGCCATTTGTTGCCTTTATGCCAACTTTTTTGGGACCTGTAGCCGGCATCAAATTTGAAATGTGCTCATTTAGTGGATAAAGGTGTACAATTTCCCAGTTTGAACATTTATGATGTTATCTATGTTCTGTTGTGAATAAAATATTGGCTTATGTAAATTGAAAGTCTTTTAGTTTTCATTTTATTCAACTTTAAGAACGTCCCAACTTTTCTGGAATTTGGGTTGTACAAATCATGACATTTCTACACTTCACACTGAAAAGTTCATGAACAGATTATTGATGAAGTGTCTTTTTTTGTTGTATCCAAGCCACAACACAGCAGATGAGGCTACTAGATTTGTAATTAACTCAACAAACTTGATACCCAACATATTAAAAGCATTTAAAGTCATGCTTGATGAACAGATTTAATTTCCAGGTCAGGGTTTACAAGACAAAAGCTGCAATTTTTTAACACTTTTCTGTACATTCACACACATTACATTTCCCTGCAGGCCAAATTGACCCCAAACTGCAACTATCTGCTGAAGGTCCTACAAGTCATAACATGCATGATCATAACCACAATTAAAGACAAAACCAAATACAAGGCCGGAATTAATAACAATGTACTTTTATTGAGAAACTGAACTTTCAAATTCGTGATCTTAAAAAAAAAAACAAAAACAAAAAAAAAAGGAAAAAGTAGGGTAAAAGTAAGGTACAGAACAAAGTCCAATGTTCCAAGCCAATGTCGGTCATTTGGGGTGGGGAGAACACTACACCGAAGGGTAAAAACCAAAAACAGGTTCACATGATGACTCAAAACCTTCCGGAACGTTCACGATCCCTTGATCTCCTCCTCTCCCCCCGGTCGCGGCGGCCACGGTCCCGCGAGCGAGAGCGACGTTCACGAGACCGAGAGCGAGAGCGGTGCCTGGAGGGTTGGAAAAATCAGCATGTCAAGGCTTACAAGTAAACTGAACGGAAATTCCAAAGGCATTCAGAATGGAGAACAGAGTAACGCTCCAGCTTGTTTCACATATGTACAGTACAGTGGAACCTTGGACTGCGAGCATAATTCGTTCCAGAGACGTGCCTGCAATCCAAAGCACTCGTATATCAAAGCGGGTTTCCTCATAAGAAATAACGGAAATTCAGATAATTCATTCCACAACTCAACTATTCATATAAAAATGATTAATACAAAATATAAAGTAAAAATACATAAAACTGTCATGAATCTGCCCGCATGGTGCGCACATGCAGCGCACCTGTTCTGAGCACTCCCAATAGTGGTACATATCAGAGAACTCGCGTGCTACAGACTACTTCCTGGTTTTCCTCCACAATGCCACGGCGTGTTGCATGGGTGGCGACAGGTGTACCAGATTGGGACTGGTTGCAGGAGCTATAAAAAGACTCGCGCATTAGTGGCCATTTTCTGCGCTCTTGCCAAGCCTTGCTATTCCCGTGTTTGCTTTCTCCGGTTCTGACTAAGTTTCTGTTTCTTGTTCTTCAACCCCACCACACCTGACAAAAACAAAATAACCTGCACTTTACCTTTAAAAAGAATCGTGGCTGGTGTGAGGGAAACGGGAGAGGATTTTTACTTCTGAACTTCACTACAACTCACAGAATCACTGCAGTCTGTGGCTCACTGCAATCTTTTTCTTTTCGTGCGACTTTAATAGGGAAACGATCCAATGATCGCTGCTTTTACCTCCTTTTGAGGATTTTGTTACCAACAGGTGTAAACAGATTCATCGCTCACATTGCTACAGGCTTATTCGGGTGGTGCTTTTCTACTAAGTTTTACACTCTTTCCCACATTTTACACATCTTCCTGATCTCTTTTGAAGTGAGGGATTCCTCAGTCTTTTTCTATGTTAGACTAAACGAGTGAGCCACAATCCTGCATTGAGTGAGAGAGAGAAGTTGTGATCACGTGAGGCTCGGGAGACGTAGTGTATAGATACTACTCGTATTGCAAGACATCGCTCGTTAACCAAGTCAAAATTTATTATATTTTGCTCGTCTTGCAAAACACTCGCAGACCAAGTTACTCGCAATCCAAGGTTCCACTGTATTTACAAAAAAAGGTCACCACCACTTGTTCTGTACCTTTTCCTGCGGCGTCCGTACAGTTCCCTCCTCAGCTCGCGAGAGATCGGCTTTAGATGCATGAAGTTGCAGAATCCACCTCGGGTGCACTCCCTGTGGAGAGACAACATGCTGCAGTGAGACATGGTACAGTGGGAATAGGCATCGCCGAAAAAGCTACTGTTCGGGAGCCAATTCTGAAACTAGATTAAAAAAAGATGACCAATAATACCAGGAAGGAAGTCGTGCAAATGTAGTACCAGAGGTGACAGCAGTAACAAACACTGCATACATAATTTCCACAGTATTTAGTGTACAAGAAAAATAAAAAATTCAGAATTGGCTGTGTGCATTTTTTACAACGTGAGCACAGTCATAATGAATAAATAAATTGTGTAAACAATGCTTGTTACACTAAACTTGTCTTTTGGTTTGAGCAAAAACTATTAGTAACTACATCTAACTATGTTAGAAATGTGCCATGATTATTGACAATCTTAGGCCCATGTTCCACTAAACACACTCCTCAGTGTGAAGTCTACAAGCCACAAAGTGAATGGAAAGATGATCGTAGCTGTGAGAAAAGCTATCAGCGCTCCAGCTGTACTTTACGGATACAGCTTGTAGTGAGTATGAGCGACCGAGGTCACTGTTGCTGTTTTTCCTTTCAAACACAACCGTAACGTAATCCTGTTTATGAAGTGTATTTGCATTAATGCATTACTTAATGAACAACATGCTACAGATGTCCTGAATGAAGTGACTTAAGTTTTTCAGTTTCTACAATACATGCAATTTAAAAAAATAAAATAAAATAATAATAATGCAAGATGTGATTTTATTTTCATTTTATTTTTGTACCAGCAATGTGGTACTCTTTTGAGCTAATACTGACCCCATTTCATACTGCCTGCAACAGGCTTCCCTGAAGTCGGTAACCGGAGAAAGTTCAGCATGGATGGGCTGGCCGTTGAACCAGCGGTTATTCAGGTCCATCACAGCTTTCTCGGCATCCTCCTCATGCCGAAACTGCGCAAACACACAGTTGAGAATTCAGCCTTTTAATACAAATACCAAAGCTGTTTTGAGAATGTAATTTAAAAAAAAAAAAGTAAAAAACTGCAAATTATAGGAAAACTGGACTAAAGCACTGAGCAACAGTTAAAGCGGCATATAATAGTTATACCACAGCATTGCTGCATCGTCAAATCTGATCACTCAGTGTGGTGATTACCTTTCTATAATAGCAGCTCTGATCATCCAAAAAGTTTACATTAATTTGCATTACATTAATTGATCTTTCTAATACATGCAAGGGAACAAAGTAAGACTAATAATAAATAAATTAAAACTACTTAGCCAAGAAAGAAAATAATGGTTTAGTGAATTTGTCCCTGAGGAGACGTTTATAAAACTTATGGAAGGGGTCTTGAGTACGAAATCATTGGGAAAAAAAGACGTAGTGTAAAAAAAAAAAAAAACAAAGGAAAGGAAAGGAAGGAAAACGAGAGAGGGTGATGAGGGAGTGACTGTTTATAGCTCCTGCTGTCCAAGTAAGAACAGGAACTAACTATAACTAGTCTCACAGATGGTTCACAACATTAAACGCAATTATAAACAGATAATTACATGCCCGTTGATAATGCATTAAAAATGTTATCATTGGTGTAAGAGAATAAAAAAAAACTACACACTTTAGTGTAGTGCCATCCCCACCACACCACCCTATCAACTCAGGAGCTTGTGGCATCTTCTTACAAACTGACATTTATTTTTAGGAGCAGTTGTGGCAGCGCAGGCGTGGCCAGGCGCAGCCTAGTGGTCGGAGAGAGGAACCGGTGTAGTAAGTGGCAATTGGTAACACCTGACGGTCTTTAACTGATTTCTATTTATCCCTGGCAGTGAGTGGCGGTGGGAGACACCCGATGAGCCAAAAGGTGGATGGTGTCTACATGTGTGTTAGTGGAAAAGCTGAAAAGCATGATTAAAAACCCCTCTTCCTGCAATCCTCATGTCTGTCCTGTCTATTCCCACAACAGGGACCATCACAGCAGTGTTTCTTAATTCCCATTTGAATTGATCATTCAGAAACTCCGATGTAATTATGTACCTAAAAGAAACCTGTATAAACACAAAGTGTGAGCTGCACATTTATAGAAATCAGTACATTGCACTACAGTGAAGGCAAAGAGCTGAAAACACAGGCTGTTTCAGAAATAGTACACTGGATACTCTAAGGCTGTATCCACACTAATACATTCTAGTTTTAAAACACCTCACTTGTGCTTTGTTGACATCTAGAGTTCACACTACTCTGGGGTTTTCCAAGTGCTCCAAAACGCTCCGTATTATGGGCTCGCAATGCTGGCTACGATTAAGCCTGAAGATGTAGACTTGGAAACGAAGGAAAATGTTTTGGTTTCACACCAAACACATCTAGGGACTTTTTGTGAGCCTCTAGCCCTCTACAGAGCTCTGGTGAGAACTACACACCTTCAAGAGCCTTTTCTCTGTTCTCTGCGTTTTGCATAGCGTTCACACACCAGAGTGTCGAGCGCCACATTAAAATCAGCTCAGTCTGGACGGCGTTTATTTCTTCAGTTTAATGTTAAGTGCTGCTGTTTGCACAAATGTTTCACGTAGATTTAAGGCTGAACCCGAGTATGAATGCTTATAGTCGAATTGGATTCGGCTTTTCAATACAAATTTGAGAGCTCTCGACCAACGTGTCACATATTCCACCTTGTACTGCATCGCAAAGGACGTGCATACGCTGCGGGTTTCACTTTGTCCTTCGTTTGTACCGCTGTTTAAAAAGAAAGATTTTTCATATAAACCCATTGGTGAGGGGTTTTTTTTTTTTATTTCGACCAGCATGTCGCACATTCCCTTTCACGCCGTCACTCATGCATGTGCTACTAGTCACGCTTTGTTCTTTTTGTTTATCTGTTCAATATGAAGACACAAAGACTATTCATATATATATATATATATATATATATATATACATATATATACACACACACGATCTGGCAATTAGAAAATCCACTGACTTTTGAGGATTTTTTTTCAGCGATGATTTCAACCAGTAGGTCACGTTTCCTCCTCTCGTGTCACGCTTCCTCTTTGTTTTACGTTTGGAGTTGTTGGATTAAAAAAAAAAAGGAGAGATGGCGCACACATTTAAAATCAAGCACTTACAGCCTTTTGGGTTTTTTTGTTTTGTTTTTTAGTGTCAGTTGAGTTTGCCCTCCAACACAGGTTTCAGCTTCTCTCATCTGTCATCCACCGCATATCATGTGGATTTTTATTTTTGAGAGTGCTTTTTTTTTTTTTAAAAATACAAGTTAGTCAGTTTTATCCCATTAGTGTAATGCACACTGACTGATTAAAAAACGGCTGCGCAAAGTGAAACGCTTTCACCGAACACACATGTCTTTTATGGGTCTTATTGTGCTGGGAGAGAACCTACCCTGAAGTAGGAGCTAAAACAATCCCTGAAAACGGCGTTAAGACCTACGATCGTCCTCAGTTCCTGCGGTGTGAAAAGACAAAAAAGGGCGCAACTTCCTCCAACAGCTACGAGAACTACGAACATTGCCTGCGGTGCGAAAGCGCCTTATGAGTACGGAATGCAGGACATTGGTCAATACTAGCAACTGTCGTGAGGTTAAATTCTGCATTTTATAATGCTACAGTGGCAGAAGCAAGCTATTATTTAAGGACAGCGAGTCCTCAAGTTACGATGGAGATGCGTTCGGCCACACCCGCCGTAATTCGAAAATATCTTAAGTCGAACAACTGTGTTGAACCACTTAGCCTAGCTTGGGTATCTCAGCCTAGCTTAGCCGAGCTTATGTAACAAGGTTGGAATTGTATGTTAATAACTTATTGTTTTCCCTTTTGTTTGAACCTTCAACATCTTAAATGTTCTTTCATTTGATTAGTTAAAATATTTGTATTCAGACCACAGTCCCATTTAAGAAAAAAGTGTAATTTGGAAGTGTGTGTATTCTGGGTACTGTCGCCTTAAGACTGCAGCCTTTGTTTACTTCCTGGTTGAGGCAGAGGGGAGTGTTTAATACTGCTCGTGCTGAACATGAATTGTAAAGTTTTAATATGGTAAAATGAGTTGTTTTAGTTTTACAGAATATGTAGTTATGTCATCAATTGAAGTTCAGTTGTTTTAATATTTATTTTGTAGAGTTTTTTGTCATGCTCCACGGTGCTACGAGCTCTTTATGTGCTCGGTTAAGAGAAAGACCGATATTTCATGCTGTGGAGCAAGTTAACATTTAAGTGAGATTTCATTTAAATAACATTTCTGTCAAAAGAGAGAGTTTGCCAGAGAGATCCACACACCTGTATGATGTGGGGCACAGCCCCACTACATAAATACTGAGCTCCGGCTACAGACAGCCGCTGTTCCGTTAATAATCACAAAAAAAAAACCCTGAAGTAATGCGCCTGAAGTAATGCACTGTACAGTACACTGATACACAAGGTAAGTAAGCATCATCTGAATATCCGTGTACGTCATACGCTTTTACTCTAGCCTGCTAGCGATGCCTGCCTGCGAATTTGAAATAAAATATTTCTAAATATTTTACAGCTTTTAGCGGATCACAACAGTCATTGTAACTTCCAAAAAATCATAAGTCGGGCCATCGTAACTGGGGGAGCACCTGTAATCTGCAACTAGATGAGCAACAGCAGAGCAGAGAAACTGCTCCCTGTTTATTCAGCGTATCTGAAATGGCATGTGCGTTGATGAGGGCGTAGATCACTTCTAATACGGAGCGAAAGCACTCATCTAGACGGTCATCGTTTTCGTTTAAAAACTCAAATGCATTGTGCACCTTATTACATGGCTGTGTTGAATACTAGGTTCTGACTGGTCAATTACGACACCCTACGGTCTGTTATTCCTGAATAGCAGACTGCTCCTATGAATAACAGACCGGTGCTACAGACACAGCTCTGATCATAGAGTCTAGAGGACATCGTCCAATCATTTCAATATGCAGAAGGAAGTCTTGTAAAATTTGCTGCTTTAATAATCAAATTAACAAAATCAGCTCATTCGTGACACCCTATGGCCAAAAAAAAAAAAAAAAAAAAAAAAAAAAAAAAATTTACTCCACCAGAAAACACCATGAAAGATTTCTCAAATATTTATTTTAATGTTCAGGTTAATGTGAATAATAATGCTAAGTATGCTAATCTTAAAAAGGCTACAGAGTTCACATTGCTATGGATGCATTTCATATAAGCGTGATGAACAATGAGCTGTTATTATTGCCAAATAAACTCCTTCGGGGTGTTTCAAAAGCCTCCTGCTTTGTGTCAGGGTCTTACATCACCACATCAGGGTTTATTTCACAATAATGACCACCTCGCTGTACTGGTTGGGCAACAAAACATCACTGAAATACACTGCATGTTCTTGGAAAAGCTCCATCAGTGCATGATTTTCGGGACCTGAGGTCCGTCTCTTACCTTCACATAAACGTTGCCGACGAGGTGATCGCCCAAGTTATCACACACGTTCATCTCCTCCACCTCACCGTACTTCTCCTCCATTTCCGTGAAGACTTCCTAAAAAACGATGTTTGAGGGCATTAAAAATGACGTGGAGTGAGAAGAAAAGTGCATTTGAGCGCATGTTTCAGGCTCACCTCGAAAAACTCATCATAATGCTCCTGCATTTCCACATCGCTCACGGCACCTGGGAAGAAATGCAGGTCATAAATTTGCATTTATAACAAAAGAAAAAAAAGGAAAAGTATCACGGTAACAACTGGTAAAAGTGACAGGCAAATGTTCAGATGCTATGCAAATTCATCTGCAGGAGTTTAACAGTTTACATGCACAAGAGCGCGTGGCATTAAATAAATAAATAAATAAAATTCAGGGAACACAGACATTTGTAAGTTATATTTGGGACTGTAAAGATTTGGGGACCAATCCTTTCTTATGGTGAAAGTCATCAAAAACATTAGCTGGAAGACTTGTAAGAAAACGCCTTTACACTGAACACCTTCATACTTGCACCATTAAATCTAAAAACTAATCAAATTTAAATTAGAGTTGATCCTCTCATCTATGGACACCGCATTAACGGATATCAGATGCAACGGACAAAATCCGTCTGTCTGAATATATAATCCATTAGCCAGAATGCCCGGTACGAAAGTTTAAAAATCCCAGGTGTTGCGAACTGAGTCCAGTTGCTACTAGTTGTCTACAAGCGTCGGTTGAGCTGTGGTCGTCGTTTTCTCTGCAATTATTTGGTGTTTTCCCCAATGTACTTACCTATTTATATTAGTCGTTATGCTGCTTGTCATGTGTACAGTACTTGGGTAGCACTTTGATGGACCTTAGCAGTGTTTTTCCTTGTATTTCCATTCATCTATCCCCCACACTAAAACACTTCACTTCATCAGACTATTCAAGTCAACGGACAACCTCTCCCTCCAATTAGTCCGTTAATGTGAGGATCAACTGTACTTGCAATTCTACTGTAAACGTTGAACATGTAACGAAAGCAATCATTTAACTCAAACATCAAACTCTAAACTTCAATTTCCTGGTCTCTGAATGTTAAAGTAGTCTATGGTTGATGCTGTTGAATAATATAACGAGCTCCAGGATGACCTGTGAGAGAACCTCTAAATATTGCACCTGTGTGTGCGTGTGTGTGTGTGTAACACTCCAGGCCGCCAGCTCCGCCTCTTATTAATCACACAGCTGCAACCGAACATGGGTTCATCTGAGTAACATGAGAAGAGAGATAACGGAGGGACTTACAGCGTGAGGCATCAGCTGTCTGAGCACTGTTCTGAGGGTTACGGTAGATGTTTTGGATCAAGATGGTCTGCAGATAGAGAAATAATAATAATAAAGAAAAAAAAAACCAACATGTTATGCTAGTGATGAAATCAATCACTTCAACAACAGCACCAAAAAAAAGCAAATCAGTCAAACAAATCATTTAAAACAGTACTTAATTTTTTTTTTACAAGCAACTAAAGACATCTTATCCACCAATTACTAATGACTTCTCTTTTCCCCTCCAAATGATTTATGACATCTTGTATTTAATTACTCTTACTGGGGCTTAATGATTTATACAAGGTATATTTTATTTTTGCGGCTGGTACAACATTCATGCTTGAATCTTATTGTATCTGTTATGGCCTTATTTTAATTTCTAAAAACACAATTAGTGCTTTGTGTACACAGCTTGACTGTGTTTGTGTGTGTGTGTGTGTAAAAGATCACTCTAGTAGCGGTGTCTCCTACCAGTTTAATAGGTACGCCTCTGTGGATGACACTTAAGTCGTCTAAAGTGACAGACGGACAAGACGGGCGGTCGAGAAGTTAGTGTGTTGCTGACAGGCCTAGCAGTTGTAGTCAGGGTTTGGACTCTCTTTTACCAAACATTATCTGAGTGTTGAATCATTCAGCTGACACGGTTGAATCATCTTCGTGGCGCAAGGGTCATCACGTCACTGCCAGGCTGCAAAATGTCCCTCACTCAAAAGAGCCAGACAAGAGCATGTCGTGACACCCGGCACTGATGACACACTGGAGCGCGATTAATAAATCGTGCATCACAAAGCATGAGCTATAAACTGCTGTGGTCCAGATACAAGCTGTGTCCATAAATACCCAATGTTTAACAATGCCAGTAAAGCTGCAGTAGCTGATATAGCAGCACCACACACTCCATGCTAATGCCACGTTTGTGTCATCTCTGTACTGACAATGATCCAGCAGGCAACCAAAGTCTCAAGGTGGTCAATTATCAGTGACGGACATAGCAGACGAGGACCGACAGTTCATAAACGTGCACCTAAAAGCTGCCCTGTATGATCCGTTTACCTGGGTGAAAAAAGAAAAAAAAAAAAAAAAAGAAAAAAAAAAAAGACTAAAGCCTGATTTATACTTCTGTGTCGAATCTGCGGTGTCAACAGTGGCACAGGGTGAAGCATTTCTACTCGCATGTAAGGTGCGCGTGTCCTCTAGGAGGCGCTGTTGCATGAAACACACCACAATTTATTGCTTTAATGCACAGAATATATACACACACACACACACACACACACTCAGCAGAAAAAGAAACGCCCCTTTTTCAGGACTGTGTATTTCAACAATAATGTTGTAAAAATCCAAATAA
>JAQLOM010000010.1:8177521-8187867 GCA_030068315.1 Chrysichthys thysi | reverse complement strand
CAACATTATTGTTGAAATACACAGTCCTGAAAAAGGGGCGTTTCTTTTTTTGCTGAGTGTATATATATATATATATAACTGTCCTAGTATAAAGGACAGGTTTGCAGGGCACCCTTATGCTACTTCCTGTCTGTATGTTTTCAGGATAAAGTGGAAGAATTAAATTGCTGTAAACGCTATTAAACTATTCATTTAAAATCAGTGTTGAGAACTGAAACAGTATCACAAAACATGACTCAATATTTTTACACCCTTAAAATATTTCATGCCTTCAGTGAGCACCTGTGAAGTTGATCGACATGCCACAGATCCTGTCTGTGAACCCAGGACAGCACTTTTCATTCAAGCATTTTTGGTTACTCAGTTACTGAACAAGCACAGACCGATGTGTGTCTTAAACGTGAACGAGCGACCCTGACGCCCAGATGCTTCGAGCACCACTCTGTTTTGACAGGTTCCTTCCAAAGTTGAATCTGAACTATGAATCTGGTTCCCACTCCCAATGAAAGCGATTCTACCCTGGAGCGATCCAACTGCAGGACGTCACCCAGTCATGCTGGTTATTTATTTCTGTGTTTCACTCAGGTTTGCCTTAACAGGTATGAAAGTGTTCGAAATAGGATGTGCATACATACGGGATCAAAATCTGACCATCCTCAGAGCTCAATTCTGTGTTTCAAGAGTTTGAAAGTGTGTTATCGGTGCATTCGCAGTTTTAATCATTACTGCATGAAACAGGATGGGTATCTGTATAAGCCCTGATGGTGGTCAAGATGATGAAATGAAATAATAATAATAAAAAGTACAGGTTTTTGCCTCTCACTGAGAGAAACAGCAGCATACCTGGCTGAAAGTTGGTTTATTATGGAGTCTGGAGCAGCGATCTCCATGTCGACATGCTCCAATCTTAAAGTAGAAGGAGCAGTTGACCCTGGGTGATGGAGGAAAAGGAGCACACACACGTTACGGTGTTATCTTCAGCTAAATATGTTTCGGTTTTAGACCGTTCACTAAAGGAAGAGTTGGGGTATATTATACAACCGAGGGTTAATTTAAATGTTCAGTGAGACCAAATAAAACAAGTTGGAGTACATTAACACGTTTTTAGGATAACACCGCTAGCATCTCCGACTTAAAGCATAATGAGCTAAGAGCGGGCTAACATGGCACAGCTAACCTGGTGTTTGTAAAATCTAGATTGAATTAAAATACAACAAAAAAACAACGTTCTGGTCAACTTTCATGAGATTATCACCTAGCACGGCGTAAAAAAGACAGATCACGTTAGGAGCGGGAAATTATGATCAAGTCCTGGTTAATAAAACGCACGCTTTCGTGCTTCATGCCTGCTGAAGCCCCTGAGCCGCTTCTCCGCCTGCGAGCTAGCTAGCGCTACATTAGCATAGCTATGCACACGAACAATTAAAATATCCGCCCTCTCCGGTTAGTGCTTCACTAAACATTCAGTTTATACTGATAATACAGAAATATATTTAATGGAATTTGCTTTTTCCACACGCGGGGCAACGTTAACCAACAAACGGGTTCTTTTTTCCACTCACTTGTCTTTCTCAGTACCAAAAATGGACGCTAGGTACTCCGCCATCTTCCCGTCGTCGGGTCACTTGTGTTCTTCGTCATCAAGTTACGCGCCTGTCGTCACCCAATAGTGGGCATTCGAGTAGTTTCCACGCCTCGCGCGTTCATTTTTTTTTTTTTACCCGTATTCTAACAAAGCCCGCCTCCTGTATTGTACTGGATACAGTTTCACAAGCGGCAGTGAACTGGCCAATCAGAGCGCTGCGTGTGGGGATGAACTTCTAGCGGGATTTATAAGAATACAGGTGGGAAGGTAATTTCCTTCTCTACCCTATTTCTGTAAAAGCCCGCCCCCGGGACTTTATTGGCTTACACGATTACAGGAGAAGGGAAGTGACCAATCAGAGCGCTGTGAGTACGGCGTTGTGGCGGGAGACGTATGAATAGGGGTGGGAAGTTGTCTTAGGGCTATGTGGAAGGTTGAACAATTGTTTTACTTTTATTCCGAATGAACATTTAAACGTTAATTAAACTTTTTTTTATTATTTCAGTAAGAAAAGAATAGATTCCTGTGTTCATTCTTCATAATGTGTAATCAGTGGTTGTACACTGTTGTTTACTCCGAGATTAACCGTAGAAATTAATAATGAATTAGTAAGGCTAATCTGTAGACACCTCTAAAACCCGAGCGCTTTAGCAATTTAGAGATTTTTATCAGGAAAAAAAATATCTGGTTTGATTCCATTGTTTCTAAAGGATGTTATGTATTAACCTGACCGACAGGGGGAGACATTCCCCTGATTAAAAAATAAAAATAAAAATTTCTTGAGCAAACCCATATCTATTTGCGTGAAACTGATCACATAATACATATTTTATATCACATACAGTCGAGGCCACAGTAATACATATATTTTAATATTTATTAATAATAATAAAAAAAAACACATATTGCCCCATAGATACAGCGATTAGGCTTTTTATATGGCGGGTATTTTCCCATGATTCCAGCGGACCGGAAACACTCAGGTTTACAGCACTGAGAAGGCTGAGAGAGATATATTTACTTCGTCGGAGAGGAAATATTGCGCTATTTTTCGAATAAATATTTATTTATTATTTATCTTAAACTCCTTTTAATTTACTTAGCAAATAAATACACTTGCACTATGGTAAGGACCACTTTACTCATTTTGTTAACCAGTTTAGCCTAGCTTTGATAAACCCGGCTGCATCTCATAACTCCTCCTTAGTCCCTACAGAGTGCACTAGGCTGACGCAGATTTGACGGCTTCCACACGTTATGTAGTGCACTTAAGAGTCAACTGGTTGGCAATTGGTATTCAGCCAGCGTATAGGCAAGCATGTATTCTAGTTGAGTGCTTGAGTAAAACTGTATATAAACGTTTAATAAATGGCGTGAGTATGGAAGAAGACCTGTTTTAAGACTATTTCAATCCAGTTCAATTAAGCTTTGTTTTGTTCTTACCCCTAAAGCAATAATCATTGCACTTATCAGACATTTCTTTGGGTTTATTTATATATGTTGGTCATTTTCCTGAACAGGACATTCAGGAGGACACAGACTTGTGGTACACCCACCCAGTCTACGCCCGTTACTGGCAGCATTACCAGCAGGCTATGAGTTGGTACCAGAGGCACCGGCGGGCATACAGCAAGGCCATACAGTCTGCACATTGCCCTGCTCTGTACCCTGTGTTTCCCACCACCTCATGTCGCTACGCAGACTGGCAGGATGAAGAGACAGTGCACAGGGTCCCTACACAAACAGGGAGACAGAGGGAGAAAGAAGAAGACACCGTGGAGCTCGAAGAAGAGTCTGAGAGCTCAGAGGAAAGTGAGCTTGAATATGATGTCAGCAAAATGGACATCACAGCTGAGTTACGGCAATACTTCGCTCAGACAGAGCGCCACAAAGAGGAACTGAGTATGTGTGGGCATGAAGTTGCAAGATGAATTTTGTGTGTGTGTGTGTGTGTGTGTGTGTGTTTGTGTTGAACTGGAACTGCAAGGGTACCGAAGCTGTAAATATGCCACAAGCTGCATCAAGTACTTAATCAGTCTGACAAGCTTGCTAGTGTTGTTTAGGATGCATCAGAATAGTAATTGCCCTGTTGTCCAGAGATCACTAGTAAGATCCCAAAAGATCACATGGCTGAAAAGAAAACTGGCTGTGCTCTCTGGGAAGGAGGGATGGTGTTATTTCTCTCACGTGTCGATCATAGACCTTGTTTACATTTGGTTATTAAAATGCATCCTGGGTGATCTGATCACAACTGGTCAGTGCTAAATACAAGTGTAAACACCCCCCCCCCAGACACATTCACTAATACAGATTACTGAGGGGGTCTGGGGTGCATTGATGTAGGACACGGTGGTTGTTTTGGTGGTAGTGGGCCAATGCTCAAAAAAATGGAGAGGAGCACTGATGCATGTGGTTGGAGTGCAAGAAAATAATAAATGTATGTTGCAGGTTTTTAACATAACCATACGCGGGGACCTTTGACCTACTAGTGGAAGTGACGTAGGCAGTAACTAAATATGAGCTTAAGTGGTCAGCGAGACACATGATAGACACACGTGTAAACGGTGATGTGTCTCAGGTGTATGCTTGTGACGTGATCACCCAAGACACATTTTAAACCCAAGTGTAAACAGGCATAGTCACGTTAACCAGATATGATTGTTTGTGAGCTTGTATGCAGAAGAGTGTTGATAGTACTTTTTCATCCAAGTGTGTTGTGCTTGCCTGTGAAATTATGAGCATTAGCAGCAATATGAGAAGATCCAGCTGGCTCGCTTCATGTTTCACATGTTTACCTTCATTCAAATCAGTTGGTAGCTGATGTTTGAGAGAGGAGATCTGGCTGATGGGTGGGATTTGGCAGGTGACCAAACTGGGGAGAAAAATGGGGCTAAAAAGACATTATTTACCTTAATAATGTTAATTGTGGCAAGTAATGTATTTATGTCCATACAGTGTACTTTTATTTACAGAGCATCTATTACTTGTCCTTTTGTTAACTAAAGACATACACTTTGGTTACCATATCTTGAGTAATTTTTTTTCTGACAATTGTGTAAATTCTTAGCTAACCTTTGTCTTTAACATCATCATAAATCATACTTGTTTTTCTTATCATACTGTTTCCATTCCTACATAATTTGGCAAAGTACAACAAATTTGATCTGTGTGGTTATAAGCCTTCAGCACTTGTTACAGTGTCCGTCTGTTTTTTCTCGTTGTTTTGCAGAGAGGCAACAGCAGGTGGAAGCAGAGCGACAGGAAGCCTACGTACCAGCTGACCAGGACCTGCTCCGTTCTTGGCAGCGGAGTGCCAAAGCCCCTGCCGAACGTCCGGGCGAAAGGAGGAGTGCCGAGATGAAGCGGCTTTACGGAAAAGATGCGGCCAAGATCCAGGGCATGGAAACGGCCATGCAACTCACCTTTGACCGTAACTGTGACCGCAAGCAGCCCAAATACTGGCCTGTAATACCATTAAACCTGTAGAGGGATTGACTCAAGCTACTCCAGTAATGCTCTGTAGCGCTAATACGAACCACTCTTTTACATAAACACAACATGCAGCATCCTATTTATATCAAAATCTCTTCGTCATACTAAGGGACCAGTCCACGTGTTTGGTCTCATTGTGCAAATCCACTTGTATTTACTGTAGTCAGATTTTTGGTTCCTCTTGCACATTCACATTTGGGGGGGGGATTCCTGTGTTTCAGTAGTGCTGTGCTAGACACTTAGGCTCTCTCATGACACTTTGCTAATCCTATTTTTCACTGATGGAAAAGTTCTGTCCTGTTGCTTTTTTTTTTTTTTAATAAATATATAAAGTTTCACTCATTGCTGTTTATCACTCGTCTGTCGTGTCCCCCCCCAAAAGTCCATGAATGATGGCGATATTGTATACGTCAAGCCGCAACTCCTTTTTCCCTCCAGAGCCAATGTTCACTAACTAGGTCAGAGCCGCCCCCGTGTTTTCAGTCTGTGCTTCTTTCTCCACTTTTTCTGTGGTTGGGATGCTCTTTGGTGGTCAATTTGGCATGTTGTTCTTGTATGATGAAGTGCTTTTCAATATCTTTGGATGGTGAGTTTTGTAATAAAATGCAGTTGTTTAAATTTTGTCTATGACTAGGAAATCTGAATGTTTTGGGTTTTTTTTTTTTTGAGAAAAAACAACAATCTTTTACCACTTTTAGAAGTCCAGTAGCATGCGTTATTACAATTGGATGATCCAGTGTTCATGTTGATGTTTGATGGTTCTTAATGTGTCATCATTCGAAGTGAAAGCTCTTACAAAGCTATGAGACTAGGAGATAAGTGATCATTATTTGTGTAGTGAGGAAAAAGTGTGAAGGCACATAGAAATGTGGAGATTTGCTCCTCAGGCTGCAGTATTTAGAAGCCTTGGCTCATCAGTGTGTTTGCCCACTCGGGGAACCTTCGGCATTATGCCAGACAGCCCAAACTTGAATAGAGTTCCCAGCCTGCCCGGATTCTGGTTTCCATGGCTACTTTTTTTCCCTGAGCATCCGGCAATTTATATTCCCTTGCGCTCCCCAAGCAGTCATTCTCACCCTGTACAATCATGTTTGTGTTCACAACCCAATTTTACTTAGGGTGGTGTTTGGCTAACAAGAGATGGGACTTTGGTGTGTCCTGAGTGTTTTAGGCTGTAAAGTGGGTAGCATTGAGTTCCATCCAGGCACATTGAATGCACTGAATATGAGTAGGATTCGATCCCCTTTAGGAAGTTCATGATTCCACATGAATGTTTCTCCCATGATGCACGTAAATACCTCCATTTTCATTCGCTTGATGAGTTTAAAGACATGCATCTCATCACAAATAGGGCAGAAACCCAGAACCAAGAGATCACATCCCATCACATTCAATTATCACTTACACAGATGGAATGCACTTTTTTTTAAGGCTCAAAAACACTTCAGGATAGCACTTGTTGCAATACCCAAGCTCCCCACCACACTCCTTTTTGCCTAAAGAGGCCCCATATGGGCGCCCCCAAGCACCGACGTCACTGAAGTGACCCGAGTCGGGGCAGTGGGCACAAACTGGAACAGCACTTGTGTTTTGTTGTGCAGGACCTCCACTGGCTTCACTAAAGCACCGGCTTCCCAGACTCCTGCAAACTTAATACGATGGGTGAGTCTGTTCATATTTAAAGATCATCAATCTGAAGTTCTGTCCTTTCATGAAGCCTTTTAAACTAAGCAGCTCTGCATAATCCAGGATTATTTATGAAGCGTAGTGGAATCGCAGTGTATCAGTTGGCTACTTGGCTGCATAACTGAATCCCTTTTTTCCCCTCTAGGCTACATTCCTTCCATTGAGTATTTGGGTTTGACTAGATAATTAAAAAGACTATTTGTTAGTATTAAGGGTCACTGTGAACAGATTTTGAAATTGCTTGTTGTATTTGGATGTTTCATGTATGACACACGTGAGCTTCCCAATGTCCCCTTCATTCAAATCGTTAATAACATGTGGACTACATAAAATTTACATGTAATTCAAGGATTATTTTTGTATGGAGAAACCTAAGCATTATACATTCTCTTCATGTGCTAATGACATTACTATGGTGGTTCAGTTATGTGTGTGTGTGCCCTTAAGTGTGCTGCTGGCCCTAATCACATTAAATGGAGCAGATTCATGGGAAAGAATTCCTCGCCTCATTTGTTCTCACTGTGTCTTTGGAATGATAACTTTCCCACCACCCATCCTCAGCCAGCACTCTGTACGCAGCGAGACTTTACGGCTGCTGGCTGTGCTAACCTGACACCAGCACTTCTACCACGAGGATTGATCGATCTCACATTTGCGTTTAGTATATCCTAATGGCAATATGTCAAACTTCCCTGGAAAGGAAAGTGCAAAGTGTGTAAGAAGAAACTTATTTTATCTAAAAGAACAAATGAACTGTCTCTGAGGTGAAAGATAAAAGTGCTTGCTTGATTTTTTGGGTGAGACAGAAGATATTCCACCAGGTGTTTGTACAGTGTTTAACTTATTTAGCAATGTGGCAGGTGATGTCCCATTAACCATCTTCAGAAATGCCCAGTCCAGGATCTTACATAATACCCATGTGGGCCAAGCGATTTAAGATTCAACCCAAATTGGATTATGTCCTGAACTCTCCATGGAGATCCCCATCTACTCTTATTCAAATGTTAAGCCCGAGGGGTGTCCTGACGTTGGGTTTCGCCTTCTCTTTTCCTCTTTTCACTCTTTTTCATTATCCTCTGGGTTTTAAAAAATGCACAAATGCGTTAAAAACGTTCTCTGTGTGAGTGTTTTGTATTTACTGACCACGAAATTCATATTCGTATGAAGGAAGGGAAATAGGGTGCATTGTCTGCACAAATGTAACTCAATATAATTCAATCTAAAACAAGAAACTTAACACGAGTAAAGCTACTGAAATCCGGTAAACACAAGGACAAAATCATTTATTTCTGTTGGGTTTAAACAGACTGTTCCAGTTTCCATGGGATATTCACCAGATGGAAATGTCATAATTGGTCAGTTTGAATCGCTAGAACTATGCGGTTTCTATTCATATGTAACATAAACGCTCTTTCTTCACTGTGCTGAGATCAGCTTTGCATCCTAGGCAGGATTAGGACTCGGGGATTGAGAGTCGCTTCTGAACCAGCATACAAACACGGACAGCGCCTTTGCCCCAGGGCCGCTCTTATTGCCAATGAGAGCCGTGTGACTTTCCATTTAGCTCCTTTGCAGCGTCAGTTTCTTAGCAACAGCTCACCCACCTATTCTCTCACACACCCTGCATCATCTCGCCTCGCTGCCTAGCATTAAACACACACAGAATCACGATGGCTGCAAAAGAATGTTGCTCCATATTTGGGACCGCTATCTTGTGCGTGATGCTTGCCAAAGTATCCCTGCTGTTACCACAGGAACAGTGGAGCACTGGTGCTATAAAACAAAAGCTGTAGGCATTCGCTTTCCAGACTGTGAAAGCTAGGAAGAGGACATATTGCCAAGCAGTGGAGACTTGTAATAAGAGATATCATTGCTAATCATTTCACAGTCCATTCCCAGGGACACTGCGGTTTCTTCCATCCTAAAGCATTGTCTTTTGAAAACTTATGTAATATAATTATTATCGTGAACGGATTGTAGAGTAGAATAAGAGTCTCAGAGTAATGGTTTCTTTCCAAAAAAAATTCAACATGCTATATCTTACTTATCGTTAGCCTCATAGCATAATTGCCTAAGTCATATTTCAATGAACAATGACTTAGGCAATTATGCTATGAGGCTAATGTTATATATGTTACTTTTGGTGGTCTTCACATCTTGTGCAGTGAAGCAGTTACATGATAATGCCTGAGCACCAGAGGTGTGTAGGACCCATTTGTTTCCATAAGGATTATTTTTTCTTTAACGATTAACCATTTTTTGGGGACTTTTTTGGTGGGTATGATCATATCAATATGCCTAGAGTGACACAATTTACAAAAGAAAGAGTGGGGTTTTTTTTTCCATTAATCTCATCTTAGTAAAAGGTTGTAGTGTTGTCATTTGTTGCGTTGTGTTTATCTGGTGATAGTACCGGAGGTGTGAGGACCTGTCAAGGCCGTTTGAGGCAAAGTTTTTGAATTTCATACTGCATCATACGAATTTATGACTAATTCAAGGTTACCGCAATGTTCAGTGAATGTTACTATACTTTTTGGTTGGGTTTTCTGAAAACATTAGGACAAAAAAAATGTATTTTCATACAATTTTTGATTATGGAACATTACAAAGAACCTTGTTGCTAAAAACTAAAATAAATATTTCTTTAAATGAAAAGTATTGATCAGAAAACCTGATCTTTCACTAGCATCTTCATTACCATCAAAGAGTCGTGATAATTGTGATAATTGATCAATTGTGATGATATAAAAAGAGATATGATCATTTTAAATGTCTCAGCTGAAAACTGTGATGTTTGAGCTTCTGTCCATGTGCAGTGAGGCATATAATGCCTTTTAATTGTATTTTCTTTTTTTGCACAGTGGTTTCTAATGATTAATTTCTGCCCATGTCTTCTAGTGTTCCAGTAAATCTATCGCTTTATGGACAAACGTTCTCTAAGGAAGGCTACTAATTTAGACCAAATAATTACGGAATATTATTCTTCATGGATGTTGCTTTTTATGTGTGATGACATGAAAAACGCCTGAAATGGCATCCGTTTATTTACTCAAGCCTTCCTGTCTGAATAGCAACTGGGAGATTGTCATTCCAGATCTTTTTTGATCTTTTTCATCTGAGTTGCTTTCCTTCTAAGCAGCAAACACATGGTTGTCATTAACATAGCTGCATAAATGTATTTTCAAGCAATCAAGGCAGAATTTCGAGAAGGCAAATGGTGCAGAACCATGCATTTCTGAGGAATTAAAAAAAAAACTTCCTTCAGCTAGTATTAGGAGGTTTAGACATGCCCATTCCTTTGATGTCATGATGTGACTCCACCCTTGCAAATCTGGACCAAAAGGATTATGGGACAGGATCAGACAGGGGATTTAAACTTAACAACTATGATAATTTAGGAAAAGAGTAAGACAGCCATAGGAGTCATGACCTGCTAAAGCTACTGTTTTAAGTGGGTGATAATGCACATTGTTGGGAGGCTATAAGGTCAATGATGACTGCAGGGCATGCGTTTGTGTGTGTGTGTGTGTGTGTGTGTGTGTGTGTGTGTGTGTGTGTGTGTGTGTGTGTGTGTGTGTGTGTG
>JAQLOM010000010.1:8125680-8155680 GCA_030068315.1 Chrysichthys thysi | reverse complement strand
TTTTTTGATAGAGAATTTATGGTGGCATCCCTAACCAATATCTAGTTATCGGATGCAAACGCACCAGAGTTTTATCCTGTAGAATAAACCCTGTAACACTACTATGTTGCAGTAATATTCTAGGTACACTTTGTCAATAAACATGGTCAAAGGAAGACATTTTAACTGACTTTCCCACAGCCTTCCAGATTATCTTGTTTACAGAACGCTAAATGCTTCACACACAGCTCGTAATAGCCTTCAATTTGGGGATTGTGTGAAATTTTGTCAGACTACATGTGACCAGCAAAACGAATCACAGTGACGTCTTTTTTTTGTTTTGTTATCACGCACACATTTGTTTTACAGTCCTTGTGAAGACATTGTGTTAACATAATTATTAATGTTGCAATTAATGCAGTGTTTACACCTAACACTAACCCTAACTTCAAAGAGTTATAATAGTTTTCCTTGTGAGTACCAGACAAGCGTCCCCAGAAGGGTCGCTGTGACTCCTTTTGCTGGGTGAGGTCACGTATCTTGTTTTGTATATCTTTGTTTTTCCATAAAAAAAAAATCACATTCAGAAGTGCATATGCCTGCAAGTGAGGAAGGAAGGAGCCAGTCAGATTGCAACTTTCATATCTGACCGCGCATCCGCTTCCTAATATTGCAGTAATGTTAGCTGGTGCGGCCTGACCTGACCTGACTCACTCAACATAGGCTGGAGCTAAATGCTAAATAAAATGACGGAGATGAAAGCTTAACTGATCTCTTAACCAGGAACAGTTCCGTCTCAGACATTTGCTCTAATCAAGTCTTTCCATTTTGGCTTTAACCAGGCAGGGAGTCTGTCCTTCATAAGCTGCCGTAGTCCATTTTATTCGCCGCCTTGCCTTTGGAGAATGTTCCTATGTTACATTTGCTTTATTGGTGGTGTTAATCTTAGGTACATCAGAAGAAGCAATAACATTTTAGAGGCTAGTGTGCCTGCTGTTTTAGTATGGACTACATCGTTAGTTTCCCAGCACTGAGCCCTCAGGTACCACCAATTTACATCCCACATGTTTGCAGCAGGAGGCAGGAAAAATCAGAGATGTGTAACTGAGTTACAGGGTTGTAAATTTTCTATTGAGTGAGAAGATAAATGCATGGCAGGATGTAAATATGAGAGAGATTATGTAGAATAAATAATGATGTTCGTTTTATTAAAGAGATGATATAGAGACTCATTGGCCCATAAAATGTGCTGTAATGAGTAGGCCATTGATTTCCTATACACCAGGAAGCAGCTCTGTCTAATGCACTTTCTAACTTTTTTGCAGATGAGAGAGATGAAAAAGAGCTTAAACATTTCCATAAGCAACCACTGCGACTACTGCAAAAGTCAAAGGACAGGCAATACAGTCAGTTTTCTGGTGTATCACATGCCATATCGATATGTTTTAGTTTATTTGACAGATTATCAATCAGAAGTGATTTATAGTAACAGCGCAAAGGTGTTTAATGTATAGTTTAGCAGGCATAATGTGATAACAAAATGTGAGTTTGTTCATTGATTGACACATTGGAGCTTCTTTTTATTATTTAAAGGTTTAGTCAGTGATGCATTATTATGCATTAAAGGTGTAGTCTGTGATTTGGATGGACACTAGGTCTTTTGAAATATTAAATTCCAACAAATACAGACCTCTCCTTCAGTGACCACCCCAAAGCTTGGGCTAGAACACCTGAAAGTAGAAAGTATAATCATCTACTTGTCTTGATTAGTTGGACGTTAGTGATCCACATAAATCTTTGTTGCTTATAGAACCTGGGGTGCCACAGAAACCAGAGATTTTTAACCAAGCAGTTATTGTATTGCCAGTAGCCAGACGTTGATGAGAACTTCACCAGAAATTACAAACATTTTCAAATTCAAAAATTACATAATGGACCTTAAATCTGAAATTGGATGACCCAATGCATCTGATGTCGTTCCAGCATAGTCACAGGATTTATGAAATGTTAGCCTCATAATCATCTTTTGCTATAAAATTAGTAACCAATATAAAATAAATAACCAAAGTGTTTGCAGATAGTAAAACTGTGTTGTCTGACACAATTCACTGGACCTGTAGAGTCTGATTAATTGTGTCCATAAAAAAAAAAAATTGATGTTCAGTGTTGGACATTGCACTGAATGTTGGACCCAAATCACCTTTAGCTATTTCTAAGAGAGGCCAAAGTTGTTCTCAGACCTGTGGAGTTTGACTCTGTGTTGGGGCAGCTAGTGTGGCCACCATATCTCAGTGTGCCTCATTACGCCATGACTATTAATTGGATAAACCAATTATGTAACGTTCCTCATTCCAAGACTGGAGCCTGATCAGTGCAATATGGTAGCTCTGTTGTACCATATTATATTTTCTGCTGTTTCTAGAGCATTAAAGCTTTAAAGCAGGACATTTTACAGTCATTAATGGTTGTGAATTGTATAGTTACTCTTACATCTATCTTGGGATCCATTTAGAAAGGTTTTAATAGCTTAAAGGTTGGGTCTGTAGTTAGTACGTCAGCTGTCAATTGCACTATCTGCTCAGATATCTCTGTGATGGTCGAGGAGCCGTAAATTCTGAGGGCTTATCTTTGCAGAGCCGAGCAGACTGATTGCAAATTTCTTTCATATGTGACTGCATATGAGGCTGTAAAAGCCTCTGCGCTAACCTATTTTTAACAGCTATTATATAAGATATAAATGATCACAGATATGATCTCCCCTCTCCATTTTTTGTTTCCATCTTTGCCATAATACCCAACAGGGTAAAGCTCATTTCCATCACATTGGTCCACCAAAATTCAACCAAATAAGTTGAGGAGGAGTTCCTATTTGTCTGTCAGTCATATCAATAAAGAAATCTTGCACCAACCAGATCTCCTCTTGCACCAACCAGACAGCTAGTTCAGATTTAGCCTTAGTCTATTGTCAAAAATACACAATAGTTTTAGTGCTATTTCTGTGATTTAGGTTTAGTTGCTAAAAAAAAAAAGCTACAGCAATATTCCTCAGTTGAACAGCAAATACATTAGTTCTCTAGGTTTTAATTGTCTTTTAAATGAAATACCAGAATGTTTTGCAAATGCACATTGCCATTCTCCTTAGCGTTAGCTAAATAAAAGGCTGATTTGATTAACGCAGAATTGATGAAGACTCTCAACACCCATGACATAAACACTGCATTGACATATTTATGCTTATAATGAATTCCTGTTCTGTACTCGCAAAGTGAATAAACAAATTAAATCCATTTCTGAAATGTTTATCGCAATTCAATTCCCTGATGAAATTTCTTTTCATATTCGGTCATAGACTTTAGCTAACTATCATAT
Organism: Chrysichthys thysi; assembly: GCA_030068315.1. NCBI lineage: Eukaryota > Metazoa > Chordata > Actinopteri > Siluriformes > Claroteidae > Chrysichthys > Chrysichthys thysi. The sequence continues at coordinate 8,152,332 of JAQLOM010000010.1, read as the reverse complement.
TGTCTTTGTCATTAGTTTGGATTTTGTTTTTCCAAACATAAACTAATTCACCAAAATCACTAGCTACACCTTTAATAGTGCATATATAACACTGCAGTACAACATACAAGACAGAACGGGGGGGTCTGTTCAACCGATCACATAAAGTTCCAATAGCCATACAAATGAAAGACTGTGTCAGCGTACAAAATGGTAGTTTTTCAGTAAAACAGTAAGTGCTGCAGAGGACAATAAGTATACAGGAGAAAATGGGTAACAGAAAATGAGCATACCCACTAACTGCACAGAAGCACTAGCATCAGGATAAATATAATGTCTTAACTGTACAGAGCTGAGTAAACTGACTGCACATTTCATTCATATGTAGCCGCGTATGAGACTGTAAGAGCATAAAGAGAGCATAGCCTCTGTACAGATATTCCAGAGTGATAAATTAAGATTATGCAAAAGATATTGTGAAATATAGGGCTTGATGCAAACACAGTGACCTTTTCTAAACAGAATTTTCTCAACGTTTTTTCTTTGTGTGACAGCACATTAAAGGTTTTGGTTTTGCATCTTTCCGACAAAGTGGAAGCGCCCGTTTCCACACGCTGCTCGCTTCACTGTGATTGGAAAGTGTTCAGGATGCCGATGGAAAAGGGTTTCCATGGAAACACTAAAGTGGAATGTGCAAGAGCATGTGATTGTAACACCCTCTTTTATTCTCAATCTCTGTGTATGCCTGAGTGTGTGTGTGTGTGTGTGTGTATGTGTGTGTGTGTGTGTGTGTGTGTGTGTGTGTGTGTGTTTAGCACAGCTATTTTAAACAGCTATTATATAAGATTTAAATAATCATAGAACGTTATCTCCTCACTCCATCTTGTGTCTCCATTTTGTCCATATTCCCATTCCTGAATCTCACCCAAATCTCACATCCATCAGTTTTCCTAAAATGCTCTACTCCATTTTGTGCTTTTATGGCATGTAATTTTATTAAATGAAATCATTACAATGTACACATATAAATCCTCCGATGATAAATCCAGTGATAGCGTTGATCACAGGTTAATGTGTCATACTTTTATGGCTCCTGTGCTGTAGGATGCATTAAAGGGCAGCACTGTGGGACAGATGGTTGTGTATATTCAGAGTGACTATATGGCTTGGTAATAAATTTGCATCACTAAATAGACGAGTGGGTCAAAGGACTCAGGGCTTTCAAGGACTCTGCGTTTTGTCCTGGATTTGCTTGGTTTATTTGTCATGCGAAAGATTGACCTCTGTATCACTGCTCTGTAAAATGAAAGGAAATTGACTGCAGTTTGTAGAATGTGTGAGATTTCTTCTGTGCTGTGAAACAATTTTGAAGGTTAATTTTTTTTTGCATATCTTCCTTGCAGCGTTACTAAGTTGTGACACAAGAAACATGATGGGTCTTTGTATGTATGAAGTGTAAGTGATTTTAACTCAACAGTGAATTTAAACAGTTGCATCAACGGTTTCTTCCCACAGTCATAGGCAGCAAATTTATCAAATGCTCATAACAAATCTGACTACAAAACTACATAGAGGGCTTCAGATCTTAGGCAAAATCCCAAATCCCTCATTTGACAAAAAAATAAATAAATTTAATGTGTTCCTGATGGGAAATGCGTAAATGCATTATTGTCTGCCAGAATGAGCAAATCTCTATAGGTTACATGTTCTGTTTAAGCACCAGAGAAGCACACTGAGCTGGTATAGGACCTGCAGATATGAATATGAACCTGTCCCAAACTGCATATCAGCACAACAAAATGTATGGCAAAAAAATATGTACACGGTTGTAGGTTACCTGTAACCATAAACTGTGTACTATTTTATTCAGTATTCTAATATGTGGTATCTGACACCGTCTTTAAATTGCCAGCTTTCCCTTTGAAGAGGAAGTATAGAGGACTGAAAATAGAAAACTGAATGTTCTGGAGTATCTTGGCTTTTAGTACTATTTCCAAAAAAAACATGCCTTGGAAATCATAGGAAAATTGATGTTGAATTTGGTACAAAAGTGCTCAGCTTGGATTTTGTATCATTGTGCCTTCAGTTCCGGCGCAGTTTCCTTTCTGATTAAAGCACAACGCCAGTGGGTCTTCAAGTAGACCATTTGCTCATGCATTTCACAGCCTTGTTCAGAAGTTTAAAAAGGGAAGAAATGTAATCCAATTTTGATATTATTGCTTTGCTGGTGTAAAAAGACTAATTCACACTGATAGAGAGGATCTAATTTAATGCGATTTGACTGCTTTGACCCAGCCAAAAAATCTTACCGTAACAGAGTGTTTATTGATTGTTTTTGCATAGCATTCCTCCAATGTTTTTATCTGTAGGAAAGTTAGCAGAAATACTTAACACATGTTCATTTTAATGCTGTAGTAATTACTGGGCAGTAGAGACACAGTTTCTGTTGTTAAATGCAGACATCATTGTGTGCATCATTTACTAATTTTAACACACACACAGCAAGCTAACTTCAAATTGCTGTGAAGAAAACTAACCCTAAAAAACCTAATACATAGCTCCAGTTACCCAGAAAGCACTCCCTCTTAAAGGGTCTGTATGTAACTAACATGGAAAGGCATGCAATATAAGTGCGTATGTAGAACATGCACCCAAACACCGATTATGGTGTATTATGTCCATAGAGTCTGATTATGGTGAAATATGTCCTTAGAGTCTGATTATGGTGAATTATATCCATAGAGTCTGATTATGGTGAATTATATCCATAGAGTCTGATTATGGTGAATTATATCCATAAGGTCCATTACAATACTGTATATCTTGGAATATTGTGAAGCAATCCATTACAATTTTTAGAATATAAGGTTTCAGAACATTAGTTTTGTAACATTATGGCTTAACCTATCCACAGAGCCTCTCAAAGACTTTACTAAAGATTTTCATAATATTCTTCATTAGCATTAGCTATTCTTCATGTTTTGTTCTTTGTAGATGGTGAGCTGACAATAACAAATGTTTTTTTTGTGCCATGATGATGATGAGTTAAATACGTTTTGCTGAGTTTTTATGCCTAAACTAGAGAAACCGATTATGTTAGGTTACACATAACCTAAACTGTATCTTGAACCATATGTCTTTGGTTTTTGCCTTTGAAGCAATGCAGCTACCAAACCATGAGTGTAGTACGGTAACAAAAAAGCTTCTCTTTCCACTCTGAACATCCCAGTGCATATAAAGACATGTTTCTTCAGAAAGTATCTAGGGTTGTGCGTCTCTGTATTTCTGTGTACTGTGTACTAAAGCCTCCTCAGGTTGAAACTGTTCTTTTGAGTTTCCACTCTCTCACTTGTAGGAACCAGTATAAGTCAGTGTGCATATTTTCCACGTACTTTTTATTTTTGCATACTGAGCTGTTAAGCTAAATAACACCACCTGCCAAATGACTATAACAAATTGGACAAGGACATATTTTTGTTCCTCTGGCTCATAAAGGAAACAATAATTAAAGATGTCTAACTGTAAAATATCAGCTTTCGTGGAAACTCGCATTTTTACAGTTTAAATATTTGGGGAGAAAAAAAAACAATTTGCACACGTTTTCCATTTTAACAACGTTAAGCAAAGAAGACAGATTTTATTCCCCATTTTTGCTCCTTTAGACCTGCATTAGAGCTATGTGTGAAGTGTGTGATGCTTTTCTTTTGGTGTGTAGTTGATACTATGAATGGTAGTAATTGACCTCGTTTATCCCCCACATTAGCCTCAGAGCCAGAAACTCATTAACTTGGCTAATGTGTGGTTTAGTACGGTCATGTCAACTACTGTTGTGTCTCACTAATCTAATGTTGCATTATAATCACTTTCTCGTCTTTCCATCTTGCTGCAGGTTGCTTGGACTGCTGCATTAAATGTCTGGGAGGTGTGCCGTACGCCTCACTGGTGGCCACCATCCTGTGCTTCTCAGGCGTGGCTCTGTTCTGCGGCTGCGGGCATGTGGCACTGACAAGCACCGTGACAATGCTGGAGAACCACTTCTCCCGCATCACAGCTGACCATGCCACCCTCGGTGACGTGTGAGTGTGTGTGGGGCTGGAGGGATATGGATAAATGTGCATGAAGATTAAGATGGTTTTTATATATATATATATATATTTGCCAGATGGTACCAGAAATGTGACAGAAAATGACAACTGTGGATCTGTTTACAGTTACATGTACAACGTTTTACATTTTCACATTTTACAAGCTGTGGCTGGGTGTTTCTGTGGACTTGCATAAATATGTAAGGCAAACAAAGAAAGGGAGGAGCAGGGGAATGGAGAGACATGGAGACATAGAGAGACACAGGAAATAGGAATGTATTTTAAGTAACATTATGTATCGCCATCTGGTGCAGCCTTGAATATGTGTGACCAAAATGCCTGTGAACATCAGTGTATAACCACTAGATCTCTGCCAGTGCTGATTTTTTATTTCAGAACAGAATTAACAAATTATTGTCTTTTGAGCTCCAGGCTAAAGACACAGAGTTCAGACTACAGTAGACTCCAAATGTCTAAGGCCATAATAAAGATTTCTTTATCATTCAGGACAAAAAAAGTGCTTTTAATTCTGGGGGATATAGGAAGATACATAAGGAACAACTCATGGGGGCTGTCACCAAGGTGTGTGTCACAATGGGTGCCTCCCATGCATTTAGTAGTTTGCGAAACCTTCCTTTGGATGACCAACATAACAACACTGCGTTTCTTGAGGAATACAGAACAATAAATCTGAGATTTTTCCCCAGCGTAGAATTGATCTGAACCTTGCAGGATGATTCCTGCGTTGTCTCCTGTGGATTCTCCTCTTCAGCTCAGTTTTCGGCAGTTCACAGATTGTATATTAAAATCTCCTTTTGTACCCAGTTTTTCAGTTGTTGTTTGATAAGTTATTTTCTGTGTATATATCGCCCAACCCTAAGTTACAGTAAAACATACATCATAGTAATCTTTGAATCTAATGCAGTTATGATCCATTAGGATACAATAATTAATATGTTAGGAGCACATTAGTGGTAATATTTGAATGAATAATATAGTGTGTCAGTGTTTTTTTTAATGAACAAATGGTGTGTGAACAAGATGTGCTTTAATTTCATACTGGGATTTCTCAACAAGCTGCACTAATACACTGACTTGGTGTTTATGAAGGCTTTGTTGAATAGTAAGTTATGAATTAAAGTCAACTAAAATAGAGTAAAATAAGGAAGTTTTAAAAATGTTTTTATGTGGATGCAGTGTTTTGGTGCATCCACATATGTAGCGCTACGGATAATAACGTAGAACAACATAATAGTAATAGTATATAAAACTCAGGACAAATCTGTTTCATCGCCACATTACCAATAATGTAAAGGCATATTTTCTTTTTCTGTGTTTCCTGTACAGTGTTCAGATTTTGCAGTACATCATCTATGGCATTGCCTCTTTCTTCTTCCTGTATGGCATCATCCTGCTGGCTGAGGGCTTTTACACCACCAGTGCGGTCAAAGAGATGCACAGCGAGTTCAAGACCACTGTGTGTGGCCGCTGCATCAGTGCCATGGTGAGAGTCGAGCACACACACCTACACACACACACACACACACACACACACCCTACATTTTGTGCACATGCAGGCCAGGGCCAATCCTGGAGGACTGATACAGTACAGTATAGTGCCATATAGTCTAATTCTACTGAGTCTAATAGTCAAACATCGATATTTAAAGCATTTTACGTGTGTGTATGTGTGTGTGTGTGTGTGTGTGTCTCTGTGTCTGTGTATGTCTATGTGTCTTGAGTTTGCATGTGCAGTAGCTCTAATCCACATGGATAAGGCTTAACTAGGTCACCATATTATTGCGTGATTGAGCATTAACCCCTGTGTACTGGTTATGTCAAAATGACCTAGTTCATGTTATAACAAAGGATTGCAATACAAAAATTGTCATGAACCATGTGTATCTGCCTCAGCTGCTCAAAACCAGTGAACATTGGACAAACTATGTATGTCAAATGATGATGTACTGGCAGTTTAAAGATTTTTACATTTTTTTAAGGATATTTTGCTGTTCTTGACATTTTCGTACTCGTACACAAAGCGTCATTGGTTACAACCATAGTATGCTCACATATGTTCTTGTTGTACAATATGTATTAGAATTACAAATGCACAGTTTTTCTCATCTTCCTATAGTTTGTGTTCCTGACTTACATCTTGGGCTTGGCTTGGCTGGGCATCTTCGGTTTCTCAGCTGTTCCAGTGTTTCTCTTCTACAACATGTGGACCACATGCGCCGCCATGAAGTCTCCCATCGCCAACCTCACCTCTATTGACAACATCTGTGTGGATGTGAGGCAGTACGGTGAGTAATAAGTGACTGAAACAGAATACAGCCTTAGTGCTTTGTACAATCTAATTTGCATCGATCATGCAATAAAGACCTTGGCCTGGTGCCTGTTAGATAGAGAAAATGCAGGTACAATATGGGTTTATCGCTGTTCCCTAAGGGACAGTTGGCATAAATGTGCCCTGATGAATTCAAAATGTGATGATAAATAGTATTATGCATGTTTGATTGTAAAGTACCTGCAGTGAAAAAAAAATCGAACAAGCTGTCAGTCAGATTTAAGAAAAAAATATTATATATAGTTTACATAAAAATACGAAGTTTCTCATCAAAACATGATTTCATTACTTACACTAAACTTAATTTAAACATGTAATTAATTAACCATAGTTTAAAAGTTTCTCATTAGTAGATTGCAGAATGAACTATCCTATTAAATTACCTCGACTAAAACATGCATTGGTAACATGGCTGTTGCTGATAACAGTGATCAGGATTCGAGTTCCTGTTTGAGTGATCATGTGAGGTTTAACTGTCTTTGGAGCTTTGATATGATCGAATCATGCTGTATGTACAAACAGATTGTGTAAATGTAACTCAGTTCAGTCATATGGAGCTTATGTACACATTGTTGCTCTCCTGTTGACCTATAAATCATGATATGTGTGATCCCAGTGCAGTACTGAAGTATGTTTTCCAGCCAGACAGGGCTGGGAGTTGCATTTCACCTAACCTAACATATGGTGTTTTGTTGTATCATCAGGAGTCATTCCCTGGAATGCAGATCCTGGGAAAGCATGCGGGCAAACCTTGGCTGACATTTGCAACACCAGTGAGGTAAAGATCAACCCATTATTATTCCAAATGTTTGTGTGAGAGGTACCATATCTGAAACATTACAGAAAATAAGTTAAACAAATATTTTAAAAATAGTAAATTATTCTGTGAAGCAACAAATTCTGTGATTGAATTGTTTACTGTGATAGAGTTCCCTTCCTTCCATTACAGTTCTATTTGTCCTATCATCTGTACATTGTTGCGTGTGCCGGAGCTGGCGCCACTGTGATTGCACTGGTAAGATTAAAAAACGTATTTCAAACCATATTATTTTTTCCCCACATGTTCAACAAATGACATGCATTTACATCTTGCCATAACATTACTGTGATTTATGCACTACCTGAGGGACTTGGGCCTTTGGAGAAACAAGCTAAGACTGTTCTCATGGTGATTCATGTTTATGTTCATTGTAGATACGGACATCTAAACCCTCATGTTTTGTTGGCCACTTACCCATGGTGGTTAGTTATATTTTTAGGGCTTTACCATTCAAAATGACAGGTTTTGTGAACACCCCCATAGAGCAAGGTGTGTGCTCTCCCACTACCACAGATATTCTGACCACACCCACTACTCCCACCCACTTCTACAGTTACTCCCTCCACTCCCACCTACTGCCACAGATACTTCCAGTGATACTCCCTCCAATTCCACAGATACTCCCACAGATACTGCCACCCACTCCTACAGTTACTCTGACTGCTCTGACCCACTCCTACAGATACTCTGACCACTCCCACCCATTCTTACAGATACTCTGACCACTCCCACCTACTCCTATAGATACCCCACCCACTCCTACAGTTACTCTGACGACTTTGACCCACTCGTACATACACCCTGACCACTCTCCCCCACTACAGATATTCCAACCACTCCCACCCTTTCCTACAGGGACTCTGACGACTACTACCCACTCCTACAGATTCTTGGATTATTCGCACCAACTCCTACAGTTACTCTCACCACTCTGACCCACTCCCACCGATACTCTAAGCACTCTTACCATTTCCACCTACTCCTACGGATATTTACACCATTCCAACCCACTCTCTGACTGCTCTGACCCACTCTTACATTTACTGTAACTATTCTGGCCCACTCCTACAGATATTCCCACCCATCTCTACAGATACTCTGACCACTCACTCCCATTCCTATAGATACTCTGACCACTCCCACCCATTCCTACAGATACTCTGACCACTCCCACCTACTCCTATGGATACCCTACCCACTCCTACAGATACTCTGATGACTTTGACCCACTCATACATACACCCTGACCACGCTCCCCCACTCCTACAGATACTCTGACCACTCCCTCCCATTCCTACAGATACTCTGACCACTCCTACCCACTCCTACAGATTCTTTGATTATTCACACCAACTCCTACAGTTACTCTCACCACTCTGACCCACTCCCACCGATACTCCAAAGCACTCTTACCACTCCCACCTACTCCTACAGATATTCCCACCCACACATGCAGATACTCTGACCATTCCCACATATGCCTAAAAAATACTCTTATTCCTCCCACCCTCTCCTACAGATACTCTGACTTAATGCTTTTATTTCATGCTCAATCAATGTGAGCCAAACATAACATGAAGGTTAATGAAGTATTATCTAATACTTAGTGTGCTTGTGCAAATGTGACTCCCATTTATACCGGATTAAGGTCCACATCACCCACTTGCTGTCTTCTCCTCTGCTCTCTTCCTCCTAGCTCATCTACATGATGGCCACCACGTATAACTATGCCGTGCTGAAGTTTAAGAGCCACGACCACAGCCACACCACTAAGTTCTAAAACTTGCACTTTTCAGAGGGCAAGCACAAAGTGTAGGCAATGTTTTGACAAAAAGGAGAGGTAGAAGAGGGTTGAGGGATGTAGAAAGGGAGATAGGTCAAAGAAAGTGTACTACTGACACCATGGACCATGCTGTAGCTTACTGAGGATTACATTGATCATCACAAACATGTAGTGCAGTAAATTGTGTCTTGTTGTAATCACAAGATTTGGTTTTGTTTCTAGAGAATGTTCACTGAATTCATCCACGTCAATGACAAGTTGGTCTTGAAACCAGTGATGGCCATAAGACCTGTCATGCTAGCATTAACCCAAGTCCACTAGAAGCATCACCAATACGTGTGTGCTGTAGAATCTAATGAGTAAGTAGTCTCAGGCCCAGGATCAGTATTAAAGGACTCGTTCTTTCCAATACTTTGTACCGTAAATGCCCTGAGGCACCAGCAGTCAAAGCCAAGGTAGTTCAAGGGAGCCAAGGTAGTTCAAGGGAGTTTATTTAGTGGATTAGTTCAGTGGTTGAAAGGTCAGTAGAAACATTTGGTGCAATGTTTGGTCCCAATTCAACTTTGACATTTACTTCTCATCAATTGTACCTGTGAAGGGCATGAATTGTACTTTTACAGATCCTGAGAGTTTTTAGGCTTTGTGCTATGTAATGTTTCTTGTGGATTTTACTGACTTTTGGCCATATTTGGACTTTTCATTCACTGTCAGGTTGAGAATTGATAGAAAATTGCTTTAAGACCAGTAGAGGCTCTTTTATAAGTCTTAATTGGAAATAAACATTTAATATGCAGAACAAACAGAACTGTGTCTTTTTATTTAGTGAAACAGTTTTACGTGTAGGTGACTGCAGCTAGCTAACAGAGAACGTTATTACAGCGTTCAGTACATATTCCCCAGGTTCTAAATAGGTTAGACTGTAATATTCCAGAAATAGTAATCTTGCAATGTTCTAAAAACATCTGCTGTAATACTAGTTTGCTTCACATTGTTATTAGAACATTGCTCACCCAGTGATTCCAATTAGACAAAAAAAAGCTAACATTATTGATATGCCAGTGTAAATATATCTACTATAAAATGTTTCCGTGTGCAAAATTTATATAAAATGTTCTCAGTGAACCAAAAGTTCCTAGAACAGTCCAGAAAATGTTCTGCTAACCTAAAATTGTTAGCTGGTTTAGCACTAAGTAGCAGCATAGCTTAGCTTGGACCTGTTCACTAACATACATCTCATCCTAATTTAACATCATAGCCATGCTTCATGTTACAGCACACTTACATCACCGAAAAGTTTGTATACATTTAATTAAGGGTCTTTCGTCATTACAATTGTCTGATAGATGCTAACCGAATTGTTGCCTAACTCTTATAGCTAGCTTTAGCTGACTAACCCACTCACTGCTAATACTCCACTCCCCCTTTCCTTTCTCTTCCTCCCTTTCTTGTCCTCCTTTTCTTCCTTGTCCTCGTTCCTCTTTTTTGCAGGTGCACTACTTGATGATCTTGTCGGCAAACTGGGCTTATCTGAAAGGCGCGTGCCAGCAGACTCACGCCTACCAAGACATCAAGACCAAGGACGATGGCGAGCTGCAGGACGTGCAGTCGCGCTCCAAGGAAGGCCTCAACTCGTACTCGTAAACGAGGCAGACATCAACTTGATTCCACAACTAAACACACACACACAGACACACACAGTCAACACAAAGCTAACTAACATGGCCTAGTACTGTGCTACATCAACAGTGTGTTATAGAGTAGTCATGACCATGATGCGGCATCAGTTATTGGTTTTCCACGACAGTCAAAAGACGTGTCTTACTCTGTGCTGGTATGATGGTATGGAAATGCATGCATGATATTCAGAATTGTAATAAGTAATTTGCTTTTTGTTAATGACTAATGGCTAAAACTGAAAGTCAAAATTCCAGGTTATGACTGGTGCCACTGTTGATGTAACACACAACCTCACAGCACTTACTGTCTGCACTAACATGCTACAGACATTTTGCAGGAACTGAGTGAACATGTATGAATGTTGTTGTTTTTTTAATACTTAATAACGTATGCCTGGTTTAATATGAAACTTCTCTGATCTCTTTCTCTCTCGCTCTTGGTTAATGGTTTCCTAAATAGCTTTTTTTATTATTAACAATTTGTTCGTTTTTCTTTTTCTTTTTCTTTTTTATACTGGTACTTGATACCATGGATATAAAAAGGGTAGATGCGGCGTTAGCTATTGCTACTAGACGTAGTGGAAAAGGTTGTTGAAAGGTCCAGGTCTGCTCACATGCCGTGTAAATAAAAATAAGTAAAACTGCCAGCAAACTAGTGGTACAGGTAAATAGAAAAATCACCCCAGGTGTTAAAATGGACAGTTATAATGCCCTAATAATAATTATAAATCAAGATTTCGTGTAGTTTATTTTAATTGATGACAGAAATGTCTGTGATGTTTTAAATTCAAGTAAATTGGAAATACGTTACATCATGCTGAACAATAATGAAGCGATATGATATTCTTTATAAATAACAGTTTTCATAAACCTCTGATACTGAACACTGACTGTTCAGAATGTTAGTTTGGTTGGACTAATCAGATATTTTCCACCTTGATCTGGCCTCTAAATATATGTCTTGTTTGGTCTATATCAATATTGATGTCTTGTATATGATAGAAAAAGTTGCATTTTCTTAGACATTGTAATGTTATGGAAATCTAATTACTGGTACAAATGACAACAGTACCTTTTACAATTTTATTTATTAATCTTCACAAAACACAAACCACCGTTTTACACAGCCTCTTTATCCGAATTGTACAACATATCAACATTTTCAAAACAAAACAAAACAAAACAAAAAAACATTACATGATGCCCAAATCCCAAGTCAAATCAATGAACTAAACTTGAAAAGATAAAAAAAAAACGGTAACACATCTGTGTCTAGATCAGCACTTGGCATGAGGCATTTAGCGTTTTTCTATCTATGCTTGATATGTTGCACTATTCTGAAATGAAATACTCATACTTATTCACTCTTCAAGACTTTCTCACTTTCAAGGGAGTAGTGTGATTCCTGGAAAAATTGAATTCTTTTTTATTTGTAATGTAAGTATTAATTTTTTGTAATAAACAAAAGCAGCAACAATTATGTTGAAAACTATTCTAATGTGCAGACAATTGGGTTTAAATATCGGAATCATAACGACTTATGAATATTACATTTAACATAAGATTAACAATGAGGGAAGTGAACAGATTGAAATCTAAATATTTAAAAAAAAAATAGTCAATAAACATGTTATAAAATCAGCAATTAGAGGAAAATATTACTATTAAAGTCGGTAAAATAAAATAAAATTGAAATTAAAAAATAAGATCAACAGGAAAAAGAAACATACTACAATGATCAAACAGATTCAATAAAACACTGCATGTGAAAATAAAATATAAGAAGAACTCCAGGTGGTTGCTTTTTTACCTCACGTTCTCCACAGCTCTAAATGTTCATCCAGAGATCATCGAAGATCACATTCCTCAGAATGACCAACACAGATATGATTAAATATTAAAATCATCTGACATCATGTGGCATTTCTGGTACAGAGTGACACCAACATTGTGTAAAATGTCTCATAGTGATAGTGGGGAAAAAAAAAAAAAGCAAAACAAAAAAGAATTTCACTTGCTGGACCTCCCGCCGTTTCCCACGAGAATATTTCGCTTTTATAAATATGCTTTCGGTGGTTTTTTGCTCTCTTCTTGTGGAACTATTCATGGCTCGATATTTACCAAGTTTTGTGATTCGATCAGTGATTCCTTTTATTATGCGCCTATAAACGTCATCCCAAAAAACTGCCATGTACAAGTACAGAATTTTCCATGATTTTATGGTCTTTTATAATTGAGCCTTGCTTTCACAGCATTTATATATATAGTAGTGTAAATCTTTTTATCGCTGGTTTCAATTTTCTCTCTCACAACACAACTCTTCTTTCAGACATCTTTTTTGAAAGCATGTTAGTGTTGTCCACTCATACAGTGCTGAATATTAAAGTTTCTTGCTCTATGTTCTGTTCTGTTTAAAGGGGATGTAACTGCAGGGATGTGCCCACAAGTACATTTTTGTTTTGTATAAAAAGATGTGTGCCTGGATGTTTTATCGTTCCCTCGTTATTGCATGACGGAAAGATGATAGTCCTCTTTTTTGCTTTCACTCTGTAGGTGATGTGTAGTCCACTGTTCTGATGAATTATGATAGGCGGTGTTTTCCCTCTTCTCCCTTGTCGTCCCCTAAAAATAACTAGCCATTGTACGTTGATGGGATTGTAGTCCTAGATGTTTCATAGTCCATTTGATTTGAAAAGTTTTATGAATCCTGTAAAGTGATTTTTGTAACCTTCTCTAGTAAAAACGATATTTTCTATGATCAACACATGCTGCCTTTTGTCTTTATTCAGCAAACCAACTTTAGAAAGGGTGTTTAATTGTTTCTTCATAATGCACAAATTTATTACATTATACTTTTATGCCTTTTAGCTCCTTAGACTTCATTTCATGCTTATTGATCATCAGGATCATTTCCAGCTGTATACAATATATCCATCCACCCATTAGCTATAACACTTATCCATTGCGGCGAAGCTGGAGTCAATCCCTGCTGACTTCAGGTGCGTGACAGGTTACACCCTGGACAGATCACCAATCTCTCGTAGGTCTAACACAGCAGCCAGTCGAACTCTCAATCACACCTGTGGGGCAATTTAGAGTAGCCAGCCGACCTAGTCTGCATGTCTTTGGACAGTGGGAGGAAACCGGAGCACCCGGAGGAAACCCACACAGGCACAGGGAGAACATGCCGACGTCACACAGCCCAGTCGACCTGGAGCTTAAACAGGGAACTTTCTTGATATTTTGTTATCCAACAGCTGCTAAAGCAGATAATTATCATGGTCAGATCATGAAAAGTTATTGCTCCTGGAAGATACAGGGCAAGTCCATCCAATGACATTCATGGTTTCATTATATTTAAATTATATTAATGTTTAAATTTTAATCAAATACACATTGACATGTATTTTACAAATTGCCTTCAAATTTTTTATTTTATTTTAACCCCTTATATCCTTTAAATGTATATTTATTCCTTATATTGCCTTATATACCCCCTGTTGTGCTGACCCTGCTTAAAACCAGCATTAGACTACATAAAGTCAGCCCAATTTTACACAGTTTTGTTGAGGCCAACATAATTCCAGTATCGGCATGAATAAGAACATCAGAGAAGATGAACAGGCCTTGTAGTGTGACATAATGGACATCTGTGTTACCCGGCAACACCCTGACAAAAAGTCTAGCGATTCTGAATTTGCTTGTCTTCTTTCTTGCCTAATTTGACAACTCCTACGATGTGTTGCTTGACGTTCCTTCTTCTTATTCACGACTGACAATTTCTTGACCCTCCTCCCCAATGACACACAAGGACGTGAACAATGATTGGTCGGGGTCAGACTTACATTTATCCCATTCATACAACTGAGCAGCTGCAGGTTAAGGGCCTTGCTCAAGGGCCCAGCAGTGGTAGCTTGGCGGTGCTTGGATTTGAATTCCCGACCTTCCGATCAGTAGTCCAATGTCTTAACCCCCTGAGCTACCCCCTGCCCGCATAGTTTTCAATAAAAAACTGGAAAAAGTGGGGTGTTCTAAAACTTTTGATCGATAGTGTATTTTGATCCTGACTAAACTATTCCTTCAACTCTAAAGCTACCACAATATAAACTCAAACATCACAGTGCTGCTGAATTCTCAAATCTGATTGATCCGATTGTGTTGCTTTATCTTCTCTAACAGCATCGCTGACAGTAGTTCTAGCTTCAAGGCAAAACATCATATTATATATTAATGCATTTAAATATGTTACTGTTTACATAGTAACTGTGGGATCTTATTTAACGAAAAAAAAAGTCTAATCGTTGACATAGTGCAGCTTTTTCTAAAGGGGTTTTAGATGTCAGCAGTTATTTTAAGTTTGCGTCATGGGAAAGGTAAACATTCCGGTTAGTGGTTTCTTGGTAAGCCAGAAATGTGCTTTTGATTGTTCATTTATGAACATCAACACAAATTGAGCATAAAACTGTTTATAGTTGCTATAACATTTAAGTGATAACAGTACCTTGTTCCACAGAACCCTGATGATTAAATATAACTATAAATGGATAAAACGTATGATGTAAAAAATAAACAAATAAATAAATAATAAAAAAAAAAACTTGTAATTGTTGGCAAATTACTGTGGAATAAGAGTAATCAAACTTCTAGCGAGGCAGTAACAGCATGGCCTGAAGTGTTTTTTTTCCTCAACAAACTACATGTTCACTATGATGATACCTTATCACAAAAGCTTTTTTAAAAAATAATATTTCCATAAGTAATAGATACATATACCTAATAGGGCTGAAACTGTAATAAATGGTCGGAGAGAAATCTTCAGTAAGACAAAAACATTCTACATAACTGAAAAGAACTGAAAAGAGATCAGGTACGTCTGATTGCTGATGTGGACTTTTGATGCCATCTTGTGGTAAAATTAGAAGTACTGTATAAAGACATCCATTTTGGAAATGTCATCTGGTCCTATTAATCCAGAGTCTTTGGCTGAAACCACAGACATAACAGATGATTTATGACAGATGACAGAAGGTCATTTAGTCTATCAGGATTCACAGATGTTCATAAGGGCAAATGTCAAAAATATGAAGAGCCCCATGATTGAAAGTGGAGACTGGGGAGCCATTTGATGCCATTTTCAGCTCTAAATCATCCAACCAGATCGCTCGGATGATCTTTGCTCATTGTAACTGACACCCTGTGATAATTCAGCCAAATGTCACATACTGCCATTATTTAAGGTGTAGAGGTTGAGGATGTCATGGCAAATTATCTTCTTGCTTTTGGTTCTTTTGAATCTATACTTATTCCCTTAAGGGGGTAGACTCATCCTTCCCAGAAGCGTCTTCACTGAGTAGCGTGACACCCTTTTCAATACCATCGATATGCCACTGTGTCACGTTTGAAATACGATCTACAACAATGCGACAACATCCTAGACCATGGGTCAAATATAGTAACACAAAATTGACGATATTTTGTCAAAGTATCTATATGTTAAATTCTTTTGAGATATCCATGCATTTTTTTTCGTATGTTTTTTTCATCATAATGGACCAGAAAAAGCCACTGACAGTCACGGAGGAAAGATATCAGGCGTATTTTGTTCAGAACTTCCACATAACAGGTGCTTCAAGAAAAAGTTCAGGAAGGGATCACCTACAATTTTATTTGTGGCTTTGCTGCAGTCACATGCTTTTCAAAACGCAGTGGTTTGTATGTAAACAAACACAATGTACTGGATTTGGGGGGGGGCTGAGCTGCCCCTTTAAGGTTATC
This sequence comes from Chrysichthys thysi, assembly GCA_030068315.1. Classification (NCBI taxonomy): domain Eukaryota; kingdom Metazoa; phylum Chordata; class Actinopteri; order Siluriformes; family Claroteidae; genus Chrysichthys; species Chrysichthys thysi. The sequence continues at coordinate 8,135,864 of JAQLOM010000010.1, read as the reverse complement.
GCTGTATCATCGGTATCTTTATTCGTCTTCTGCTGCTTAATCCTGTTCAGGGTCATGGGGGGGAAGCTGATGCCAATCCCAGCTGACTTTGGGCAGGAGGAAGGGTACACCTTGGGTAGGTCGCCAATCTACCGCAGGGCAACACAAAGAGACACCAACAGTGTGAATTAGCTAATTAGCCTAACGTGCATGTCTTTGGACTGTGGGAGGAAACCGGAGTACCCGGAGGAAACCCACGCGGACACAGGGAGAACATACAAACGCCACACAGAAAGGCACCCGTTTCGACCCCGGGGACCGAACCCAGGACCTTCTTGCTGTGAGGCGACAGTGTTAACCACTTAGCCACTGTGCCACCCCATTGTAATCTTTATGCATTTTAAATTCTGTTGAAGTATTAATGAGCTCTTCTGAGTAACCATAGTTTTTTAAACATGTTGACATTTGACAGATGAGTCACTCTTCTTCCTTTTCTAACTGTTGCACCATTGTGGGCCAGCGTGTTCACAGCCCCATTTAGCTCCAGAGAATTATTATTTCACATAGTTGTCAAAAACTGGAATTGCAACAAGTGCTAACAGATTCGTAAGGACACAAATCACGCTGCTCCCAAGCTCAAGGGGGAAGAGCAGCAAACTCAACAGTTAATGGGATTTTAACCTGGGCTAGGTTAAAAAAAAAAAGTACCTTTTTATAGCAAATAATCTGAATGAAATCTAATAAAGTGTGATGTGTATGATAGATTGCAAAGATTGGGAAAAGGAGAGGATGAGTATGGAGTGGATAAGGTTTTTGATTAATCAAAAATGTGTGTACACCACAGGAACCTTGTCTCCCATGCAGAATTTTTACTGATTTATTTCAATTCCCTGAATTTTGTTCATTAATATAGAAAATGAAAGGTAAAATTATCCAATTGTCCATACAAAGCTTCGTGTAAGGAGTGTTTTTTTTTTTGTTTTTTTTTACCTTTTTGCAAGGAGTCTCCTGTGTCAGTGCTCTGTAACAGCTGTACCTTTACCTACTGCACCACAGGAAAACCTTCAGCATAGACGATGTGTTTAATGGTTTCCCTTTTTTATGTTGCATTTTCTTTCTTATTAACTTCAAAGACAAATTAAGGGTTAGGGGCTAATTACAGTTGCTGTATTGTAAGCGACAATGTGAGCTACACTGTTTCCCAAATATTTTTTTAGAATTTTTTTTTTAAAAGTAGCTTTTTTCTGTGTGTATTATTACTTATTATATCACAATATGTTACAGATTCACAACTTCTATACATATTTCACGTACTGTATTACTAACAGAGTGCAACAGAGAATGTATATCACAATAATTAAAGGACCACCATTCATCAGGGCTTAAATTTGGCCTGCAGTACTTGGAGTGAGCTTTTGCAGGTTTAGTAGATGACATCACAAATGACTTGTTGGAGATGAGTGCACATTTATGAATAGCTTGTTTTCGGAAAAACATACATTTTCTTTATTCCTCAGGCCCTTATTTATTAGCAACAAAATGACAGAGACTAGAAATAGATTACAGAGAACACACATTCGATATTAACTCAGAAAAAACGTACAAAATATTCTCAGTTGTGCAGCTAAAAGAAAAACAAATCACACCAAATTAGTAATAAATTAAGCTCTAAAATGGTCATAACCACCTGTTAAATTAAAAGTGATTGCTGGTTCATTAGGACCAACATACATACATACTTACTTATAGGAAGCTCATTTATAGTAAAAGCAGTGTTACATTCCAGACTTAAATATGTAAGGTCTTCCTACTGTGCAAGTTAAAATGAAACTGTCACCCTTTTATTATAAAACAGGATAGATGTAGGAATAAAGGACTGAGTGTTTGGGGGGGACGGGACAAAAAACACATAAAAGGTGCTAAAGCAGGGTTTTTCCATCATCATATTCATCAAAATGTTTGCCATGGGTTTATATGATATGAAGTCAGGGCTACATCCTGATCCTACTGAAGTCCTGTTTGTACACACTTTAATTTCTTAAGTGGACGTCTGAGACTTCACCGCATTTGGGCAGTTATTATGATGTGTTGTCATGTGTCTGAGTGGTCAGACTGTTTATTTGTGTAATGTAGCCATGCTAGGTGGCTAATGCATGGGACTGTTTCATTAAAGAACTAGTATTCTTCCAAGTGTCACTTAAAGCTGGCCAACTGAGTATTTGTCCATCAGAAGAGAAAAGGCACTGTGGAGGAAAACAAGAAGGTGCTCAAATGACATGTTCCGTCAAAATGTTTTTAGTACACCTCCTGGAACCCTTTCCACCATGATCATGTTTATATCAAACCTAAAAACCTCCTCAAATTCACAGATCATCTAAAATGGACATCCACTTGGTGAGTGTTTTCCCAAAACTATTAATCACCATGCACTTAAAATGCAAACATCTATCTCAGTGCATTTGCAATATTTTAAAATTTTCTCTAATGCTATTGATGTAGAAGTTACCAATTAAATAAAAACACATCACGTAATGAGATAGTAAGTGGTTATGGACACATTTAATCATTTCAAAACTCCATTTCAATTCAGTTTACTCAAAACATTGACTGGTACGGTGTACATAAACTCTATTCCCTGTGCGTATGCGACTTTTCACTGGCCTGAAAAAGGCCCCTAATGCACAAACTGTAGGACTTGTGGGTTTGGAGCTTCAGATTCTTGCACACTAGTGCCACCACGTGCTACTAGAAGCTCCAATAGTCTGTGATGGTTTTCTGCAATCTGGGTCATTTGAAAGTGTAAGAGCGGTTAGTCAAAGCCAATTGTGTAACAATGCTGAACACGGTTTGCCCCTCATTCAAGAGCCTTCTACAGAATTTAACTCAATGATTCACAGAACAGACCCAAAACCTGGTCCGATATTTTTAATGATTATAACTAAAGTCCAACTGCTTTGACTTACCACTACTGGACACTCAATATGACCTGGAAAACCATGACAGACTAATAGTGTGTTTGCAAAGCTCCAGAAAGTCCTTAAAAAATCCATTAGGCAGCTTTAAATGGTCCATGGACTGACTTCACCGTAACATCCAGCTGTTACAAACAGCAGCGACTTCCAGAGCGTGGCTTCCTGCGCAAATCCACAACGTCTGATGGCATGATGTGTGTCTGACGATCCTCCAGTGCCAACACACGCCTTGCAGCCTCTTCAAAAGCCTCGGCGACATTTGTTGCGTCCTTGGCGCTAGTTTCGAAATACGGGTGGCCGCCATTATCGTAACACCAGCTCTGTGCCTCTTCGGTGGTAACCTGACGCTCCGCCACATCGACTTTATTGCCGATAACGATGAAAGGGAAGCTGTCGGGCTCCTTCACATCAGCGTAGTAGGCAAACTCCTTCCTCCAGTGCCCGAGGTTGAGGAAGCTTTGTGTGTCATCCACACCGAAAGTCAGAAGGCAGCAGTCGGAGCCGCGGTAGAATGGCGTGCGCAGACTGCGAAAGCGCTCCTGACCGGCAGTGTCCCAAATCTGCAGGGTCACCCGCCGCCCATCCACCTCTAGCTCTTTGTTGAGGAATTCCACACCGATAGTGTGAAAGAGGTGCGCGTCGAACTTGTCCGACACATAGCGGTTCATGAGGGACGACTTGCCCACGCCACCGTCCCCAAGCAGGATCACCTTTAGGAGAGATGACTTGGCTGCCATGGTGAGGATATTAAGGTTTAACCTGAGACAAGAAAAGACAGTTAGGGAACAATTTGTTAGCAAGAGGTCCTACTGATTTAAAACTAACAGTGCTCCTGCTGATCCAGTGATCATCACCTCCCATACATCACAGCAGCCTGTGAACAATCCCCTCCTCTCCATTTTCTTCCCAATTTGCTCACCTGCAAGTTCCAACCCAACAGCCAGCTCACTCCCATCATACAACCACTATCAATTGTTGAGGCTAAAGTCTAACCCATCCTATTTCTAAGACATGTGGTTAGCTGACAAATTCCAGTCATGCTGCATCACATAATAACAGTGCAACAGCAGAAAGCAGGAAACTGTGATTGGCTGGGGTCACTGTGACTGACAGGGAAGCGAGCATATGCCATCCGTCCCACCCAGAAAGCACAGGCAATTTTCCTGGCTAGGGGTAACTTTAACACTGTCAGCATTTGAACTCACATCTCCTAATGACAAGGCATATGCTTCATCCTGCGAAAAATTCTGTAACCATTTTTAATCACGTAAATGTACCATATGGGTCCCACTGTTGAGGTACAATCCCTGACTGTTGCCCCCTTCCATCTTGTTCATCAGACGAGAGGCCATGACTAACAAGTTATTATGTTATAATGGATCTTTCTCAGCACAGCCCTGACATGGGCATGGTAGTGTGCGTTTTGTGGGTATGAGTGTACGAAGCACAACAGGTGTATTTTGTTTGTTTTTAAATCACTTGGTATGACTTGTGGGTTGAGCAACAGTCTGCCATTAATCAATATCCAGCCAACAGTGGCCCAGTGGTCAGAAACTCACACTGAAGGAATGTACAAGGATGTTTTCTCCTGTTCTTATGGAATCTTTAAGAACCTTTCGCAGACATTCTTGTCCATTTTCAGCTGTAATATGAGAATACAAGTCGACTCACTAATACCAGTTCATGAATAAGAGCCCATATTTTCCTAGTCGACTCTGCACTCCTATACGTCTTCCTCAGGTGGGGACAAAGTGCAAACCGAAATGTTCTTATCCCAGTCGAAGCACCACCCTTTTATCTGAACAGAGAACAAGACGGTCTGCGCTTTCCAAAGTTTCCGCAGGGACATCTTAAAGCGATTCAGATTAGATGCAGTGTTCACAGTGCTTGAAAATATGACCACTCTGCTGGATTTGATACACTCGTACCAGGTTCTCGTACACCAACAAGGTTTTCTCAGTGTCATGCTGAGAATCGTCATCCACCACTCAACCAATGACCGAGTAGTGACCGGACCATTTCACTGAACGGAGGAGAGACCAGCTGAAAAACTGCACAGAGAAACACAAACCCCAGTCAGTATTTGTTCACCTACACGACCGGTGCAGGTGCACACAGTAAGGTACCCACTGAACGCATAAATGAGTGTATTGGAGTCACATGGAGCACAAGATTCATCAAGACACATTGTATAATGTGTTGAATGTGTCCCATGAATGGGACAATGTGTGACATTTCAGCTGCTGGATGAATTTGTACAACAAAGCTTCATTCATCTCAAAAGTTAGCCTGGGATCATGTGAGGGAAATCCTCACACACTATGTGAAGCCAATATTTATTCTCTTCCTTGAGAATATTTGTTTGCTTGTTTGTTCATTTCCAATCTCCATGGCCATTTGTCAGGGACCAATTCAGTCATCCAAAATACTGCAGGAGGGAATAAAAAGCACTACTGACAGTCCCATGAGGAAGAAATACTACATGGACAAATCATTTTTCTGTCTCGAAGACATTTGTTACTTACCGAAAACAAACTGGACAAACAAGAAAACGTTTGTTTTATTCACCCTGATGACAGACAACACTGCAGAGACGTTATCTCAAAGCTAGTCAGGGAAACGAGCTAACTCTAAGGTTATTGACTAGCTACTCACCCTGAGCTAAAACAAAACAGCCATGTCACACGTTTATCCAAACGTTTAAAGGAATAAATATATCTACACATTTCAATATATAAGAATATATAAACCAGCTAACTCGAGGTTAGCTTGCAAGCCGAATATGAATTGTCCAAGCTTCCTGGATTGGTTAGCATCCATGCTAGCTGTACAGCAAACTGTCTGAACAACTTTTATCCAAACTCGTCGTGCTCCTGAAACTCCACAGTTGGCACCATATTTACAATAATGCAAAATATAAATTAGACAGATTTCCCCCCCAGGAAAAGATGGTGTTACCTGTAGAGTTTAGCGACGATTATCGAAGAGCACTGGTGTATATGTGTGCGGCGCCATTCCTCCGGTCTTGTGGGGATTTTTGCGCGTCATGGCGCCCCGGGCTTCTTCCTCATGACCAAAGGGACACTTGACTTTACACCCAAATTAGAGCTCCTGTGAGGACACACTTCACTGGGGGGTTTCTAACCTACTTAATCTGTTAAAATACTGTAAAAAAAAAAAAAAAAAAAAAAAAAAAAAAATCGGCTACACAGCTTAAAACAAGCAGTCAGGTGCCGAGTGTGTGAGGCAACAAGTCTTTATCTGTGTGTGTGTGTGTGTGTATTTTAAATGGTCAGCAAACATACAGCGCCTGATCATTAATCAAGTCTCATTGACGTGCAATACAAAGAAAAGGCCTTGCCTAATCATTTCCACACGGTTGGACTTTTATTGCTGAGGTGGATATCAGCTCGAAGCCGAACTGTTAACCTCGGGTTTTTGTTTTGTTTTATTTTTTTAAACACAAGTAATCACATCAAGGAGAGCAAAGTAACATAAGTTAGAGCTGAGAGTCGATTCCCCAAAATCTGGCACTGGGAATTATGAGAGGACTCCAAAGCTGACAGTATTTTACTTTGGAAAACAAAATGGGAAAAAAATCACCACCAAAGCTCCTATGATAATATATCAATATCAGAAAACAAAAGGCATCTAAACAGAGGCTAAGATCATTTATCTAGCTTTACATGTAATTTAGTTACCTGAGTTTATCATGAATGTATAATAATGTCCAAATCCATATTCATACGAGTGTGTTTTGAACATATTTGATTAATTTCCTGTCCTACTTGTTTGTTTGTTTGTTTGTTTATTTATTTATAGATAGCCTCGAGAAATTTCTTAACGAATCGACTCGTTCTTTGAACCAGAATCGACTCAGTGTTACTGACAGCTCTGTCCTGAGACACCATTAAAAAAAAAACCAAAAAAACTAGAGGTTACAGATGTCCGCCAGTCTATTCCTCACTATTTAATGTCTTTTCATACCAACAAAGTATTAAAACTTGGCCCAGGCCTTTAACAAGTCAAAATAGTTCCACTCTATTACTATAAATATGTCATCATTTTATATTCACTACAGTCACAAGGTTCACCCTGCTTTATCTCTCCACACACAGAACAACAAATGATAACACAAAGCTCACAAACAAAACTCATCATATCAGACACCTGGAAAGCTACAAGCCTACAGTGTGTACAATGCCTGAGCATTGATGCATGAAGCTCACTGCAGCAAAGCATCATGGGACAACTGCCCCCAGAACTGCAGATTAGCGAGTCACATGCTCCCTGCACATGTGGCACGCTTTGTGTCACATGTCTGCAGGAAGGTGATGGAGTTTAGGCCTGATCATTCCTCTATGAGAGCATTGTCTCTTGGGCTGGTCCACTGTGGTGCTGATCTGAGGGTCTCCTATTAAATGAGAAGGATTTGTCACAGAATACAGCACTACATACACAGGTATAGGATCTTTTACTAGTCACATTACACACAGTTACTCTCAGTTGGTATATGTCCACATTTTTGTAGAACCCCCCCCCCCCCAAAAAAATACATCATACACATTACAGTTTATATTACGATTATGTTTAATCTGTGCATAGGGGACTTTATTGGACATCGGATTCTCCCATTTCATTTAAACTTCCTATTCATTTTCTACATTTGTCTGGTACAATATGCAACTGTAAAGAATTGCCAAGTTGTTTTCCTTACAAGTGGGTCTTACTCAGCCAGAATAACTGCTTATAATCAGCATTAAAACCCAACAATGACATTCTCAGCAGCTGTTCACCACATGTGGAACAGGAAATCTGTGTTTCAGGAATAGCAACTGGCAGTGCAGGAAGCATTCTCATTTTATTATGCACAGATGGATGTTATACATAATTAACACTGCAATTAAACGAGTGACATTCCTCTTTGAATATTTTATTGCACTTGAGATATAAAGGGCAAAGAAGTTTTATCTGCTATGATTTGCAACGGTGATTTTGATTCATCTTCAGTTTTTGTTTTGCTCTGGTTAGAGTCTGCCTCTCCAGTATTTTACATTTTGTATTCATCCTAAATGTTAGTGGTTAACAGAAGTGTCCATAAAAGAGTAAAATATTTAACGAGCTCAGATAAATGTCACAAAAAACCCCAAAACATTAACTTTGCACTACCACAGCTTATTTAATACCTAAATAATAGCCCACAACATGGCCATGTAGAAATTCATACAAGTATAAGTATGATGAATTAAAATGACCTAGTCAGGGTCATAAACCTGTCAGGATAGTGGCAAATCTGGAGCCTATCCTTGGACTACCAGGGTTGAAGAAGACATACACTCTGGATTGGATGCGAAGCCATTACAGGGAACTATGTGCACACAGATTCACACCTAATTTACAACCAATCCACTTATTGGAGCTGGCAGGAAACTGGAGAACCTAGGAAAAACATGCAAAACTCTGCCCAAATAGTAATCAAACCAGGGTCCCTGGTGCTGTGCAGTGGTTACACTATCCATTGCACTACCAAGACAACCTTCTACAGTCTTAAAATCCCGAAATATATTTTCTGATGTCTTTAGAATCTTTTAATCAAAGGCACACCCAGCGATTATGGTACCACTGCGCCCCACAGCTGGTGCAAGTCATGAAGGTCATGGCTTCTTCATCAGCACTACCCTTCTTCACCCATGAGGGCAGGAAAAGTGTCCCACGGGAGATCTGCGTCAGCCTGCAGTCCATCCCCTCACAGCGCTGGCATCGCATCTTAGTCGTGGCTGTCCCCTCCGGTCCCTGTGGCAGCTGGTGCTCGTTGATGCCCGCTGTCGTGTAGCCCTTCCTGAGCTGTCGCAACTCATCACTAGCCATCTCCTGAGTAGACATCCGGGCGAACACCTCCGGAGCCAGTGTGCCAGTCAGAAGACCCTGGCGCAGGTGAGGATTCTTTGGGTTCTTCAAGTTGGCCACTTTGCTTCTTATGCAGGATTTGTATTTGCTTGGATTGAGACCATGAAGGGAGTCGATGTGCGTTTCAATGGTGTGAGCTAACTGGTTGGTCAGCTCAGGATCTGTTTGATCAGGGTTTAGAGCCTGGCTAAGAAGTTCTACACATTTGCTTCTCAAGACTGTGGAGTTTGTGGAGCTGCTGATCAGAGGCAGAAGTGTTGACGTGGTTGTCGAATCTTCTGGAGGAACATCCTTGGCTTTTGATGAACCATCTCGAACAGAAGACGAGTCGCTTGTCTTTTTGTCCACACTACTCTCCTCAACTTTGATGCATATAATTGTTTCGTCATCATTCACTTTTCCATCTAGGTCATGTTTGGCTGCTTCTGCCTTCTCTTCTTCAGTTGCTCCAGATTCTTTTGTCTGACCTGTGTCTTTGATAGTTTTGTGTTCGTGTACTGAACCGTACAAACGTTTCCATTTTGAGAGCACACCCTTTCCTCTTTTCCGAATACTGGCTACAGGACATGATTTTAAAAGCTGATAGATGCTCTTGGCAATGTCAGTGGTCTGGAGCTGCTCTAAGGTCACAGTGGTGTTGTCAAGGTCTGTTAGTAGACATGAAATGTCCTCATATTTTCCATCCTTGTGTAGTTTCTCTATTTGTATCGCCATACGTGTGATTTCCTTTATCTCCATTGTCACATCTAAAGAAAAAGGGGGGAAATATTAACATTTTTATCACGTTATATTTCCCTTTAACAGCAAATGACTCTGAACCTAAAAGCCTACTCAACATGTAGTGCACTACATAGGGCGTACAAGCCATTATGACATTCCCTACAAAGGGCACTTAAGTAGAAATTGTGAAACCATTTGTAACTCAACCAGAGAGCTTCGGCCTGTTGGGGAGCTGTTTGGGCTCAAGTTGCTAGTGTTTCAAACACATTATCCATTCCCAAATAACATTACCGAGCAAATAAAAATCTCAACAACACGTTTTAACGTTCCTCGTTATGTTTTCTGCGACATACCACTGACTACTCCTCCTACTACAAAATGCTTACCGATTTATAGCAAATCCAAGCCGCCATGTTTGTTGTGGTTCTCCGCGAACGATTCCTACTGTCACCACTAGAGGGCGCAAAGACTATATTAGCGATATACAGTACATCAGTACATACTACTCTGATAGTGATGTACAGTACAGGCCAGAGGTTTGTTCACACTTTCTCATTCAATGTATTTTCTTTATTTTCATGACCATTCATTTCCTAAAGTACTGAT
>JAQLOM010000010.1:8098481-8109778 GCA_030068315.1 Chrysichthys thysi | reverse complement strand
TAACCTTGTCAATGTCTTTACTATATTTTCTATTCATTTTCCAACTCATTTGGTAAATAAAAGTGTGACTGTTCATGGAAGACACAAAATTGTCTGGGTGACCCCAAACTTTTGAACAGTAGTGTATTTCACACCAACAATAGATAGATGCATGTTCTTATTTTTCAAACATAACCTAAATGGTCATATAGTATATGCATATATATTAATAATAGAAGGATCAATATGTTATCAAATCAAATCTTTGCATTCTTCTTTCTAAATGTGATTCATATGTTTGTCAACAACCAGTTTTTTTTATCCAACTTCTTTTGCATTCTGTCAGTTTGCTCAATATTAAAATGTTGTGGTCCAATTGTGGTACTATTTTTTACACTGAACTCTATGTGCTGGGATGATAAGCTAATGTGAATCTAGGTACTTTCTGTTAGGAATGTTTGAATTACTTTCACTTTATTACTGCGTTTACTAAGAGCCTCTGGACTGCCTGGTAAAGTTGGTTTACAATACACCCTAAGCACTCACTTAGTCACTGTTATAGTAATCTCTCTGTATATAGTAATCAGTATATGTTTTTGCTTCTATCTCCACTGACCTAAATAATGATATTTTGATACTTTACCCCAGCAGGGTTGCTGAGCACAAAAGAGCTGTAGAGAGTAACGTCAAAACAGCTATCACGTTGCTGCAGATCCATCAATGTCCAGGAGCACTGTGTACTGCATGTAGCACTGTCCTGTTGGAGTTTTGTTTTGGGAGTGTGAAAGTGTGGGTGTGAAGAGTAGCCCTAAATTTGACCTTGGAATGAAGGAACCTTAGAGACCCTTTAAATGAAGGTTTTAGAGATGATCGACTTTTTTTATGCCTCTCTCCCCTTTACTGGCTCCGTTTACTTTCATTCTTCCTTAATCCGTTGGTATTTCCTGCTTGAGTTCCTGTGGGAGTGAAGCCACTTTAGTAATATTCCACTCACAGTCTTCAATACAGCCTGTCCTAAAACATCCTTCTCTCTCAGTAGATAAAAGTAAAGAACATAGAACATTATATATATCGTTTATCAAATATTTCTTCTTGCTATAATCATAAGCACAATGAGGCAAGACTAACATGTTGGGTACTTTCTAATGTTGGCCCTGTTTTAAATATCACAGTGAGTCATTATTCAATAGTGAAAGACCAGCTGTGATTCAGCTTTAGAAAGCCTTTAATACTGCACAGAGGCCTATTATCAAAAGTTATGGTGCAGAAAATTTTGTAGTACAGGTGAAACTGTGCACTAAAGGCAAGTATGTCATCCCGTGCTAGAACAGGTTGTCTGTGAAATGTCAAAATTTGCAGCGATTCAGCTGATGCCTCAAGGGTGTCCTGTGAACATTATTATTTTGTCCTGTTCATATATCTCCTCATCATGCTGTCTCAGACTAATATTTACAGTCTCAGCCAGAGGCACATACCACTTGAACCACCTGAATTCATTTTGGCACAACAGTTGCATACAATGGGCTACTGTACAACTACAAAATGTGGTAAAGCAAGGGCCAGTTTCTTTAGTGAAGTATTTGGGTTATGCTGCCAAAACCCATAAGAGCCTGTAATAAGTGTTTGATCCGATTAAATGCAGTCAAACAGTTTGTGTAAGTAGCTATGGCTTTTAAATAAGCAATACTGTACAGATAAGATGGATACCTTCAGCTCCAGTAAGGCTCAAAACAGCCACCCTCTTCACCAAGCTCAATCTTGTGTCTACAGTCTAGTTTACGTCAGAGAAGGTGGCAAATGGAAGACGGCCTTCAGTATGACCTTGGGTCACTATGGATATTTGGTGATGCCATATAGACTGAACAATACCCACTCTGTCTTGCATAAATTCATAAACAATGTCCTCAGAGACATGCTTGGTGAAAATCTGTGATTGCCTATTGAGATATGTTAAATTCTACTCTAAGTCATTATCATAGCACATCCAATAATTCAAAAGAGAGTTTGAGAGACTCAATCAGAACAATCTCAGTCAACATGGGGAAGTGTGCACTGTAAAAAATGACCATAGATTTTTAAGGTAATTTACCGGCAGCTTGGGTACCCAATACTAATTGGTATTAATTGGGTAGTTAAATACTGTAAAATGTACAATAAACAACTGCAAAACATATTTACAGTAAAATCTTTATGTTATAAATAACACATAAGTCAGCACAGCTCACTTGGCTGATGCAGGATACAGTTGAGCTGAAGGTTAAGGGTTTTACCCAACTATGCTAGGCCTGGGATTATAACATCTAACCTTCTGGACACTGCACAACACGTTAACTACTGAGCCACTTCAATAACACTGCAACAAGCTTGCACTGCTTCAACTATTTCTAACATGGATTTAACGCCACTGAGAGACTGTGTTGTATCAATGCAAGGTGTTTAAGTGAGGTGTGGTGGCTCAGTGGTTAAGGTGTTGTGTTGTAAATAAACCAGTAATGTGTTCAAACTCTAGCTCTGTCAGAGTACTTTAATTGGCACCTTAAATAAGACTCTTCAGCTCACTTGTAGCTTGCATTGAGAAAATGCAATGTGACATTTTAAACTATGTAAGAAATTACAGTACATTACTGTAAATATGTTTTGCAGTAGTTTGCTGAAAATTTTACAGTACTTTACTGGCAACCCAAGCTGCCAGAAAATTTCCGTAAAAATCTACAATAAATGGTCCCGGCCATGGCGCGGCGGGCTAGGGCACCATGCTACAAATTTGGGGACCTGGGTTCGATTCCGACCTGCGGTCATTTCCCAATCCCTCCCTGTCTCTCTTCCGCTCACTTCCTGTCAAAATCTCTACTGTCCTATCCAAAAATAAAGGCCAAAAAAAAATTTAAAAAAAAATAATAATCTACGGTAATTTTTTACAGTGTGTAATTCACAAGGCTCAGGTCACCTTTCCAGAGTACATCTTAAGTTTGGAGAGTGTTGTCACAAATTCAGCCAAGGTCCAAACAGTAGCAGAATGGGCCTCTCGCCCAAACTATAAAGAACCTATGAAGTTATCCAGTGTTAGGAAATTTCTACAGATGATTCATTCAGACTCATTGCAACCATGGCAACTGCTCAAATTCTACAGAAATATGATCCAAATTTGCCGTTCATAGAAGAGGTAGATGCCTCCAAGGTTGGGGTGGGAGATGAATTCCATTTTGTAGATTACACTGACTTATTAGCTAAATACCATAAAACATCCAAATGACTCATCCCAAGTTAAATCTGATGGGTGTTCTTATTCACCACATTCACAATCCAATACTGTGCACCTTTCAAGCATGTCAGATCAGTCACTATCCAGATATACAGATATACCCAACAGGTCCAAAACCCACCACCAACAACAGCATTTTATCTTTGCTTCAGCATTGCCATAAGCTGAGATATTGAATTGCCATCAAATTGCCAGGGTCATCCAAGACTACCTGTTCCCTGTGAAAATGCCTTCAAAGCAAGATTCAGTATTTAACAGTTTATTGTCATAGGCACAGAGGTATTCAAAACCCTTTCAATCATTGTGAGGTTCCGATAATCTGGCATCCCACAGAGTATTGGTGGGAAACCATACGACAGACATTCAGAGGTTTGTTGTGCCATGCTCTGTGCATGCTCAGATCAAGGTTGTACATGTAGTCTTGCAGCTTGCATCCTCCTGCCTGTCAAACACAAGTCCTGACTTGTTCTCAAACCCAACAGATCATCTTAGCAGTGACAGGCAACTTATGCACTGTTCCTTGAGCTCACTCCCCTTCTTACATTAAATATAGCAATACAGTTCCCACATGCTTTCAGACACATTGTTATCCCAGAGGGCAATGTGCGAGACCAAGCGCCACAATTCACTTTGCATGTATGGGGGGTCATTTAAGGAGAAAATAGGAGTATCTTTTAGTTTGACCTCTGGTTATAATGTCTGCACTAACGGAGAAAAAATATGGTAAACTCCTTCATATTTTCTGTTGTGAACACCTGGGGAAAGGCTCATGTTTCTTGCTCATGGTTCCTTCCATGGGTGGAATAGGCACAAACCCTACTGAACCATTCAGGCACCTGATCAGAATTTATCCAGTCAGTACTGGACTACCAACTACTTCTCTTTCCCTGGAATGCTACACCCACACATGCAGCGGCTGTTGGCAAAGATTTCAAAAACATGATGGAGGTGGTGCATAAATCAAGCATTTCAGTGACATGAACAGATACCATTCTGTGATTTTATCTATAAACCAGGTGATTGGGTACAGCTGTCAGCTGAGAACTTGAGATCATTGAAGGCTGGGAGGAAAGTCAAGCAACATTACATAGAAATGGTAATGGTAATAAAAATAATTAAAAGCAACCTAACCTAACCTGCTACAACTACCTCCAAGCTTTTCTAGGGAAACCTATCCCCACTACTAATCACTAAACACAGGAATATTCTTCAGCGTCTATTCTTGACTCTCATCACGGGCAAATCCAGTACGCCAAAGATTGGAAGAGCTACGGTCATGAAACAAGGGACAAAACCAAAAAGAGCACCAATAAATTCCTGGAATGAACTCTTTGCCGGGTGTTGCTACCACGTCTGTGTTCGCAATGCTCAAAACTGCATATTACAATTCCCATGATACTTAGCCCACAATCTTACAAGACCTCAAGACAATCTCTGTGCACTCCTGATTACTAAAGAAATTCACCCTCGTGAATCACACTACTCCCTTTAAATATCCCGGACTCTCAATATTAATTTACACAGTCTTTCTCCAAAGTTGTGTCTCTGACAGTTGTTATCTGTAGCCTTATCTATATTAGTGTTTAGACCACAGTCTGCTTCACATTTATAGACTTAGTCTTGTCTGGTCTTTGCGTGTTTGTCTATTGCCTGACCGTTACTCTCCTTCACATTTCTTTTTATTATAAACTCAGGACAGATATCATCATTAATTTCTAAATACAGTTAGATAACGTCCTTTGGTTTTCTTATAGCTATTTTGTACCATATTGGGTGGCGTTTTATTCATGCTAAGCAAGATTATTACCTTCAATGAAGCTCTTGTTTATATTTAATGCATTGTATTTCAAAACCATGTTTAATAAGCATTAGGAATTGTTAACTTGAAATGTTCCTTGTGAGTGCATTATAAGCAACAGTTTTTCCATGTCAAAGAACTGCCAACGTCAGACTCACTTGGAATAGTGTTTAGTGCTTAGAAGCACTAAAATGTACCCTGATGAATTTCACTTTAAGAAGTTCTGAAATGTACTTGTGACAGTATTAGGAATCACACCACAAAGCAACATCTGAATGTTATTTAGTGAGAGTACCAAGTTGGCAGGTGACAAATTTACCATAAATTTGAAAATGTTATAACATCTTTATAACATGAAATTTCCATGATATTTCCTTTCATGTCAGTTGGGCCAGTGATTGTGTTACTTTTGCTTTTTTGCTCCCCCCCCCAATATAACTACACAACTGTATAACTGAGTCTTGTACTCAGTCTCTTTCAATTACTGAATTGTGAATTTGGGTTTGATGACATTTTGTAAACCTACTGTTTATACTGTGTATACTTTATACTGTATTTACTTGAAAATATTATTAATTTTGTATTTTTCTTCCCTTTTTTTCTATCTCTAGTCAGTGTGATTAATAATTAGCTTTATTATAAATAAAAAAAAACTGGCAATATCTCTCGGTATCTATGGTTACGGCATAGCGTAACACCATAATGAACTCTGAACACAAGAACAAATGTTTTTTTTTCACATGAGTGAATGCGTTATGTGTTATGAACACTCTGCAATAGATTATGTTAATGCGTAATACACATTGCAATCAAGGATGCATTTTTCTTATAACAGACGGAAAAATGTGTAATGAATGTATTATAACATATTATGAATGTACAGTATTTATAGGTCATTATAGATAATTGGAACATGTATTGTCTATGATTGTTAATGAAACCCTAACCCTAGTGCCAAATCTTTAATAAATGTTGCTTTAAATCAGTGGTATGCAACTAAAATTTAAAGGGGTCCAGTTAGAGAAAATTTTTTGAAGCAAAGGTCCGGAAGATCATAATATCGAACTAATTAGTGTGATATATATTTAAGTAGCCTAGTGTAACCTTCTGTTTTGGCTGTAGGTCCGGGTCCGTATGGGGCGGCTTCGCGGTCCGCATCCAGACCGCGGGCCGCCTGTTAGTGACCTCTGCTTTAAATGGTAAAACGTTGCAGCCAAGGAGAATAGGGGGCACCCTGCAATAAGTAGGATAGTATGTCAGTTCCAGAGACCTTCATGATATAAACTTTAGGGGGAACCAGATTTGGCCCAGGGCCAGGAAGACTTTTGTCTTTTGTAGTTTGTAGTGTGTGTGTGTGTGTGTGTGTGTGTGTGTGTGTGTGTGTGTGTGTGTGTGTGTGTCAGCAGGCACACATTCAGCTAAGGAGGCGTAGGTTGTGGGCATGCAGGACATAAGGCATGCACAAGGCCAAGACTGTGAGCCTCTCCTCCACCTCAATAGGAGCTCACTGAGAAATGGCCAGCTCGCTTTCATGAGCGTAGCAGCTGCCAGTGGCCGTTGGATTAGCTTTGTTTTGACTCCCATTGAAGGCCCAGCTGCAAAATGGCCGTTAAAGATGCCTTTTTATGTCAGTTCAAACTATATGGATGCAATTTTGACCGTATTGTTTCAACCCACCTAAGTTGAATTTGTACTGTTAATGTATGTAATAAAAATCCAGGTGTGATGCTTTAATTAAAACCTTTCATACGTTGTTACAGAACACAGAGCTACTCTTTCATGTGCACGTTGCGTTTGATACACGACTCTGTAGAGAGGAAATAAAGGGGGGGAGTGCCGAAGAACACTCGTCTCTGTTCCGCTGCCAAAGAATGTAACACCAAAACAGGAAGTACAATCAGTCCCCTCCATACACACGTCCAGCGGAGTGAGTCGAGTCGATTTATTTATTTTATTTTTTTAAAGGGGGTTTTAAAGGGGGGTCCTTTTGGTGCTTTCAAAACTTTAAGTCCTTAGGCTCTGTACCATTCAATAACATTCCACTTCCCAAACCTGTTATCTACATTCACTTACTGTATTAGCATGTATCTACTTGTCTTACATTGACTGAGAGTTAAGAGGAAGTAGGGAGAATACATAAACTTCCACCCCAACTGGGTAAAAGCCCGATGAAACCAGTACTTCTTCTTTAGATCAAAATGTACAACTGTCGTTTGTACCCGAGTATAACAGCAAGAGGTTGTGCATGAAATTATGTTATGAAACTTTTTCATGAAATAGTAATGACCCTTTATCTTAGTAATGCTGTTTACTGTTTACTGAAAAACAGTGATAAGCTTTTGTTTATGCAGACCATCAAATTATCATTGGTCTTGTGATATTATCTTACCCAGGCCGGAGTTTACAGTAAAATGACGCCATGTGTCATTAGGTCAACTGACTGAGATGACAGAATAACATTTAGAGCATGAATCTGAAGACTTGTTGTTTGTGGAGCATGTCCATGATCAGTACATAGCATATTAAATGGGTCAAGAATAATAAGCTGTCTGGCCTTAAGTGCAAAATCTGGTCAGCTTTATCTGTTATTAATCTTATAGCTTTGATTGTTTGAGCCATTAAATTGATCGCTTCAGTGTACTTGTTCTGCCATCAGGTTTAGTCTGGCCGTGTCCTGACAAATTAACCCAGATTTTTCATTAAGGCAAATGTGAGTAAACATTAGGTTCAAAGTTCTTTTAGTGATTCATAAGGCGTGACTTGTTTCATGACTCACAAGCACTTTTCATTGTATTTCTCTGAAGGTATAAAGGTGCTATGATGTACAGTAGAGTACAGTTGCTGAGCAAAATCCTATACTAATTATAGTCTCTGTAAATGTGAGGAAAAAAAGATGTTGTCCACCAACATGTAACCAAGCTGTACAAGAAGGTGTCTCTTCTTGCCTGTCAATTTTGCACTGCAATTCAGGGATTTTTGGCTACACTCCTGGTACTGGTTTGGTTTGGAGTCATGGCTTTAGGGGAAACACTGAAGGGTGGGGTTGTGATAAGCATGATCTCAGAATTTCTCATCTACACCAGTGATAATTTATTGTTTGATAGCAGAAGCTACCAAGTGTGTGACTATTAAGTGAATACAGCTTCAGACTCTTTGCTGAAGGCTTCAAAACTCAACCTTGAGATCTGAAACTGAGGTCAACACTTAGCCACATCACAGCTTGTGAGTCCTTCAGATCAGTTGCCAGCCTAGTGGAACTAACAGGGTCATGGTAACAGTGCCAAGGTGACCAAACCACTGCTGTTCCTTGGTCGGGTGAGGAAGTCAGAGAGACAGAGAAACAACACCAAATGATGCTGCCTGTACACCCCCAAACTTCCTGTTTCTCCTTGGCCTCATATGACAGAATGCTTTTTGACTGGGCGACATCCTCACCACCATTTTGCACTCACAGACACACACTAGCAGCTGGTGTCACTGGAGGGGGTGCTGTATGATTGTATAATACAAGACGACGTCCTACTTATATTGCATGCTGTCACACTGGGGGAAGTGAAAGCATGACTTCTCCTTTGGTATTATGTACCTATTGTAGAGAGACTTATTCAAGCATGGGAAAAAACGAGCCACAATACATATCACTTTAACCTCAATGTAGGTTTTGTTTACACATAACAATTAGAGCCATTGAGCCAGTGGAATACCTATGCTATCAACCATGTTTTTCATTAAATCTGCTATAACGTAGCCTTCTGATTCTGATGTACAGCATATGGTGGTATATTTAGGGTAATTCTACAGTGTGTTACATAGTGTGTGCTTCCAGGAATCTACTATACGAGGTGTACTTGTATTGTTTGAATGCCCTTCCCTGTCCGTATTTTAAAAAAACTTTTTTTTTTAAACTTTGTTTGTTCTCCTGACAATTCACATCATGAGGGTCATACTGAGCAAAAAAAAAAACAAATCAGCAACAAAAAACCCACTGTATTAGAAAGTAATTTGTTGCTGTAATGCGACTGAATGACAAGATTAGGTAAGATTTTCTTGCGCTCAGACAGATGTAACCTAGTATCAATAAGAAGATCCACTCTTAGCTTAGACCAAATAAAATCTGTTTTGCAATTCCTTGCGTGCCTTGGCACTTCCAAATACAAGGCAGAG
Organism: Chrysichthys thysi; assembly: GCA_030068315.1. Taxonomy (NCBI): domain Eukaryota; kingdom Metazoa; phylum Chordata; class Actinopteri; order Siluriformes; family Claroteidae; genus Chrysichthys; species Chrysichthys thysi. Next base: position 8,100,575 of record JAQLOM010000010.1, on the reverse strand, counting down.
AGTGTGAGAGCATGTTTGCACATGCACAGAAATGTAGGAAAACAAATAGCTCCTGTTATTGTGTTAACGAATTTAGAGGATTATATGTGTTGTGCGTACATGAGATTCAGCTGAGCATTGGCACTGCTGAGCCTATAATGTTCGACATGTTTGCCTTTGAATATGTTGTAACGTGGGATTTGCCTATTGTTTCCTAATTTACAATCAATATAGGTCTCTATATTCTATAAGATTCTAGTTATACAGCATAACAAGTGCTTAGGTTTCTACAATACGTCATATAGTACTAGTTCTTGTATTAAGGTATTCAGTATTTAAGAAAAAACCTGACTTAATTTACAGTCTGGTTTTCCTAAGATCTACAGCACTGCACACGCACACACACACACACACACACACACAAAATAAAAAATACCCTGCCTGTATCACATGCGGCAAGGTAATGAATACAATCTGCCAGATCTGGAGCAGTGCCACTTCCTGTGTTTGTACCCCCATCAAAAAAATGCTAAATAGCGAAAGAATAAAGCAGCATGGTGGTCTATTCTGCTGCCTTAACAGAATTCCAAAGCTCATTGGTGGATATAATAATAATGTTAAGCAGTGTGATTCTACCGAATGAGTAACATGTTAAAAATAGCTATTGCCTTTTCCTGTAGTGATCTGAGACTGTCTAATTTCTTAGCAATTATGGTAATAGCTATAACTCTTTATTTCTTTAGTGTCCCAAGATATTGTGGTACTTCTAATCCTCAGACCTTTGATACGAACTGAAACTTGGCCACACCATAGGAAAAACATTCCTTGTTCACTTTTACTGGCACTCTGTTTAATTCTAGCACTTTTTAGTTTATGACTAGTGGAGAGAAGTGCTTTCTGAGGCAATTAGGTCGTGTCAGTGGAATGTCGTTGGTGTTGGCCGTGCTAGCACTGTTAACCTTGACTGCTAGATGCCAGCCAGATAAGCTTCATGACCAAAACACGTACAAAAACAAGTTCATCAGTAACAGGCTCAAAAAAAAGAAGTGTCCCCAAGATAGTCAATCCTAGTATTTCATAGGCTAGCTTATGCTAGTCAAATCAAGTATTCAAGTCTCATAGCATATTGTTTTGTATTGTTTTGTGGTTTGTCACCTCTCTGAAATTGATTTAATGGTGATTTAGGAAATATGCTGTAATGAATAATTGTTCATTTGGTCCAAACATCTATAGCACTCTTACTCACCTAGCAAGTGCCTTGAAATGTAGTGGCTGTGAAGCTTAAAGGGGCCGACTCACCGTTCTCAGAATCTAATGCATTGTATTTGTTTTGAAAGCATGTGACTGCTACCTGCCAGCTCTTGCTAACTGCTTGTCATGCCTTCAAAACCCATCTTAAACTTTTTTCATTTTAAACTTTCTTTTTCTTATGTGTCCTACGTGGAAGGTTTGAACCTTATCTTTTCTTCTCTTTGCAACTGCCCACAAGACAGCCGTCGCCAGGTCTGGTCCATTATACAACCCGAATTCCAGAAAAGTTGGGACGTTTTTTAAATTTGAATAAAATGAAAGCTAAAAGACTTTCAAATCACATGAGTCGATATTTTATTCACAACAGAACATAGATAATATAAATGTTCAAACTGAGAAATTTTACAGTTTTATGCACAAAATGAGCTCATTTCAAATTTGATGCTTGCTACAGTTTCCAAAAAGTTGGGACAAGGGCATGTTTACCATGGTGTAGCATCTCCTCTTCTTTTCAAAACTGTTTGAAGACGTCTGGGGATCAAGGTTATGAGTTTCTGGAGTTTTGGTTTGGAATTTGGTCCCATTCTTGCCTGATATTGGTCTCCAGCTGCTGAAGAGTGCGTGGTCCTCTTTGACGTATTTTTTGTTTAATGATGCGCCAAATGTTCTCTATAGGGGAAAGATCTGGACTGCAGGCAGCCAATTCAGCACCCAGACTGTTGGAATGGCTGCAGTATGTGGTTTTGTATTGTCCTGCTGAAATACACAAGGCCTTCCCTGAAATAGACGTCGTCTGGAGGGAAGCAGATGTTGCTCTAAAACCTTTATATACCTTTCAGCATTCATAGTTCCTTCCAAAACATG
>JAQLOM010000010.1:8038667-8050847 GCA_030068315.1 Chrysichthys thysi | reverse complement strand
CCAGTTTGAACATTTGTTATGTTATCTATGTTCTGTTGTGAATAAAATATTGGCTCATGTGATTTGAAAGTCTTTAGTTTTCATTTTATTAAACTTTAAAAGAACGTCCCAACTTTTCTGGAATTCGGGTTGTATTATGAAAAAAAAAAAAATTTTCAAATGTTTTTTATGCAACATTTTTATGTTAAATCACAGTCAACACTCACCCTCTGGCACTCGGTTCCCAGTAGGGGGCATAGAGACCTGAAAACGCAGGGACAAAGTAGCAGCCGTACGACGTTCCAACACCAGCAGCCAGTTTCTCTGTGAAAAAAGGGCATTGTTCCATCAAGGACAGCAAGACTCAGGTTAAAAATTGTGAGACACTTGTTTGCACCATGCTATGATAATGTGTATATTGTGTTTAATATGCTGTAATATCTATTTTGGTGAACTCACCGAGCTCTGTTGAACTTTGGATAATCCCGAGGTTATCTTTTAACCAGCGCACCACCGCCCCTGCTATGGCAACTGAGCCCTACAGAAGAAGAAGAAGAAGAAATCAAGTACTGTGTGATAAATTAAACCATTTAATCACTTATTCAACTTTTTTTTTATAGCAAACACGCATTAAAGATGTAATAAGATATATGCATTAAGAGCAACATCACAAATGTTACCTCTAACGCATAGAAGGCTGGCTTGTCTCGCCCCAGTTTATACGCTACTGTCGTTAAGAGGCCATGATCAGACATCACCGGCTGCAGAAAAAAATAAGACACAAAGACCTTACACAGGAACAAAGTTTTATTAATCATCTGTATTTATCTTTTGATTTATTAATTATCTACATGTAGCTGGGAATGAGGAATACCTTTGTTCCTGTGTTTCTAAGCAGGAAACAGCCAGTCCCGTAACTGAAACAAGATAGATACGAGTCAGGGGTGGAGGAGATCACCAAAAAAATTTCATAAATAAAAAACGTATTCCGATATTTCTTGTGAAATTTTTCATATTTTACAAAATGAATAGCTGTCACTGTTGGTCTTAGGCTCTTTTTATTTATGGAAAGTCAGCACATCATACTTCTAATCCATTCATAGTCATGTTGTGGAGCATTTGTAAAACAAGTTATTACTTGCGCTAGAACACCTGGTCTCACGGATGTTCTGAACAATAAAACGTAACTATAAATGGAGTAAAAAAAAAACGACGTGTCCTTTTGCCTCTTTTAATCTGGGGAATTGCTGCGGCGGAGGAGGAATTAAACACATCAGGACAAGCTGTTTTAAGAAAATAATTCAATAACTCAAAGGTTGTACTGATAAGACACCACCCTGTCGATGATTAGTTTCCTTTGACAGCGCATGCTGAAGATACATCTGGGTTTCTAAACCTCCTATCAGCACCCATGATGCACTTAAAAAGCATATGCTTAAAGAAAGTATACTTATTGTCATATGTGACCCGTGCTGGCAAAATGAGTCGTAATGTGCACAGGCTAATTATGAGCTAAGAGTTTTGATTGAAATGACATTTTCTCAAAAATTAGTCCATAAAGCCCTCATTTATTGATCCCCATGATAAAACAGCAAGAAAACATCCCAAACTACTTTTATTTTAAGGTTTTGTTCATAATGTTCATTCATATTTCTTCATTAATTAGTCCTTTGTCTTAACCCCTTAATATTCCATGATAAATCCATGTTTTTCACCGCGCTCGTAGTGAGATGGGGGAATCCCCCTACCCATGTTTGGTACTGTTGTGAAGCGTAGTTCCTCTACTTCCTGATAATATACATGGAATTCCCGATGATGCTTTTATGCACCAATGGAAAGCGAGTCATTTTTTGTCCGATTTTAACAAACCATGCCTCATTTTGAAGATCTTTAGATGGACAATGTAGAAGTAACAATAACTCACTTTTGAAAATTTCCTCATTCTGACTCATTATGCCAGCATGGATTACATATGGTCTACCATTGACATGAGTGATGATGCTTTCATTGAGCAACAACGTGCTAAAGATGAATAAACATAAGCCGTACGTGTTTTTGGCCTGGCCGTCCTGAAAACACATCTGTCCCACAAGAGCGGCAGATTGGTCCCCTAGACACTTCAGAGAGAGAGCGCACAAGTAGTTTAGACCTGATCTAACACAACAATTAATGTAACAATATAAAGTACACTATACAGTAATCTCATTTCTGAACAATAAGAAATAAGGAGTACAATTTACCCCTGATATCGGAACACCTGTGAGAGGACCGGATTTCTGCGAAAGCAACAAATGATTAAATAAAGAAATACATAAAAGGACAGAATAAACGTTCCTGCTCATCTCAGACTGATTCCTGTCAATCTTAGCAAGGTTTTAATTCATCCCAGTTTTATTTCACAGAGAAAAAAAATCCAAAAGCCTCCACCAACAGTGAACAATGCAACATCTACGAAGATCTATTTGACTACTCAGTGATTAAAGCATGCCCCTTAGTCACTGTTCTAATCAAAATAACATTTTGCTATTTAAAAAGAAGTGAGCATGCAGAGACATGAAGGAGAGATCCAAAGCACAGCCACTGGGTCAGAAAGTGCCCTCGAAGAAGCAACAAAATCCCCAAGTGCTGTTTGGGAAAGACAGCTCAGAATCTAGTGGATAACAGCAGGTGAAATCAGCTCATGGCATCCAGCCAGTGCGCTGTGTAACGAAGAGAGAGAGTCACCCAGTACATTTCCAACAACTAGACAAAATATAAAAATCCAGTGTAGAGAAGGGAATAAAAGTCTGAGCCTGCTAGCCGTTAAGAGCTGTACTGGTATATTTACATATATTTACTGGTCAGGTACATCATATAAACATCTTGAAAGACAGTCCAACAAGGGGCCAATAAATTAATGGGATAAATAAAGGGTTGCTTTTAGTACACTCAGACTTTTGGACCCTATCACAGCTGAGCTTTGCTTTTGTTGCAAAATTTTGGGTTGGAAATGCACGGCTAGATGGAATGGGGTAAAAGGGACATCAAAGCCAACCAGGGAAAGGGGAAAGGAGACTCGTTTTCCCCCAGAAATGACAAGTCAATGATTATTCAAGACCTACTCACCAGACTAGAACTGATTTTCTATCAGAAAGCCCAAAGAGATGATAAGACACAAAGGTTTGATTGTGATATAAAAAAAAATTTAAAAAAAGATCGTCTACATGGGAATTACGGTAATTGCAAATCCAAATCAGGGACACTGAAATTTCATACTAAAAATCAAATAAGGGAAACCCTTTATCTGTTTTTTTTTTTTTTAAATCACTGTGGCCTAATTTTTATTTTTTTTTGTGATTATGAAAAGGATCAGAATAATTATATACAGTTGCATGCATACGTATTCACTCCCTCTGAAGTACAACCTGGAATGAAATTGACTTCATTGGGATTTTATGTCGAGAATTAATTTAGTGGTTTCACAGCTGTGAGGGTTTGGACACTGATGAAAAAAATCACAGCTTTTACCCCTTTTTTTTCAGATTTGTAAATGAATCCTGCTTCAATATTATGTATATTTAGTATAACTGCAATTCCAATAAAGTCCATTTCAGTTGCAGGTTGTAACACTATACAATCTGGCAAAGTTCCAAGAGGAGCAGGGGGTGAATACTTATGCACAATATAAACCGTCACCAAGCTGTTCCCCTGAGCTTACCATTAAACCGTAGATCTCTGAAGAACTCCTGACTTTTGGCAGAATCTCCATTGGTATGCCAAAATAGCTGGAACAAAGCACATTCCAGCTTAACAAACAATTCAGCTGCAAAAATTCCATACATTACAAACACATATAAACACAAAAGCAGCCATCAGTAACACAGCACAAGCCGTGTGTGTGAGCCAATCTTACTTGCAGAGGTCTGGATCCCAGTCCAAAGTGTGTATATTGAAGAGCATGGTCCTGCTTGCATTGGTCACGTCTGTAACATGGACACCTCCCTTCTTTCCGCCAGTTAGGCACTGAAACATAGCGAACATATGCCAGCCGGTTAGTGACCCATTAATATAACAGAGGACAGCTAATACACATTTCAGGCTAAAGGTTTGCGACATCCATGGTTTTTGACTCTACAGTGCTGTTTTCTGTTGGTTTATAATGTGAGTGATCAAAAAATTGGAATTTTAAATCTCAGCCATAGTTCAAGATGGACTAAGAAGCTAAAAGCTAGAACACCATAAATGCATGTTAGAATTATAATTATCGACCTGGCTTTCAATCCAGTATGAGGCATTTTATTTCGAGTGCATTGTTCTTATTGGTGTTTAATTGTGATTTGTGTTTTATTGTGTTTTGAATTGAATTTTATTTGTGGCTATAAAATTTAGTCTATAATACAAGGAAGAATCAAAAAGCAAAATACATTTAACATTTAAAGACTTTAACAGAATTAACTATGAGAAATTAAACACATCATTTTTCCATATTGTCCCCATGCAAGATGACACATTTATTGTATCGTTCATCTAGCTTCTGGATTCGCACAGAAGTTTTTCTTCTGCTCCCGAAGCCATCCTTCCTTTACTTCATCATCAGAGGTGAAGCTGTGACCACACAGCGCCTCCTTCGGTGGACTGAAGATGTGATAATGGGTCTGCACCAGATCCGGACTGTAAGGAGGACGTGGAAGACGTTGGAACCTGAGCTGTTGCACTGTCTCTACGGCTGTATGAGGACGTGAATTGACACGGTGCAGCAAGACTGCTTTGGACAGCATTCCTCTTCTTTTGCTGGGAATTGCAGGTTTAAGCTCCCAAAAGAACATGAACATGATTTTCTTGCGGCAGGACTGACGTTTGAATTTCTTCTTTGCTGGAGAAGACAGATGTCTCCACTCCCTGCTTTGTCTTTTGCTCTTCTGGTTATTTTTTTGACCCCCCCCCCACACACCCACACCCCAATAATGTTTTTTCTGAACCAAAGTCTTTTTTTTCAGTCTTCTGCATCATTATCTATAAAACTTACCCAAATGAGCCAGGAGTCAATGGTCCCAAACATAGCTGTGTGTGAAAGCACGGCCTTGCGCACTTCTTCCACATTGTCCATTAGCCAGCGAAGCTTCACTGCACTGAAGTACGTGCTGATGGGAAGACCGGTCTTGTGCTGTAGAAGAATGATATAATGATGTACACATTTCTGTGGTATGGCCTGATGACAGTTACAGTGTAGAGTACTGTGAAAAATCTGAACATGGAAAATGCTGTGTAGAGCAAAGATGCTATCAAGAATTAAATATTTCTACATAAAAGAATCCACTATAGGGAGAAGTAAACAGTAATAAACTACTAGATCACAACAGCTGGTGTGAGGTTTGCTTTGCTTTTTAGAAATGTGTCAGTTGTCCCAGTTACACTTTGTAATTTTATATGTTTTTTTTTTTTTAGTAACCACTGAAAAAGTGGTTACATAATTATGTTACTTTATTAACTGACATCAAAACTAGACATTCTCTCTGGAACATTTCATTTTTGTTGGGAAAGCAATGTTTGGTACTGCAAAAGGTTTTCTTCCTCACCCAATAATGCAGAAATCTTAAACATCCAAGACTAAAATTGTTTAAAAATAATTTATGCCCTGCAACGGGATGCTGTTATAGGAAAATAATCAACGATAACAAGTGGTGTAATGTTACACTCATGAAGTTTCCGTACCACACAGGACATTGCAAAGTGTTTTCATCTTGAAGTTATCAAGAAAAAAAACCCTCAGCTGACAGGTACAAAGCACCGACACTGGAGACTCCTTCCATAAATGTTTCAATGATCCGAGTTTGATTGTGTGGCGCTTCTACCATTTAAGCGGCTGTAAATTAACTGATGTTATAATGTAGTAGAATGTAGTAGAACAACTGCATTGACATAAACCTGGGATTTACTTTGTAGCTGAACTACTCTCAGAGCTGTGCTAATATAAAAATTAATTCACAAATCCTAACCAATCAGAATCAAGAATGCAGGGGAACAATGCGGCATAAAGACATATTTAATACATAAATGTACCCTGATCATAACTTTGATAAAAGTATATTACAGCAAAAACTAAATAAACCGGTTGGGTGTTGAATGTCTAACTAAGAAGACAATCATTCAGACCATTTTCTTTCGGATGTTTTCATTCTCTCCTGCTGTGTTTCAAAGGCGTGTTCCTTCCAGCTTGACTGGTTACATATTTGTATATTGAAAACAATGTCTCTTAACAAATCCAGCAGTGAAAATTCTATTTTGGTGTACACATGTATGTTTTAAATAGTTTATATATGGGGTTAAATTAACCCCCGGGGCAGGGGGGCAGCTCAGGGGGCTAAGACGTTGGACTACTGATCGGAAGGTCGGGAGTTGAAATCCAAACACTGCCAAGCTGCCACCGCTGGGCCTTTGAGCAAGGCCCTTAACCTCAAAATGCTCAGTTGTATAAATGACATAAAAATGTAAGTCTCTCTGGATAAGGGTGTCTGCCGAATGACAGTAATGTAATGTAACCCCGCACCCATTTTACACGTCCCATGACATCAACAACCAAATAGTGGCTATGAATCATAATTCTAAGTCGAAAAACTGGAAATCAAATCCAACCTATATGACTTGTGCATCAAATGTTTATAATAATAATAATAATAATAATAATAATAATAATTGGTAGTGCAAGAGATTCATTTTCACTGACATTTTGGTGAACGGTTTCCTACATTACCTACAATGCTGTTCAAATACCCGCTGATAGTGATACTACTAAGATTTCATCTCTACCTAAAGAGAGTGATGCGGCAGCACTTTACTCTTTTACCCTGTCCACTTCTTTTCTCTCCTACGCTCAGTTCAAACTGATCAAGCTCCAAAATGTCAACTTTCACGGAAGTACCTCCGTCACCCGTGAGGTGTTCTTACCTTCAGGTGGTTTTTGTTCCTGCCTGGGGTGTTGTTGATGAGTCTCTCCACAGTGGACTGTGTACGCAGGTCCAGCCACACTGTACACATCAACATCAGTACTCTAATCACTGTACACTGCATAGCACCAAATCCAATCCATGATCATTTATTTTTTTTGATGATTTGATCATTTTTTTCATCATCTCAGTACTTACCAACTGCATTGTACAGTGGCTCGCCCGTTTCTTTGTCCCACACCAGTGTGGTTTCTCGCTGATTGGTCACTCCAATGGCTAAAAGGAAATGACAAGAGGTCAATTATTAGTTTTGGAATGAAAGCCCAGTGAATAATCTGTTAAATCCAAACGAGATGGATAAGAAATTTGGAATGATCATTGTATAAAACGCATATAATTGGTATCATACACACACAAACTTTCTACACAAACGACTGAAGAATGAAGGTAATACCTTTGATGTTGGAGATATCAATGTTGAGCTGCGTCAGTTTCTCACAGGTTCGGTCCATGCACTCGTACACGGACTGCAGAATCTCTTTCGGGTCCTCTTCCACCCAGCTGCAGAACAGAAATGAAATGTAACTGTGGCTTCTGTTATAAGCTGCAGTTGTATTAAAACAGTAGTTGGATTACTTAGTTCAAAATGCATCGAGGTTTTTATCTTAGCAAAAAATAAAATAAAATAAAATAAAATAAATAAATAAATACCGTTCATAATGAACATACATAATGCCATAATTAACATTAAGTATATAATGTCATCATGCCAGCTGCCATAATCTTCAGTGCGAGTACTCACCCCTCTTTAGGGAAACTTTGCTCGATCTCGACTTGATGGTGACTAAGCAGCTCTGCAGTTTTAGCATTGAATACCTACAGAAAAAGGGATGTGGTACTTAGAGGAGGGGAATGTATAAGATCATTATAATATAATACAATACATTAGGTGTTTTGTATTGTGTATATATATGACAGATTTAAAATGCTTTTCCATTGGAGATTAATTCAACAAATTCTTTCAAACTGATGAACTACACAAAAAGTCTTAGCACATGAAACTTTGCATTAAGGTTTTCTTAACCAATTTTCTTTAAAACATTAGAACATTAACAGACCATTAAACTTACAATGAATAAACTACAAGTAATGTTAAAGTAACAAATGGTTGCATGATTTGTTTTTCATGTTACAATCATTACTACATAGGTACTTTACTTACGGATTTCCCAAACTCTGGGAACCAGTCCCAAATGGGCAATATGCATTTTCTGTCACCCCTGCTTTGTACACCACACATCTTTATTATAGAAATATTGTACATTTATAATGTAGGCCTTTTGCAACATTTTAACATTATTCCTTACATCATGCTTCAGTAAAACCTTCAGTTTATGCTCATACAGATATACCGGTATAAACATTTCAATAGCGGTTACCCATGCCCATTTTTTAAAATCCAAATTGAATTATAACATGAGAGCAGTGTGGAGAGTATGGACGTGGATAAAGCAATGCAGCTTTTATGCAGATATTTTTCATGTTGAAGTGTGCATACATGTTTTGGGTCCCTCTGTATTCGCTTTGTTTGTTTGTTTTACCTTTCAAGCCCAGGTTGATTAAAAGGAACAAAATTATCCTAAATTTTTATATTGCTGAACTCATACTATGCAGCATAAAAGAATAGCAAAAAAAAAAAAGACCAAAATAGCATGTACATTCTTCATTTAAATATGGCTTGTTACAGTGTGATTCCCAGTGCGGTGATGCAATGTTAAATCAACCAGAGGGTGGAACCACACCATCAAGGATTTTGCTGAATTTCTCACCATCTGTTAATACAAGCATGAGAACAAAACCCCCCAAAATTTATGAGTCAACTCTCACTCATTACAAAATAGCAGCCATTTTAAAATTGCATTTTATCACTGCATTTCACTATGTACCACACCCTAGTTTATAAAATGCTTTTTAGTTAATAACTCACCAAGTATAAGTGTGATTACGTAGGAACAGATCTGCAATTAAACAAGGTAGGCTAAAAATTTATATATGCCCAAAATACTGTTCATATTCTAATAGCAGATTCTAAGCTATAAAAAATTAAAACATTTCAAAATACACAAATACACTGAGGGCAGAAACTTTTTTTTAATAAAGTAGTTAAAAGCATTTCATTAACCTGAAGTGTCAGAACATGAATGAATAACACCCAAGATTAGCTTTTCCTCTCTGGCCAAAATGAATTTATGACTCAATAACTGATGATGCATCTAACAAAGTTAACTTCAAGTTAACCTTTAGTGAAACTGATGCAATCCCCAAGTTGCATCAGAATTTAAACCAGACTAATCCTACAGCTCAAGGAAAAATTTACTGCAAAATCTTTCGACATTTCTATATGCAATCCTGTAAATATTTGACCAAAACATACAAAAAATATATATAGATTGTTGATTTTATTTTGATATTTTTTTATTTCACACAATTACCACTTATTTGTAAGATGAAGTGGAGCTAAACAGCTCATACTTGTAGCTTGATACAAAAGGGGGGGGGGTTAAAATTTTGCCATTTATCATTACAGATATGCTATGTTTGATTGCATATTCTGTTTCTACATCATAGCACTTATACTTTGTGAGTTATTAAGGGAAAGGAATTTTATAAAATGTAGCACGTTGCAAAACTAATCTGGCCATAATTTTAAAATACCTACCATTTTGTAATGAGAGAGTTGATTCATAATATTCAAGAAGTTAGTCATATTCTCATGCTTGCATTAACAGGTGGTGAGCAATTCAGCAAAATCCTTGACTATGTGGTTCCTCCCCTGCTTAACTAAACACTTAAATTAGTTATTAGCTTTATCATTAAAATCATTAGTGATATAAAAGTTTTACATAATTTGATCAAGAAGAATAAATTCGGCACACGCACATACCAATACACATATACACACCGAGCTTAATATTCATAGCCTGTATACTTTTTTAAATAGCTGCTGCTTTGCAACAAATGAGAGCTGACTTAAAAAAAAAAAAAACTGTATGGAGCTTTTGATTGTTCTAACAAATAGTGAAAAAAAGCAGAATCTGAGAATGAGCATTGGAAAAGTCTTCAAAGTTTTTTGACAAATTTGGAATATTAATCTGTAAAATAAACGAACAAAACAAAAGAGGAGATTGTGGGTTTCTTTCATGACCCCATTTGTAAATCAAGCTAACCCACAAGGGGTCACGACCGCTATTTTGGGACTCACTGCTTTACTTGTAGTTAGGATATGTGCAGTTAAGGCACCAATTTCAGTTCAGGAAACCATGTAGCTTTTAAAACATCATAGAATGGAACATGCTAGGACTGAAAGGCTTTATCAGATTATCACATGAATAAGACATTTCTTGGAAAAAAACATATATTCTTATATTACATAAGAACCCTATTAAGTTAAAGATATTATAAATGAATAAAATAAATTGTTCATGATTCATGAAATGTATAAATATATTTTCTGTCATATCACCCACCTATAGTTACTATAAACTATATTCTTCCCTCACCAAAGACTGTACAGAGTTTCATCACCCTAACCTTGACTCCCCTTGTATACTATTTATACACAGCACAGGACAGTTTTCCAGCCCTTACAGCTACAGACATGGTGAGGAGCCTCAAACTTGGCAGCATGAGATTCTAAACGATCTCAGGAGGCAGAGCGGGTGGGTGGGTGTAAGTGCTACGTTCAGTATGAATGCCTTCATTGACATGTGTAGCGCGTCCTGATGCCATGTGTCATTGCATAACTGAATATATTCAGGTTATTTAAATGCACAGCACCAGCTCTCGGACAAGGAATCATAGTGTACTAAAGAGTGTTCATGGATCAACCCTAACCTGAAAAACAAATGAATGAATGAAAAAGGTTAATATGCAGAACATTGTGTGCTAATAGCAGTACACTTTTTAAACCATAAGCACAGCAATATGCAGTTTAGATGTAGTATAACTTCACAAGTACAGCACTGTATGGTGCAGGATATAGTATGCTTTATAAACCATGAGTACAGTAGTATATAGCTCAGGAAGTAGGATACTCTCCAACCCATGAGTACAGTAGTACAGTTGTGGTCAAAAGTTTACATACACTTGTAAAGAACACTTTTTCTGTTAACCCATAATAAAGTCATAAAAGAACCAAACTTCATGAATGTTTTTTGTGACAAAGAAGTATCTGTTCCAATCACTCTATCAGAGAAAAATCAGAGTTGTAGTAATGGGAAACTCAAAAGAGCCATGATATTATGTTCTTTACAAGTGTATGTAAACTTTTGACCACAACTGTATATGATGAAGGATGTACTATACTCTCTAACCAATGAGTACAGTAGTATATGGCGTAGTACACTCTCTAAACCATGGGTAAAGTAGTATATGGTGTAGGATGTAGTATACTGTCTAACCAATAGGTGCAGTGGTATATGGTGTAGTATACTCTCCAACCCATGAGTACAGTAGTATATGGTGTAGGATGTACTATACTCTCTAACCAATGAGTACAGTAGTATATGGTGTGGGATGTAGTATACTGTCTAACCCATGGGTGCAGTAGTATATGGTGTTGTATACTCTCTAACTCGTAAGTACAGAAATATATGGTGTAGTATATGGTGTAGTATACTCCCTAACCCATGAGTACAGTAGTATATGGTGTAGTATACTCTTTGACCCATTTGTACAGTAGTATATGGTGTAGTACACTCTTTAACCCATTTGTACAGTAGTACATGGTGTAGTATACTCTCTAAACCATGAGTAAAGTAGTATATGGTGTATGCTCCTTAACCTATGAGTACAGTAGTATATGGTGTAGTACACTCTCTAACCCATGAGTACAGTAGTATATGGTGTGGTATACTCTTTAACCCATTTGTACAGTAGTATATGGTGTAGTACACTCTCTAACCCATGAGTACAGTAGTATATGGTGTAGTACACTCTTTAACCCATTTGTACAGTAGTACATGGTGTAGTACACTCTCTAACCCATTTGTACAGTAGTATATGGTGTAGTACACTCTTTAACCCATTTGTACAGTAGTACATGGAGTAGTATACTCTCTAACCCATGAGTACAGTAGTATATGGTGTAGTACACTCTTTAACCCATTTGTACAGTAGTACATGGTGTAGTACACTCTCTAACCCATTTGTACAGTAGTATATGGTGTAGTACACTCTTTAACCCATTTGTACAGTAGTACATGGTGTAGTATACTCT
>JAQLOM010000010.1:7991324-8004412 GCA_030068315.1 Chrysichthys thysi | reverse complement strand
TTATTTCTGTGACCATTGTGAGTTTTTCTTTCATTGACTGAAGGGTACCAACAATTTTGTCCACGTGTGTATATATACACACTCGGACATCTCAAAAGTACATAGACACCCCTTATTTTATTAATCGTTTATATCAAGTAGCCACGCTGCATACACCAGAAGCAAAAGAAATTCAAAGATTGCGTATTGTAGGTCAGTCTGAGGGTGGACTTAACCAGTGTATCACCGCACAAAATATTGGGATTCCTCGTCACCGTAAAAACAGAGTGATTGTACAATTCAAAAGCAAAGGAAAGGAATTAACAGCATCCCGCTCAGGTCGACCTGGGCCTTCCGACAGGTGTCTTCAGGCTGTCGAGCGGATTGGTGAAATAAATTCCCATTGCAAGGCTGCTGGTGTTGTAGAGCAACTCCGACTGAGTCGGAGTACTTCTGTGAGGGATCTCAGTCTACCTGGCTGCTATGGCAGAACTGCTAGAAGGAAGTCTCTTTAAGCACATTTTTCCAAAATGGTGTCTATTTACTTTTGAGATGTGTGTGTATGTGTATGTATGCATATAACATTTTAAACACAAGTTTATATTAATGCACTCATTATAACATGATGTATATAATTCGAGTTCTTATGCAGGGACTTCTGTATATATGATGGATACAATATAATCGAAGGAAATACAACCTAATCTAAGTAAAAAGCACAGCAGTTGTTAGGAGGTTGTTACGTTTTCTCTAAGCAGAATGCTGACTCAACCTCACAGAAGCAGACTCTGGGTAGAGCTATGTATCAGTCAGAGGTAGCGGTTTCTTTACACTGTGCTGCATTGTTTTGTTGTTGTTGTTGTTGTATTAACCTTAAGAGAGAACAGAGAAAGGAGCTTGCTGAAGGAACTTGTTTGCTTAAAGCTGTTATAATGTATGTGCTAACTTACATCATTTCCTCAACAATTCCCAACCCAACAAGAGGTGTAACTATAAATGGATAAAAGGTCATTGTAGTTCTTTCATGAATTAAAAAAACAACAACAAAAAAAAAAAACACACAGTCTTGTCATTTCAATGTGTAATTTCAAGACAGCCTCTGTCTCCCAATAGTTAGGCTAAATAATGAGAAACTAACCTAATTATTATAATTAGAATTAGATAATTTGGTACAAAAGGCACTCTGGACAGTTTTTACTGTAGGACAGAATGCCTAGTGTGAAAGCAGCTTTAGTCATGAAACCCGTTATAAGACGAGCAGGGGTGTAACAGTAACTAGGGATGATGGCACACCAACATTACGGGAGACTGTTAATATGCTACACAGTGCTCTGGAAATTAGAATAGCTTACTTACAGTACAGAAAACCTGTTAACAATCTGCTAAAGTAGCCTCCACAACAACCTCATCATTATGTAGGTAGCACTTCACAGCAAGGTTCCTTAATAACTCAGTAACTACAAAGGAGCGAGTCATTCCCCCATGTAGGAGCATGAAGTATTACCAATGATGGATACAGTTTATCACAAGATGCTGAAGTGTCCTGCGACCACACCTGTTAAAGGCAGCAAGAGTATTTATGCCCTTTGAATGATATGGCACTTTTTCGGCTGTTCCTGCTTGTTGAATTAGTTTCTCTCTCTGTTCAATTCATATATGTGCTTCACCTGATGTTATATACGCCAGTGGTGGTAAAGTCTTGCATCAGAATGTGTTGGTTAATCTTCTATAACATTATTGTTTCTGTGGTGGCGATGAGGTGTGTAATTATACAGTAGATGAGCTGAAGTTTTTTGTGAGGAGATGTTTACTCAGCTTTTTTTTAGAAGGAGTCTCCAGTGTCGGTGCTTTGTAACAGTCAGTGGTATAGCTGCAGCTTTAAGGTTTATAACATGGGAAAAGTCTTCAGCACAAAGAAGGGTTCTATGGAGCTCCGTAAATGACAAGCAAAGCAAAAATGATTAAAACGCAGCCATGATGTGACTATAACAAATGAATAAAACAGAGCCACAAAAGGAAGATACATTTTTTTAGGGTGTCATGAGGTGGGCTCTGTAGTTTCTTATGTCAGGCTACATTATTTAGTCTTATTAGCTTAACAAATATATATAGAGATGGGTTATGGAGCAGCTGTTTACAGCTGCAAGTTACAACAGGAACGACGTGGTTTCATGGACGTTCCAGATCATCAAATACCATTATGAACTGATAAAAAGTACAGCGTGGCATTTGGTATTAAATAAACATTTTTTAATCATTAGGAAATAACTCCGGTATGAGAGGAATTAAGTCATTTGGGATGTGCGGTTGCTGAGGGAAAATGATCAACTCCAGGGTTGTAGCATTCGTCCTGTTATGTTTATTTATTCGTAAAAAGCAGGACGCACGATTCATTTTAAATAGTTCCTATATCTGTTTAACAAATGCTCTAAGATACAAGGCTACTAAGGAACCTCACTGTAAACAGTGTTATCTTGCATCACTGTATACCAAAAACCATTTTATGATCATCATCCAATCAGCTGTGTGTACTGTTCCACTTCCTAAATGTGACCAATAATGAAATGCAAGAGGTTGCATCAGACAAAAATAACAATTAAAAAGTTTTTTTTTTAAATTAACTGGATATTTGATATGAAGTAGATCAAATTCCATTCTTGAAATTTTCCCCCATTTATCAATGACCTAGCCTTATTCAACTTTCTGAACTGAGCTGTGATTAGTGTCTAGTTATTATCTCTACAATCATTTTAAGTGCTTTCTTTTCTTTAATTAATTTCTTTGCATTGTAGCTTTATAAAACACCATATAGAGAATCAGCAAATGTCCTTATCTTTGGCCAGAAGTTTAACATGGACATATAGTGGAAAGAGAGCTGGACATGGTAAATCTCTACTGCTAAAATGTGCCTGATGTCAGTCCGAATGTTCCCAAAGTCCGTGCTTCAGACTGTTAACAGCACAGATCCACCAAAAAAAAAAAAGCAAAGCAAATAATAACAAGGTGAAACCTAGTAGCATGACTTTATGCTAGATTCATTGGCCATATTAGTGCTTTTGGTCAAACTATCCCTTTGATATTAGATCTGTCCTAATCTGGACTCTGATCTGATGCTAACAGACACCAGTACGATTAAATCACTGTCGAAATGCTGGTTAGTGGTCTGATACGGAGTTGAACGAGCTCATTTATGCAGTTTCGTGATCATTTCTGAGGTAAACTTAATCTCCACACTTATATCCTTCCTGTTGGAAACTTGCAGCGTTTGACCTTAGTGAAAACCGGCTTGTTTTTGACCTTTGGATCGGATTCCGTAGCTCTCAAAAACGATCGCAAAATACTTGAAATCAAACCAAACGCTAAAAGAACAAAAGCACTGCTTTCACCAAATGACCTATAAATCATATTTTGTGACCATTCTGCGAACGCAGAATTTGTCTGAAATACACTCCAATAGATACACACCAACACCTCACATCTGTACATTGTGCATATGTGGAAAAGAAAGGCTGGAAAACAGGGCTATTTGTGGTATCGTCAGCGGAAATACAAACCAAACGTGTTTAAAAGAGCACCAAGGGTTAGTTTGCACTTACAGTAGAAAAAAAAAAAAGTTGCCATTTGTACCTCCACATTCTGCAGTAGAAAGAGGAGCATTCTCGGAGTTCTCCGATGCCAACAGCTGGATGTTCACAGGGTCCGGGGGAGTTCGCTTTGATTTGCAGCACTGAGCCTGAACAGGTCTGTCAGAGCTGAGGAATAACAGCAGATGCGTTTTGGTTGTATCTCGGTCTGTCCACTGGACTCTTACAAGTGGATTTCTTCTTCTTTTCTCCAAATTGCCTCTTTTTTCGTGTTTTTAAGGGAAAAAGAACGCGGAGTCTTGTGTCACGTAATCCCTCATGGTATGCGTCATTGTGCACATCCCATTTAGTTTAACCAGAAACCAAATCAGCAAACCAAAGGAAAAATAAAAGGAAATATATTCAAATATGTGGTATACAGATTTATATGTGTGTGTATATATATATATATATATATATATATATATATATATATATATATATATATAAATAAAAAGACAACATAAAACTGCAAATCCCCCAAATAACTGAGAAAAAAAAACTGTTTGTGAATGACTGTAGATGGAGACGATGCCGTAAGCTGCCAGCCTACACCGAAGTCTCCGACTGTAGCCGCAGGACGAACTTGTGGGATTTGGGGTCGATGAACTCCTCCGACAGCCTGATGTAGGGGATCTTTTTGGCGGTGACCACCAGGCTAAAGTCTACACACTTGAGCAGGAAGACAGTGCCGTCCTTGAGACCGCTGTTCACAGATGCCTCGCTGATGAGCGTCCACTGGCGGCCGAACCAGCGCTCGCGTCCGTACTGCAGCGTCGGCCCTGGGGTCAGGTAGCTCTCCAAAAATGCCTGCACAAAATTGAATGCATTTAAAAATAAAAAAACAGATCAACTAATTCGTTTTAATTGAGTAAAAATGTGTTTATGATTATATTCACGCATTCACTCTGAACATATCAACCTTCACATTTCACCCTGTAGAGGTGTGTGTGTTTGTGTGTGTGCGTTTCTCTCCACCTTTGGTGTCATGTTGTGTGTGATACAGAAGGCCAGGTGCTGCTGGATGCTCTCCATGCTGTGGCAGTGCTGCTGCCGTGTCGTGCGCAGGTATTTCTGCAGTGCTCGTGCCATTGATGGGAAGATGGCCTGTGCCGCATCGCGCGGGTCCATCACGTCTCCTGGAGTCTTCTTCTGCTCCTCTTCTTGCATGCGCCGGATGTGCGTGAACGCCTCTTCCACAGCCACCACCAGTCTGCATGAGGAAGAACAAGGCAGCGTGTTTGTAAAAATTCTGTGGTACAATGATCATTTGGAATTGAGGAACGCGGGTAAGGTTTGTTCATGTGAATTGTGTGCGAAAGCAGAAAAGCACAGAGTCTCGCCTTGCACACATCTGTCTTGAATCACATCTGTGGTCACCCAAAACAAAATAATTCACATGCACTTACACACAGACACACACCACGCCATTCTGTCAATGATTATTTTCCTATTGCAGCGCTCCGTGTGTTGTTTAAGCCTTCCTTGCATGCATTTTGAACATAATATCCGACAATGCCCAATTAATTACCTGTGGCCAAAAACACAGCAACTGATTAAATTTAATTAAGTGCGGAAGTAAAATATCATTATCAGCCATACACACATACAAAAAAATATATATTACTGAATCACATGGGTATTTTTAGAGACACTTTACACCAACCAAATACAGCCCTACGAACCTACAAAATTCACAGAATTGTTTTTTTTTAAACCTTACTGGGTTTTTTTTCATAACCTTTTTTAATCTTTCTCTCACCTGGCCTTGCGTTTACGGACACGCCTCTCGTGCTCAGCCTCCTCATAGTACAGCTCGTTGTGGCTGGAGTCTCGTCTGCGGGCGGCGGCAGCGATCATGGCGCGAGACTGGGACTGAGAGATTCCCGTTGCAGCAGCGTTATTGCCTCCTGGACCTGAACACAGCAGCGCAGTGAGTGTCTTACAGCGTTACTAGAAAGCCACAGTAAGAAGACGCAGGCTTGAGGCCTGAGCTCAGATTGAAATTTCATTTCACCTGGTTTTATGGGAAATATGTGCATGAGAAAACCTTGCATAGTGGGATAAAACTAAAGAAGTGCATAGTTTTGTTTTGACTTGTTTGAGGTGGCGTAGGTGACACTGGAAAGAGAGAAGACGCATCAAACGGTGAGGGAGGCAGCAGCTTCATGGTGTACTGAAAGTGTATTCTTTTTCCTTTTTTTTTTTTTTTTTTGAACATGCAAGCTAATTATCATCTGGTTCCCCTTTTAAAGGAACCATATCTAGAGAAAAATATAAAGTGGTTAACCAGTCCAGCAGCAGTGCAACTTTTTACACGAAGGAGAACCTGGTCTCACGTTCCATAAATTCAAACATTCGTGATAAAACCGCTTCCTAATCTAAAAGTCTAATACGCCTTCCCCAAATTCTGTTTCCGCACCCAGGATTCATTCGTATTCAGCTATTCTGTTTCTCCTGGTACTCAGTGTCTCGGGGCGGTACCAAGTGTCTGTCTTCATAAACTTCTTCCCCCGACATCAAAGATATTGTTCGGCGCATGCTAATTAAAGCGCTGTTACAGCAGCAGGGATTGTGGATTCCTGGAGATAATGTTAATGTAGGTTAAAAGAGGGCTGGGCGTCGTGAATAAGTGATGCCAGGGACGGCTCGGGATGCGTTTAATTACTCGGCTGAATAAAACGGAATATGCAAACGCTGACTAATGAGGAATGGGCGATTAATGTGATGCTTCCCAATATGAAGCCCATAGTCACCCGGGTTTCTCCTTAATGTTACGTGTATCAGATTTAATTCCTCATCCGCTAATCTTCTCATGGGTAGGTTTGTTGTGTTAGAGGAAGGGAAGAAGAAAAAAAAAAAGAGCAAAAGGTCTCCGTGATCGAATTGGAAACCGGGTGATTAAGTTGGTTTCAGCGGACATCAATTTGATATCCAGAGATTTCTCTTAATACATTTTCCTTTTTAAACAGAGTTACGTCTTAATTAATATTAGGCCAAATTATTGTTAAGCTCAAGCTTCATTTGAACGCACAATATTCAGGTAATGTATAATTTTAGAGGTTTTTTTTTTTTTTTACTCTCGTTGCTCTCAGCCTTCAAGCTTTGCACGTGCTGCTAGAATAACAAGCGGGAGTGGTGAGTGGTTGAGAGAGCAAGAGGGCGACACACTTCCTCAGGCAGGAATGAGTAGTTCAGGGATTTCTGCTTCCCTAGGGCCAAGTCTGGAGCTGAAGCATATGAGAAATATTGATTCAACACAACTGCTGTCTTGCTCAAACAGAGAGAGAGAGAGATAGAGATAGAGAGAGAGACAAAGAGGGAGAGAGAGATTCCCAAAGATAAAGAAACGAATTGAACGACAGATGAAAAAGATATCAGGTGGAGCATCAAAGAAGTAGCGAAAACCAATGCTGCCATCCAATTTGGTATTCTGTTTTAGTTCCAAAAGCTGTCAGGAATCATTGATATTTATTTGTTTCCTCGGTGGGCCATTTTATAAGATGAGAACTGCAACGCATAAGGTCAACAGCTTGCTTAAACATAAAAGGCAGCAAAAATTAAAGGGTTTCTAAATGTTTTCAGAGTGAGAATTCCTCCAGGGAGGCACTTAAACAGCATGAGGAGCAATATGATCTCTTCACAGATCACAGCACGAGGCAGTGAAACCCATGTAGTACTCGAATGCTAAATTATGTAGTGCAAATATGTGATTGCCTCGCACGGTCCCAACTCGCACACGTACCCATATTATGCAGCAGGGTTCCTGGAAGATTTTACTTTTCATTTAGTTAAATATCAGGAAACGTAATCAAATGCAAGCCTTCATTTATTCCAGTTCCGGGGTAAAATAATGAATAAACAGATCGTAAAGAAGAAAATGTAAGAAAAAAACGGATATAGTCACAAACAACATAGCTCATGGTTAAATATTTAAAATGGCTAAAAATGCAATACAAGACTATCAGGTTTCGAGCTCGATGCGTGCAGTCAGTCTGAATGAGTACCTGAACGCTTTAGGAATATTTGGGTCCTTTAGTAAGGAGTTGAGCACAAGTGAAACGTTCACGCAAATTCAGTATCTAAGGAGGCTTTTCCCCAGCTATTCAGTCTGTGATTCATGCAAGATGTGGACATATCAGCACAGTGAAGGCACCATCTTCCACAGGACTCCTAATGATCAGGTTTCCCAAAAATGATCATCGGTGTACATTTATCCCAATTGTACTCAAGGCTGTGAGAGAGAGCTGACTCTCATATCTATAGCTGATCATGTGATCTCTGCATACCAAAAGATTTTTGGGAAATCTGCCCGGTCACACAGCATGCTTTAACAGAGAAAATTTACCAAAGTGAAAACACCTTGAAATGATCATGCACTTGTGCTGTGTGGCGGATTTCAGTCCTGTCAGACTCACAAAGAGCAATGTGTTTGGTGGTCATAAACGTGTCGACATAGTTTAAAATTTCACTTACTATCCACAAGGTATGCTTTCAGCTTAGTTTTAAAGCTCGCTTTTGAGGCAGGGGCACAGCAAACCAGAAAATACTATGTAAGCAGTGTGAATAACAGCATTGACCGAGTGTGTACTGGAAATAACACAACATATAGGTCAAGTTCCCAAACATCTGTTTGCAATCATAAACCGGGCACATCATGATATGGGTTAGAACTACATTTTGCAGGAAAAGAGACACCTCAACCTGCGAGGCCGCTTTACCAATACATGAGTACTGGTATAAAATGAAGCCACGTTAACTCCCATGTTCTGTTCTGTTTGTGACAAACAGTATTTATATCTAGACAGAGCTACACTTACACGAGAGCACGTCACTGAGGAATCTAGCTCAAATAAACACAGCGAGTTGATTATATGAAAAAACATGCAATACATTAGAGGCCGGCTGGTCATTGAACAGCACAAGATTCCAACAGACTTTAAGGAGATCATTTTGAACCAGAAAGGACAAACAATAAAAAGGTCTCTGCCAAGAATATTTCTCCAAAACGGCCTCTCCGGGGTAAATTTGAAAGCCACAAGAAAGGCTGTTAACTCACCATCCACATTGTAGACCTTGAGGCCAGCCAGGTGTTTGGCAGCACGCGATTTGGAGGCTGTGAGGAGTGCTGGGTTATGTACAGGGAAATCTCTGTAGTAGTTCTCCAAGATTGCCACAGCTGCTCTCTGGATGCTGAAAAAAGGACAATAATAAGGGTAAACATTAAAAAAACATTAAAACATTAACCCGTTAGCTTCCGTGGTCCCCATTTGGGGATCATATATTGAATGGCATAAAAAATAAGATGGCATGTGCCATGATCCCCATTTGGGACTTTGACTAAAAATTTAAATTTCAGAAAAACTAACAGTCATATTTCTTGAAAGTAGATGTTTTCTGTTACTATTTGGATGTAAATTAATAGAAATACATGAAAATATTCAGAAAAAAGAATTTGGCAGTTAATGGGTTAAAATAATAGTTTGTCTAAACTAAGCTAATATGGATATTCATGAGCAAGTACAAGCAGAATTCAGTTTGAATAATGCTAACTGGGCCTTGAAGCAAGGTTAGCAACTCGAATTCAAGTATTTCTTGAAGTGTGCGGTTGTGGGTGGGAATCAGAGGCAGTAGTACACTTATAAAGTCCTGACACCTGAAGTCCAGATAAAATCATGGAGAAAAGAGTTTGCTAAACTGGCAAAAGTGTATGCAATGCTTTACCTACTTCTTTACCGCAGACATGCAAAACTGCTGTGATTTTTGCCGAGAGATTGTTCAGCATTTCCTGATTATGACTGTGGCCTTGGACCAGTTTTCGGCAGTCATGATCCTATTTTACAGCAGTAAAAGGGTTTTGGGTTCAGTTCTTGATTTACTTTAGTTATGCTTAGAACATCCTTGTCTAAATGAAAATTGGGGAATCCTGCTCTCATGATGCACTGAGGAAGACTGTGTGTGAGAGGAGGCCACGGAGTGGTTTGGAGTCCTATTGTAAGCTCAGTTTGACCTAGTTGCACAAGTATATAGTCAGGAACCATGCTCCTGTCCCAGTGCCAGCCATGAGCCTTTCTCCTGACCCAGTGCCAGGCTCAAGACATACTCCTGCACCAGTGTTGGGCTCACTGGCCATGCTGTTGCCCCATAGTAATGCTCGAGCCATGTTTCTGTCCCAGTGTGAGGCATGAGCTATTCTCCTGAGCCAGTGGGAAGCTACAGCCATGCTCCCACACCAATCTCAAGCTTGGGTCATACTCCTGCCCCACTGTCAGGCTTCAGCCATGCTACTTACTGAATATCAGGCTAAATTAATACTCCTGCCCCATTGTCAGGCTTGGGCCATGCTTCTATCCCAGTGTCAGGCATGAGCCATGCACCACACCTAATGTGATGCTAGAGCTCTGCTCCTGTACCAGTATTATTATTGAGCTCTGCTCCTGCACCAGTATAATTCTCGAGCTATGCTCCTGCACCAAACTTGGGCTTGAGCCATGCTCATACCCAGTGTCAGACTTGCCTCATCCTGGGGCAGAAGTATGGCTCATGAGCCATGCTTCTGCCAGAATCACATGCTTAAGCCATATTTCCACTGCAGCGTAGGGATTGAGTCATGCTCTTGTTCAAGTACCAGCTACAAGTCATGTTCCTCCATGAGAGTCAGGCGTATTCCCTGCTCCTGCCCCAATGTCAATGTTAAGCCATGCTCTTGCCTCACTGTTAGCCTTGGGCTTTCAACATCCTTTTTTTGATCCTTGAAGTGATGGGGCAACATGGTATACCCCAATGTATGCTTGACCTGCTTCTGCCCCTTTGTCTGCTTAAAGCTATGCTTCTGTGCAAGTGTCAGACTTGAACTGTGCTCCTGTCCCTTTTATGCCTCCGTGTCTGGTCTTGTCTCTGATGCTTTTTCTAGTTCAGACTCTGCTTTAGCAAAGGCTCTGGATTCCAGCTTATTCACCGGATCACCAACTTCTGCATTTATGGACCAAGTCCTAGCAATCTTTGGGATGAAATCACAACCTGGTATTCCAGACAGTGCAGTACAATCACTTGTGACTCCCTTGTTTTCTGTTTCGCAGGCTTTTGCAGAATAAGGAAACCTCAAGGAATAGAACGAGTGGCTTCCGGTTTGTTGAGGACCCTGAGGGGATTGTCCAGTGTAACGTGCTTGGAGAGATATCAAATAGTATACTTAATTTTAATTGATATACAGGTAGTCCTCAAGTTACGATGGAGATGCATTCCGCCACAACCGCTGTAAGTCGAAAATATCATATGTTGAACTACTGTGTTGAACCACTTAGCCCAGCTTAGGTACCTAGCTTAGCCTAGCCTAGGAGTCTTTTCCTGTAGAAGACATGCTTTTGAATTAAAATTAGCTCTTGAATCACACAAAAAAAAAAACCCCGCGGTAATGCACTGTACAGTACACCGATACACAAGTGAACTCCGTGAGTTGCGGGGGAGAGTGAGGCGTCGAGCGAGGCGAGTGATCCGGGCATCGTCCGTGTACTTCCGGTGTCGTTCCAAACATCCGCGTACGTCATACGCTGTTACGCTGGCCTGCCTACAAATTTTAAATATTTTCTAAATATTTTACAATTTTTAGCGCATCGCAATAGTCATCGTAACTACGTATCTCGGTGATCACCTGTATTATGAGAGTGGCAGATTACACCCCACAAGCTGAAAGTGGGTCACGGGTAAGAGTCACATTACTACAGTGCCACACTGAGGCAGCACAATATTTGATAACAAGCAGCGGATCAGCTTCAATAAAGAGATTTTGTGTACACGGTCTCTGGCGTATTTGTGTTACTGCTATCTCGCAGTCAATAGCCTTAAACTTGTTCTCCCAGAATATCCTGCGGCAACAACTACTGTATTTATTAGGACACAGCTATAACAAGTGACTGTTGTGGCGGCGCGGGGGTGGCCGAGCGCCGCCTAGTGGCGAGAAAGCGGAAGCAGAGAGGTGAAAGTGGTAAAGTGGCGACACCTGGTCTGAATTAACCTGTCTCTTTTTATTCTCTGCAGTAAGCGGCCAGGAGAGACGCCCAGAGAACAGAAGTGCTGTTTGGTGTCTGTATGTGTTTTTAGTTGTGGGTAGAGCTGAAAAACCAAAATAAATACCCCTGTTTACCGTCTTCCCTTGTCTGTGGAACTTTGTCCTCGTTGTCCCCCAACCAGGGACTATTACAACCGTTTAAAAGGATAAGTGCTTAAAATAATTATGGTATACTGAAAAACCGAGCTGAAGTAGATACCATTTGGCTACTGCAAAGAGTCTTGTGTCCAGTATAAAGAAAATTAAAGGCCTGTTATCAGGATGCTTGGCCTTTCTCCAGTGAGGTGAATTTACACTATCTGCTGAGAGTACTCCTCACTTATGGCCTGTTATATCTCACTATGTGCTGTTGTAGTGCGCAGTCCATCTGAACTGAACCTTGCTGTGTTCCCCCCCATGCATTTTGTTTTTTGGTTATGCATGATGGGATGGATTATGCCGCTGCCACGGGATCGGCTGATTAGATACCTGCATGACTAGAGGTGTACGGGTGTTCCTAATAAATTGGATGGTGAGTGTATACGGTGGTGGTGTGTAGTTTGCAGTAGTGGGTATTAGGGCCACGATGATATCTTAATTGTTCTTTTAACGAGGTGAGAGCTGGAATTATCCTGTAGGTCACTCACTTTGTATAAAAGCAATCAAAAATGTCTGCACGGTCAGCGCCCCAGTTAAGCGTGTGTTACGCTAGTGGCAGAAACATCAGTACGACTTTCTCTACAATGTGGAAACTCTTTAGAGTACAGTACTCTGCTGGCTGCATGACATTACCTTTTGTTTTAATGTGAGTAATATTATCATCATGCATTTGTATGAAAGTATGGAGAAGCATGATGTTCCTGCTTGATTTGTCCAGAACAGCTTTGTTATGATTTGTTAGGTAGCGAGTAGAGAAGCTATTTGAATCAGTTAGCTTAAAGTGTAAAAACTAGGCTGTTTTCATGACGAAGGAGCGCTGATAAACGATTGTATATTCTTAGCATACACAATATACTGTATGTATGTTTTGTGTGTCACGTCTCCATCATGCTTTCCGTTCACGAGTCGATCCCAAAATCGCTCGATTCGCTAATCTCAGGCGCCGAAAACTAAGAGTCAACTGCAAAACTTTGGCGTCGATTCCACTCGCTGAAAATGATTCGCCTCACACGCGCACACAGCAAGCTACCGTAATTTCCGGACTACAGAGCGCATCGGAATATACGCCGCACCCACTAAATTTTAAAAGGAAAAAAAAAATATTTTTACATATATTAGCCGCACCAGACTATAAGCTGCAGATATGTACTCTGGCGGAGGCGGGCTCCCTCCATAGCCGGATGACCACACTACAGAGGAAGTAACAACCAGCTCTTAGAAAAATCTCCTAGCAACAGCTTAGGAGGCTCGTCTGTATACAACCAGAGGAAGAACAGACT
>JAQLOM010000010.1:7946387-7960770 GCA_030068315.1 Chrysichthys thysi | reverse complement strand
GTGTGTGTGTGTGTGTGTGTGTGTGTGTGTGTGTGTGTGTGTGTGTGTGTGTGTGTGTGTGTGTGTGTGTTTCCCACGGGAGGTGCCAGACGGCCAGTAATTTGGTTGTCTTGGCTCGTCTGGAGTAACACCTGCCCCCTCTCTGGGGAAATGGCCTTTCAGCCAAGAGGGAGGAAGACAAGGAGCAAACACTTGCAGGGTAAAAAAAAATATTAATAAAATAAAGTCACACTACGAAGCTTACTCTAGATGCCTGACCATTTCTATTCCATGTTGCTGTTTTATGGAAGTGAAGGTTTCATGTTTGGAACAGAAACAAGAAAGCATCCTAAAGTCTCCAACATTAACCGGAGCTGAGAAATGATTTCTCCAGAGACTAAAAATAAAATGAAGCACAAATAAATTCATAAATTGAGCCACAAATCTTGGGTATTTTCCCTCACATCTTTTGCAGATCAAGGAGCTCCAGCAAAATGTCAGCTGACACATATGGCACACACTCCATAAGGGTGATTTCTCAATAACACACACACACACACACACACACACACACACACACACACACACACACACACACACACACACACACATACACATACACAAAAAGTGGGAGACATTTTTGCAATTTCTCTTCCAGTTGTTTTATTTCGAAAAAAAAAAAAAAACACCAGTAAAATATGGAAAAAAACGTCTTTGTTTAGAAACCAGCTGTCACAGCAACTCTACTACAAAATATGTGCATAAAGCAATAAGGGCAAGACCCTGAAAAGACAAGAATTCTTTGGATAGCAGATATGTTTTTCCCCCGTTATATAAAATAACATTGTATTATTATGAACTACAGAAATCAACCCATTTCAAACTGTGACACGTGAAACACCAAAGAACAAAAAGACCTGCCATATTAGCTCTATTTGGTCAGATCAGGAAGTCCTTAAGGACTCCCACTAAGTCATTATATCACATCAACCATGAGGGGAATTACTGCAGGAAATGTCTCACTCTATAAACAACACGTGTTCAGTTTGATTTCTATTCCCCCCCCCCTTTTTTATTTTCTTTTTTCTTTTTTTTCTTTTCTTTTTTTTTTACATTTATTTTAATTTTCCTTTCTAGCCGAGAGATAGCAGCCTTCAGAGTTTTACATTAAGCTACTTCAGGGTTGGAGGAAGGGCATTGGGGTGGGGGGGGGGTCTGATTTTGTGTCTTATCAGAGTAGCCTAATGTCTAACGGGGTTTGATTTTTTTTTCTCTTCCCATCATAAAATATAGCCTATGAAATGCAAACAAACAAACAAACAAACAAACAAACAAACAAACACCCAAAAAGTGCAGCCGTCTACTGTGGTTGTTTTGTTTTGTTTTGTACTTTTTTTTTTTTCATTTTTGTTTGTTTGTTTGTTTGTTTGGGTTTTTTTTTTGTTTTTTTTTGTCTGTAATTTGAACCTCACAGTCTAACACATATGGTAACGTCGTTCACGCGACACAGCCTACATTACAAACACCCAGCATTATTGTACATTCTTAAAAAACAAAACGACAAAACAAAACGAAACGAAAAAAAAAACCCAAACAGAAAAAAAACGACTTAAAAAAATAAAACAGAAGTCTGTTTTATTTCCCAAAAAAGGGGCGCAAATAAACAAACAAACAAACAAACAAACAAACAAACAAATAAATAGATAAATAAATAAAGAGATATATAGATAGATAAATAAATAAATAATCAAACAAGCACGTAGATAAATAAACAACCAAATGAACAAACAGTTCTGAGTGGCACTTGTACGTTTGTTTTGACTTCCTTTCCCCCCCTCATTGGAGGAAAATGAAAAAAACGACGTGTTGATCTCTGTGCACGAGGCAGCTCGTCGGGCCTTCAGTCTGCTTTGTGTCCAGAAGTCTCAGTGCAACTGGTGCTCTCTGTCCATCCTCCACTTGTCTCCACTGGACACGATCACACACACACACACACACACACACACACACACACACACACACACACACACACACACACACACGTGTGAGTTTACAGTCCCTCTCGGCGTCACGGCGTGTCTATGTGTCCGCCCAGCCTCCAGCAGGGACCTTGTTTTTACATGATGACTCTTGGAGCTCTCACCATCTGCTTCCTTCACTTCAAGCCGCTTTCTCAGCTTGTCCATCAGCTCAGGGTTCAAATCAAACCTTCACCAAAGTTATCAGCCTAATATCTAAAGTCGGTCTAAGTTACACGTGGAGGATTAGTCATTAGTTATGGAGGGCGCGAGCAGCTATTTATTTATATATTCTAGATAAAAATTCATCTCCGTGTTGGTGGTGTTGGTGTAAACACCATTAGTCCCGTTGTCCTAAACGTCCAGCACGTGGTTCAGATAGGAGATGTAACAGATAGCCAGTCTGAGGATCTCGATCTTGGAGAGCTTCTTGTCCGGGGGCAGGGTGGGCAGCAGCTTGCGGAGCTCCCCGAACGCCACGTTGAAAGCCTCGACGCGGATGCGCTCTCGGGTCGCGTGCGCCGAGCGGTACTTGGCTGTCGCGCGCCTGCGCCGTCGCTTTTCCTCGCGCGTGAGCGGCGGCGGCGCGAGAGCTTTGGATTTCCCCTCGGCGGCGTCCGTGCTCAGCTCCTCGGACATGCAGCCAGCCTTCATGTCACTTAACACACTTTCAGCGTCCGAGTGACTCCAGGGCAGCTCCGGGTCCGTCTGGTCTGGACTCAGCATCATTTTTCCCTTTTTATTTTGTCGTTCTTTATTTAATTTATTAGTTTTGTTTGTTGTTTGTTTGTTTGGGTTTTTTCCCCCCTCACAGGAGTTTTACAGGACCTGAAAGGAAACATGCAAGAGATGTCAGCGCGAATGTTACAAAGTGCTGGAACAAAGTTCATCAGAAAGGGGGCTGATATGATTTCACGCTTAGATCATTTTAGACCAATTAAAATGCACGGAAAATTCAACTACTTTCATGTGCGTCAGGGCATTCGAGTGTTTGCACAGGCTCTAAAACTTGTTTTTTTTTGTTTTTTTTTAAATGTATTTGTTTGTTTGTTTGGTTTTTTTTTTTTTTGACTTTTTGGTTTGTCTCACTCATGGAAATGCCCCAGAAACCTTGATGCACATGTTTCTGAAACATAAACAAGGTCCCCCACAATACATCCCTCTTGAATAAAACATTTTTCTTTCTTTTCTTTTTTTTTTTTTTTTGTAGGCTACCTGTTGGGCACTCTTAAAAAAAAAAAACCCCAAAAAACCCAATGACTCCACAAAGAGTCTTAAAGAGTCAGCTGTGGAAGTTACCTGAGGGTTCTCAGGGTCCCTAAACCCCCTTTATGACAGACTGACAGACAGACAGAGAATCAGCTGGAGGGTTCTACCAGAACCCACTGAGGAAACCTCATTTCTACATATTCCTGAGACTGCGTAAACCAATCACTGTTTTGTTTGGCAAATGTATAATTTACAGGAAAATAAATGTCATGAACATCCAAACTAAATGTCATAAACATCCAAAATATCCCAAAAATAAATGTCATAAACACCCCAAACAAACCATCTTAAATGTAACTCTCGTTCATTCAAAGAAAATTATTATCTAGTGCACAAAAAGCTGCCTTTCCTTTCCTTTTTTTATTCATCACAGCTCTCAAATGTCTTATTGAGATTATTATTATAATACATTATTATAATGAGCTATTATTTTTTTCATTATTATTTTTAATCCAATAAGTTTCCATAATCTAAACTAAATTATAGGAACTTCTTTTTAAAAATCACCCCCCCCCCCCCATGCATGCACAGGCTGTGTGGGTAGATTATGCATTTTCTCCGCACTAAACGAATTCATTGCAAAGATGATCATTTAGGAGTCTTATTCCGTAATTAAAATCATCCATCTGTCACGCTAGAACACTTGGCGCGTGCTGTGTGACAGGACAAAACGGAACCGGAATAATAAAGAGGTTCAGAAGGTTAACATCTGTTCTAGGAACTTTGGATTTCGATCAGCATTTCATTTCTCCTGCTAACAAACCGCACTTTCGTAGAAATACACATTGTTCCAGTAGGCTATAAAAAGCTATTAAATTAATCCATATGCATGCTGGGGTTGCAAATGATCTAGAAAATTTACACATTAAAAAAAAACAACCCAAACACCCCCCCCCCGTTTTGTCAGCTTTCCCCCCACAGTGTGCTCTTTTACCAGAGTTGTAATTCTGCAAATTCTTTACTCTTACACACGCAACCTGCAAAACACCCAAAACAATCATCATCATGTCTAAAAAATAATAATAATAATAATAATAATTTCTACTGAAAACACAACTCATTTAGGCTCAACCAACCGTTATATGCCGACAGGTCCACACATAGAAAATACAAAGAAATAAAAAAAAAAAAAGAAAAGAAAAAAAAGAAAAAAAAAGTCCTGATGGGCTTGAAGTCCTCGCTCCAACTCTTTGCTCTACTCCTGGGTTTCTCCTTGGCTTTTTTCATGCAACATCCTTTTTCAGCCCCAATTTTTTTTTATTTTTTTTTATAAATAAATCACTTCATTTACTCACAAACCATCATCCAGTCGGACAGGATGCACCTCCAACGCAGCTGCTACAGCACCAACAACTACCCTCAACCTATCTTAGATCAGGAACAGGCGAGATTAAAAAAGCCAAAGAAGAAAAAGAAAACAAATGGTGACGTCTCGTGACCCCCCCGGCTTCAGACAATGGAGATGGCAGTGCAGACAAGCTGATGGGGAAAGTGCAGAAATGCCTTATCTCCTGCACCATCACAAGCACCAGATGCCAGCAGAGTGAACAGTCCTCGGATTGAACAGCATTGCAGCTCAATTTTCGCTTTTGAACCCGTGCGCTGTCGTGTCCGCTTGGGCAAGAAGAAACACACGCGCGCACGCACGCGCACAAACGCACACACACCCCACACAGCGTGTAAGAAGCAAATAAAAACACTACTTCCTGGTGAAACGCTGTCCCGATTGACGGGGAGATGGAATATATTTGTGGGGCGGTATGCTCTAACCCCGCCCCTTCTGCCACCACACCTCCTTCACCTCACGTGTCCACCCCCTCTCTCCCTCTTACCCCTTGAAGGGTCCATGGACTAGGATGCAAAATAAATCCAGATCTTCCAGCATATTTCGGAAAAGTCAGCTGAGGTGAATTTATTTCTTGGGAAAAAAAGTGTGAAAGCCACTGGGTTTGGGTGGAAGATGAGAGATGTCTCCTGGGCGTACAACTTGCCCTTGTGGGGCATTAGGCCATCCTGAAGATCCAGTTACGATCTTAGTCTGTCTTGTGATTTGATCCATTCTTTGAACAAAAACCTGGACCAAAACCTGTCCTAAACTGTACCGTTCCTTGTTTTCCCCTGTTGTGTTCCTAACATGCATGCAGCTTTTATAACTTCCGAATCATGTTTTTTTTAACCTAAAAAAAGGATGCACATAGTGTCCCGTTAACGCTTTCACTTTAAAAAATAATTACAGTCCAAGTATGGAACTTCAATCCATTTCATAGTTCACTTCGTACACATTTCTAGGTGAAAAATATTTTTAAAAAATATAGCCTACAGAAGCCCACAGTAAGAAGGAAAGAGTATGACTTCTTCTTCTTCTTCTTCTTCTTCTTCTTCTTCTTCATCCTAGTGTTAGTCCGCTGTCTTCACAAGCCACCTCGGCATGCTATCACCTGATGTGACCATGGAATACCCCAACCGACGTTTCACTCCGTCTGTCATTGGCACACTCACACCTGCGGGCAATTTCATAGCCAATCCACCTAACGTGTATGTCTTTGGACTATGGGAGGAAACTGGAGCACCCAGAGGAAACCCATGCAGGTACGGGGAGAACATGCAAACTCCACAGAGAAAGGCACCCGTGTCAAACCCAAGGCTCGATCCCAGGACCTTCTTGCTGTGAGGGGACAGTGCTAACCATTTAGCCCCCGTGGCGCCCGTGAAATGGTATGGCTTCGGAGGTATTTAAATAACACTTCTCGTTAACCATAGAATACTTGTGTGAAAAATCAAAAACTGATTTTTACAATTATCTACGCTTTATTTACAGCCTTAATATGGGCGCACATCTCCAACTATTAACAACGTCAGCCTAGGATAGATTAAAATGCATTGTGATTTGGATACTGTTAGACTATATGTAATGCATAAAGTGTGCATTACAGAATACTGCATAAAAAGTGTAATCTGTGGTCATTGATAACTTTAAAGCTCGTTTTTTAAATAGTTCTTAAATCTTGGTATTGGCAAGCTATTCAAAACAATTGGTTGACTGACACTAGGTATCTGAGGTAGAGTCCTTGCAGGATGGATTTAAAGGAATAAAGTTGCAATTTAAAATCAACAGTATTGTTTACTGGTAAACACTTACCACAAGGATAAAATGTTTTGAATAAAAAAAAAAAAAGTGGGATGAGACAGAAAGGACATAACCAGAAATAAAAGGTAGAGATTTTTAGGAGGTTGCTTATGTTTCAAGTTGATGCTTGAGATTGTTGGATTCATGACCACAGCGGACTCAAGTGGTATGTTCAAGTATGTTTATTTATTATTATTATTATTATTATTATTATTATTATTTTTTTTTTTTTTTTTTTTACAAAATAATCCCAGATTAAAGGGTGGATCATACAGAATGGATTTGCCAACTTATAAGAAACAGCATTTTCTTGAATTGCTTGTCTACTGTGATTCAAGCAATCGGTTTCTTTCAACCTTCTACAAGAAACCCAGTCTTCAACAACAGCAATATCCCAAACTCTGGCTGCAAACAGTAACAGACAAAAACAAGTAGACTTCAAAGATTTTTTTAAGACGTTGCTCCGCACTCTACTCAAGCCCACTTCTCTCCTTTTCCTACCCAAATCTTTACACATCACTGCACCAGTGATTCTTGTGTATGCTTGGCATCCGAGCAGCAGCCTGGCAGCAGTTGGATCTGTATCGTGACCCTGGTGTTACCCTGCCCCTGCTCCACATCCCACCCAGGGAGAGCAGTAGGTCTAGGTCATGGCTGTGCAAGTGTGTTCATGTGCCTGTGGTGGTGGTCAGGGAGTGTGTCGTGGCGGCCGACCGTGCCTAACGAGCTGATTAAAATGATGACGGAGGCTCTGCTGAGGTATTGTGGCCCAGAGCCACTGCATGGGGAGTGTCTGTCTCTATGTTTGTTGGTGTGTGTTTATGTGTGTGTGTGTGTGTGTGTGTTTGTCTGGGGTAAGGGTTAGTAAAGCCTTCTTTGCAATTGAGAGAATCCGCAGACAGTGGACAGGTTTAGGCCGGAGGGCTGATGGGGGCGCATCAGAGGGGTGGACAGAGGGATGAAAAGGAAGGAGGGAGTGGGTGATTGATGGACAAGTCGCCTTCAGCCCTGAGTCAAGAAAGATGTGACACGGAGAGACTTTGTGGGGGATGCAAAGAATGTATGCGCGTGTGTGTTGGTGGTATTGGAGACCTGTCAGAAGAGAGGAAGAATGCTACACTGACAGGGAGCACACATGGGGTCGCTCTAATTGTGTAGTGTCAGTAGGGGCAGGCAGAAACTACCTACCCTGAGACTCCAACTCCAGACGGCTTGTTCCTGACTGTGGCAATTACGGTCCACAAGCCAATGTGCAACAAGGGCATCACTCACACCTAGATCAAAGGTCACAAACAGAACCGTGACCCATGCTTTCAATTAGACAGCCTTAGCAATGTTGGCTTTTCCCCCCTATTCAGGTCTTCAACTGAGTCATAGCAAGGAGTTAGAGTCCAGAATCCAATGTGCAACAAGGGCATCACTCACATCTTGATCAAAGGTCACAAACAGAACCCTGCCCCGTGCCTTCAGTTAGACAAACTTGTCAAGGTTGACTATTTCCCCCATTCAGGTCTTCAACTATTGTCCAAAACACTACTGGTGGAGCTTTGGCTCCACACACTTGTCTGTAACCACGCAAGCCCACGATGAACCTGACGTCTTGAAAACCTTGAGTGTTTGGAGCTGGCAAAACTCCTTCAAAGCCATCGAAACTCGGAGAAGTGTCCTTATGATTTCTCTCCTGTTCCACGGGCCTCCCGTATCGCCTGTTGGTTCCTGCGAGCACCAAGTAGAAGGGATTAAGGGACGAGGATCTGTGGGCTAGGAGTCCGTCAGGACTGTCAAAACATAGCAAGGCGGATGTTTTTCCTAATTTACTCTTTAAACTCAGTGCTGTGAGCTGAACTGAAGTAGTGAGGGAACTGCTAAGCAGGGGCTTGTTTACACATCTGTTGGGAGTGAGTAATTGAAAACCGAGTGATAATGTAGTGTCAACCATTGGGGATGTATCCAGGCTCTCGGGTTGGATCTTCACACTCCGTAGTTGGATCGAAGACTTGTCGATGAGTTTGCACCCAGTCCAAGATGTTCTCCAGAGTACACATCACACTTTTATTCCTACCTCAAGCTATTAAACACTGTTTTGTATTTGTGTTACAACTTGGCACCTTGGCCGGGTCTGTTCATTGCTTCTGGCAGCGTGTGTATGCATGTGACAGGAGGCTTCGACAATGACACTGGAGCTGGCCAGTAGTGAACAGGAGGTGCGGGAGAGCGAGCAGGGGGCCGGCGGTCCCAAGTGAAAATGTGGCCATCACCGAGCCTTCTGCACCATCTGTAGTCCCAGCAGGGATCCCCCTCCCTCATGCACAAGTACATACATGCAGCCAGACGTGCACACACTCGCACATGGAGGCATATATAAAGAGGCATATTGCGATTGTCAGTGATTTGCTGGGGCTCAGTAAAACAAATCTGCTTATTACATTATTTCAGTTTTGTCCAACAGCTTAGCACTTTGAGCAATATTATTGGTGGAGGTGTCAAATGTTTATGAAGCAATGCTTATAATGGCTGGATAAAAGGTCTTTTCTGTATAGCTGTATTCTTTGATGATGGAGAACCCCAGGATTGCAGATGTTACCTCATGAGTCACCTGTGTGATGAGTAGCGAAATATGCACACATTTGGGGCCACCCACGTATGGGAGCCTAAAACACCACTGTACATCATATTAATGACTTGATTTGCATGAAAATCTGAAATGGTTAACTTGTCTTTGTCGTTGTTTATTTCAGCCCTGATTATTACCTGAAACACTCACAGCTCCTGGGTTATGGATTTATGGAGTTCAGGTTATCTTCTCCCTGGGTGTGTACAGTGGTAGGTGGGTTGGTGACATTGTCCCTAGGAACTGAGAGCGCGCGCGCGTGTGTGTGTGTGTGTGTGTGTGTGTGTGCCCTCTTGCCTTGCACTCACTATTCCTAAGATGAGCTCCAGATTCACTGCAACTTTTTTTTTTTTGCAAGGGTAAAGAGTTTACTAAAAATAAATTTATGAATAAGCCTAATATACTACCTTCCCAACCCTACTGTGAAGGCAGGAACAGATGTTTTGGCAGAAGGAATACTATATGGTTGGTCATATCTACTGTGAGAATGAATAACAGGAGGATTTTGGGAATTACTCGTTCCGGATCCTTTGGGATACGCCCCGGATCATTGACTAGCATAAAGTGGTTACTGGAGACAAATATTGTGCTATAACACTGATATCTATCTTTTTGTTGCCGTATGATGAAGAACATATGACAGATAGGCAGCGAATCATCCGGCCATGTGCACTACCCGGAACTGACTCCTCACAATTACATAGTGAAACTGCATTGGATCCAGATGCTAATGCTGAATTCTTGGCGGTTATAGAGGGAAGAAGGCCAGCAAAACATAGGGTGAGACAAGCAGACAGACAAAGATGTTAAACAACAGTTGGGCAGGTAACAGATTCAGGTGAGAAGAGGCCCCATTAGCTAGCTAGTGATTCAGGTATGTGCAGATGTCTCGAGCATCTGGGTGCAACAACGCCTGATCTCCCATCCTCTTTGCTCGCTAATGCTTCTGCCAGTAGAATCTTCTGCTACTTTCCGACTTTTTCTCATACTCCAATGTCCCAGTCCAGCGCTTCTGTCTATCATTAATCCATTTCATTCCATCCACCCGATACCAATAACTCTCACTGAACCTTTTGTTCAATTTCTATAGCCTTTCAATCAGTCCTTTTAAGAAGGCTGAGTCTTGGCACACTCAAACCTCTTAACTCTTTCCCATCTAACCTTGGGTCACTGTTCATGCTGCTTCTCTTCATTTAACTCTTCACATCTAACCCAGCCTCACTCCCTCTCGCTCTCTTTTTCTCGCTAGCTCCCTCGCTCCCTCCTCCACCACCTCTTGGCCTGTGTTTGTATGGCAGCGTGGCCCGGCTTTGCTCGGCTCTTTAAATCGTTCCTTTTTTGCTCCTCCAGCTGGCTGATGGGTTCATTAGACAGACAGTCATGCCAGGACTCCACAATGCCCCAGTAAAACCACAAGGGTGTGTGTGTGTGTGTGTGTGTCTGCATTTCACAGACCCCTCACAGCTCCCTTGGCATCCACCCTGGTGCTGGGACAAGCATCCAGGGTGACCACATGGTAGTATATGGAGTGGGGGAGGCCATTTTGGGTGGACTTGGACTTGAGTGTCTGTGCTTTAATGAACTTGTTTGTGCATTGGCTCATTCATTAGCTCCTGAATTACAAGAATCCAACCAGCCTCTTGGCACCTAGTCGGCCTGTTTGACTGCAAACCGGATGGCTGCGTGGCACTGGCATTGGTTGCTCCGTTCAGATTTGATATGTCCTTTGCTTCAAATAAAATGGCAAGGGATAGAATGGGCAAAGAGGTACTGTACAAGCCAAACAGGACAAACCTGAGAGCGCATAACTTGGAGGTTGCGTGTGGCGGAGTGTGTCGGACCCCGAGGACTGTAGAGATAATTGCAAGCTTGGTGATTTACCATAACAAACACATGTAAAAAGTGCACATTCACATGAAACACCTCTCGTAGGATGTTTAAAGGGCTTTTTTTTTGTTATGGGAAGTAGGTCGTATGGTGAAGCAGGAGGTGGTGTTAACGCTGTGAGAACATGGGGATTGAAGCAAATTCATGTGATTGGAGACTTTGATAGGAGATCTGATAGGAGCTCCTGTTCTGAAGGAGCCTCAGAAGATACATCAAGATATCATCACTGTTCCTGTCTGCTAAGCAATGCTACAAAAAACATGACATTAAGCTTGAATGTGACTTCATGTGAGCAATACATGGATTCTTGGGCTGATTCTTCATTAGAACAGAGGGACAATCTCAGTGCTGTATAATTACCCGGGTGTGTTGCTTTGAAATGGTCGTTTATAGACATTAAGTCTGGAAAGGGGATAATGATGAGGTACCCACACAATCAATTGACTGCTTCCCTGCAATTTTCGGTGTAAGCAATTCATTACGTTCAATTACATTACATTACATTAGACAGCGGCACTGTCGAATTCTTAATTCTGATTGGTCAGGAAGTGTTGATTAATTTTCCATAACAGCAGCTCTGACAGTAATTTGGCTGCAGGCCAAAGCACAGGTTTACATCGATCCGCTCGTTCAAATCCGTTATAGTATTCTGGACTAACTAAATTGTTGATATGATAGGAAATGTTCATTTAACATATACGGAAGAAGCCTCCAGGGTCAGTTTTGTAAGAGCTAAAGCTGAAACTTTATGTTTTCTGATACTGATGGAAGGCTTTGCGGTTCCTTAGTAACAAGACAAGCTGAACTTTTCTCTTCCTGATTTGAAGACAGAGAAAAAAAGAGAAGATGTTGAGGGTTTACACTTTTAACACAAGTGATAACAGGATCTAACTCATTTTGCTGATGTGCCCCAACATTAGATACAGTGGAACCTCTGGTCACAAAGGCCTCCAACCAGAACAAATCGGCTCCCGGGCAAAAAATTCGCCAAAATTTTGCATCTGGTCACGACCACATAATTGGGTGCTGAGCAAACACAGCCCGGTCATTTTCCCCTTCCGCTTGTACGCGCCAATGTTTTCCCATTTTCTGTCTGCATATTGCGCAATTGCATATTGCGTAACTAAAAAAGACACGTGTGTCCCTTTTAATCGGTCAGACGTGCGTTCATTGGCTGTACAGGAACCTCCACCCCGCCCATCTTCCTCGTCACTTTCTTAACGCCAGAAATTGTCTCAGGCAAGGTTAGTTTTCTTAGTTGTTTGCAGTAAGTTTTTGTATAATTAAGGATTGTTCAAACGTTGATTATTTTTCCTGTGCTTAAAACTCGTTAAAAAATTGTTCACAGCATTTTTTCGTTGTGTCTCTATGCATTTTTGCTCTATAAGCCTTCATTATGGGTCCCAAGAAAATGGAAATGGTAGTGTCAGTAAGAAGCCTAAGCATATAACAGGTGAAATACAGAAAGAAATAATCGTAAAACATGAGAATTCTGTTCAAGTTTGGGACTCTGTGCACCATATAGGCGTTGATTATTTTCCTATAACAGAACACGCAATCATGTTTTATTCCATTATTATTCCACGGTTACACTTGCAGTGTACCATTTTAGCTTTCTAAATGGGCCCCATTTGATGAAATATCCTAAAATTTGGGTTGTTTCATGAGAGATATTTAGGCACACAGGTAAAATAGAAGAAAATTAGCAAATACAGTTGATTATACAAGAGAACTGATGTAATATGTAGCCTGACAAACAACACATTGCGAATGCTATTTTTCTTTTACTATGTTTTTTTTTTCTACAAATCCACTACTGACAAAGGTGAACCCTAAACATCTCATGATAACAGACAGAAACATATTCTTATTACCTTAAGCTCATTTTAAATAATGTTTCTGCTTTCGCAACCCCATTTTCTGCACAAGCCAGAACTGGAATGATGAATGATCTTTAATTGTAGGTCTAACGTTCGAAAGACTTTATCATATGATCTGACTTGTAGCATATATGATATTGCCCAGCTTGTTAACGAATTCAGCCAACACCTTTTCAGCATTGCATCGTACACTGTGATGGGCAATAATAATAAAAGACCAGCTTAAGAAAAACAAAAATCCTATAAAATCGTTCTAATAGTAAAACGACAAGCCTACTTTCCTTGCTAAAGGAATCTGGCTTCCTAAAAAGTTCTCATAGGAACCTTTCTGAAAGTGAAACCATTGTTACAGGCTTCTTTGGGATGTTAATGAGGATCGTAGAGCTGCCCTGGCAAATAACTGTATACACTGATTGCTGATAGCTATTTTTATTCAAAACATCCAGTGAACATCTAGTACCCTAAGAGCTGCAAACACGACAACAGACCCATATCTGCTGAGAACTGGTTTCGAAATGTCAGTAGATACTCTGTTATCATATAAACAACGATTGAGCAAAAGGTCTAACTCAGTGTTTGTTGTGTGCCCTTGTTTCAGGTACAGCAGCGGCCTGTAATGAGCAGCGCTCAACTAATGAACCTGCACAGCGAAAGTGACCATAAACATAACGACGCTAATCAGCATAACTCTAAAACCAACAACCAGAACCATGCTGCTGATGATTGTAATTATCGCTCTCTCTCCCTCTCTGTCGCACAACACTGCATGCATACACAAGTCCGTTTCTTTCATCTGTCTTTTTCAATCCAACAATTTTATCCACCCACATCTGCGTGCAAACACGCACACACACACACACACACACACACGTACGCACACACACCCACGCACGCACACACTCTGGTCCTTCGGGGTCGCAATCTCCTGCAGTGGTCCTCAGGTGCATCTTCACTTGAGTGGAGAAAAAGCAAAAAGAGAAAGGGGGAAGAGTTCTAGGGAAGGTTAAAGTGATGTTTATCTGAGCAGAACAGGGCAGAATCGTGAAGCGAGAGACGGAGGGAAGAAAAGAGAAGGAGAAGGTGAAGGTGAGGAGCGGCGACAAAGTGAAGGATGCTGTGCCTCAGCCATGAATGTGACAAAAGGAAATCTGAAATGGAGGGATGTGAGGAGAGATGGGAGGAGTGAAGAGGAGAAGATAAGAGAGAAGATGAGAGGAGAAGAGAGGAGTAGAGAAGGGCAGGAGGGCAGCTTTGTCCCCTCTCCCCTCCCCCTCCAGCGTGTGTTACCCCTGGGATTGCCCCGGCCTGGCTCGGCCTGTACGCCATCTGGTGCATAATGTAACGGGATGGAACCCCAAATCCTTCATTTACACTCTCTGCCTGTCATCTGAGTATGTGCGCATGTGTGTGAGAGTGAGCGTGTGCGTGTGTGAGTGTATTAGGTTGCATATGTGAGGTACTCAAGACTCAGGCGAGACTTCTTTCCTCTCTTTTATGACATCACTCGTGCAGCTCCGATTTACTTTCTAAAAGTGTGTTTGGCCACACACACACACACACACACACACACACACACACACACACACACACACACACACACACACACACACAC
>JAQLOM010000010.1:7869458-7879755 GCA_030068315.1 Chrysichthys thysi | reverse complement strand
TTCACTCGGTGAATGGGTCAAATGCAGAGAAAGAATTTCACTGTGTGTCACGCTATGCTGTGGTGTGTTTCATGTGTAACTATCACTAGCACATTACTCTGGGTGCTATCCAGATTTTACACAGCTTGGTGCATGACTGACTATATCTGAAGGTTATGTGGACTTGTCCTTGCTTCCCCTGGATGATGACAGGCACCAAGAACATGATCGACAAGCTGCATCAGGGCTTTAAACATTTAGAATACATAACCAGCTAGTTGAAATATGGCACCTGTACAATCGGAAATGCTTTTCTGGGATCCAGGAAACGAATCTTGTCTATTCTTAAGGTGAGAGTTACTGTAATAAATCAATCACAGGTAAATCCTGAGCTCGCTAACGCTG
This sequence comes from Chrysichthys thysi, assembly GCA_030068315.1. Taxonomy (NCBI): domain Eukaryota; kingdom Metazoa; phylum Chordata; class Actinopteri; order Siluriformes; family Claroteidae; genus Chrysichthys; species Chrysichthys thysi. The sequence continues at coordinate 7,879,371 of JAQLOM010000010.1, read as the reverse complement.
CCTGTTAGATGGTTCTGTTGCCTAATGTCTAAACCTCCTTTTAAGGCATTCAGGATTTCTCCATCGTTTCAGTACGGTTCTGGAGTGATCCTCTAAACGAGCATTAAAAAGCATCGTAAGCTCACATACAGTATGACTCAAACCCAGTTGTGTTAAATAGCATTTTCTGGCTTTCTCTTGACAAATTTGTGCTTTCGTGGCAAATAGGTGGTATTTTCTAGTTTTAAGTGCCTCGTGTGTTGCAATGATGGCTTGTAATAACAGACTAATGATCTGTAATTCCACACTTGGGTTCTGCCCAGGCTCTTTCAGCTCAGGAGGATCTGGAGAAAACCAAAGAAGAGCTGAAGAACGTGACGACAGCAGTACCAGCAGGCAGCTCCGTAGAGAACGAGCACGATGAGCACGACGAGAGCAGCGCCGAGGCCAGTGCCGAGCTCTCCAGCGATGGCGTGGCGCATCCACACACCGAGGAAGACCGCCTCACCGAAGCCCAGAAGAACGAGCGTGTCAAGAAGCAGCTCCAGGTGAGTCCATCCCAGCACGTACGGAACGCGACATTCTGTAACTACTACTTTTTTTCCCTTCTTCTTAAGTTCCACTTCATCACTTTTTAGTATTTCTAAACTGCTGTCACGAACCTCACAGGCCCTGAGCTCAGAGCTGGCGCAGGCCCGGGACGACACCAAGAAGACGCAGAACGACATGCTGCATGCCGAGAACGTCAAGGCCGGCCGAGACAAATACAAGACACTGCGCCAGATCCGCCAGGGGAACACCAAGCAACGAATCGATGAGTTCGAGTCCATGTGAGGCACGCTGAACCCTGATCCCACCCCCCTTCCCTGTCCCACTCTCAAAGCTGCAGCCCTGATGCCTTGGCAGCTGGCTTATAAGCACAGCTTTCGTTCTTTTTGTTTTTTTCCCTTTCTTTTTCCAATTTTTTTTTTTTTTTTTTTTTTTGGGAACCAGCCCATCCCACCGTACGACCTATGACTCATGGCGCCTGATGATGATCTAAATCTGCTCTGCAGAGAGGCTAGAGGGACGTGGTCGCCACCTTCCCCTCACGCTTTGCCAAAGCTCTCACCGTCAGCCAATCAGGCTGCGTGATTTCAAGCTCCTCCCACTCGAATCATCCATTTAGGAGCAAGCTTTGTATCATATCTTTATGAACATTTGAAAAGATGATGATGATTTTTTTTTTCTTTCAGTACTAGAAGAGATACTAAAATGGAAACGTCATTTTAGAGATAAAAAAAAAAAAGGATATAGCAAAAAGAGATCAAAGTTATATCACAACGGCCATTAATTCTTTGGGTTTTTTTTTTTTTCTCCTTTTCATTTATTAGAACGTTTGCCTGCTTTATACACTTTATTCACCATCTTGATTTACAAAGAGCTCAAGTGTAGAGTTTAGTAAGCTCCCTTACGTTCCTCACCCGTTTTATTAACACGCTGCTTATAATTTCTGCTGCGAATTCTTTCTCCTGGAATGGCGGGTCTGGTTTGGGATCACCCCGCCCACCCCCATGAGTACACATGATATCTCTTCGTGACGCACGACGAGTGCAAAAGCAACCTGTTAAAGATATATACCGAATAATTCAGTAAGATTCAAATAACCAAAACTGCGGATCACCAAAGGGAAGCCGCCGTCTGTGTCTGTGTCGGGGGGGGGAAAGTCGTTCAGGAAGACGAGCGCTGGTTGTGAGAGACGCGAGTCGATTCGAGGTTGTGTTGGGACGTTTCACAGTCTGGTGTGTTGTCTTTGTTCCGTCCTCAGACCCGCAGTGTTTCATGTCCAGTCTCCATATGGATGGTTTTCTCTGCCTGCCGGCTCACAAAGGTCACGTCAGACAGGCAGACAGAGCAGCTGCTGAAGTGAGGAAGGTGAAGTGTGTGCAGACCTGTCTACCTCTCTCTCTCTCTGTGTGTGTGTGTGTGTGTGTGTGTGTGTGTGTGTGTGTGTGTGTGTGTGTGTGTGTGTGTGTGTGCGAATAGTAAAAGCCTTTCTGGCCGGGGAGCATATGAAAACATCAGTCCTGGCATCAGGACGGCTCTCTACCTCATTACTGAAAAGCGTGGAGACTGAATCTGAAACACTGAGTGTGCTGCGAGACAGGACAGACAGGTGAGACCGATTTCTGCTCTAGGTGTAGTGTAAATGTCATTTTAGTGTGCGTGTACGATTAGTCTCTCAGTATGAATTCAGAACTCAGTATTATGTCCAGATCCAGAATAAGTAGTGTTGATCACCGCCTTCACCACGCGATCCTACAGAGCTAACGACATAACGATACCAAAGCCATCCCGACGCAGACACTGTGGCGAGTTCAGAGCAGCACATGTCCGTGGTCACACGTAGCAGACTCGAACCCGTGATCGTCCCCGTTCCGTTCTTCTGTTACTTCACAAGACGGCGTTTTGTGTGTGTTCGAATTTAAAAGTGAAGATTTGGAAGGAGTTTGTCACATTGTTGGGGGGTTTTTTTTCCCCCTCTCCTTTGTTTCTTGCCTCCTAATGAGCTTAAAGCGAAGCATGATGATGAGATTTCTGTATCAAGAGTGATCCTTCTCCTGGATTATTCCCAAGTTCATTCGTCTAGTAACCCCGTCTGTTACACGCGCACACGTGTCGTGTGGAGAGAATGCATACGTCTAAAATTGTTTTCCATGACACCAACCCTTCATACAAAGTCCTTAAAAAAAAAATTTAAAATAGAGTATTTTGTGTAATAATCTGGATTATTATTTTTTTTCCATTTTGTATCTCTTACATTGTGAGTTTTGTGAAGGCAGAAGGCAATTGGCGGTTGAGACACTAAAGCTTCAAACAAACCCTGCATCTTATTCAAGTGTCCGGGATTTGCCATAGAAAGAGAGAAATTCTGTGCTTCCAGTTTTTTGTTTGGTTTTTTAAATTGCTTTATAAATTTGAACCGCCGGAGTTCGCACGCTAGCTTTCACTAAATGGGAAAGGGTTGCTACCTTTAATGCCACGATTGGTAGAACATTCTTGCTTCGATTTGGGGGGGGGGGTTGTTGTTTGTTTTGTTTTATAATTGGGTTGATTTTGGCCTGTTGGTGTTGGAGTGATTGGGGGGGAGGGAACAACCAGAGCAATGCCGCTACTGCTGCTTCTGGAACCAGCCGTCATGTTTGCCGTTTGAGGTTTTTTTTTTTTTTTCCCCTCCTCGTTCCCCCCTTTTTATGTTTATATAGCTTTCTGTTACATAGAAATCACAGTCCAGCTTTGTCCATGACTACGTATGTATAAAAAAACAACAAAAAAAACCAATTAAATAAATAAATAAAGATGAATATGTATCTTTTTGCTTGTTTCATTTTCTTTGAACAACTTATGAAAGTGACAATGTGTTGAATGTTATGAAAAGTTATGGGCCAAAAAAAAAAAAAATACAAAACCCAAAACCTGATTTTTGGTATTTTTATTTAAATAAAAATACACATTTGGAAACTCCAGGGTATGCAGCGACAACGAGGCTCTGACCACATTTTCTCCTGACGTCAATCACTAAAAATCCCAAACCGTTTTCTCCCCATCTCCAACAATAAAACTTCATCTGGTTAAAAAAAAAAAAAAATCAGAAACACTACCTTGCTTTTGACCAACAAATCCAAGCCACTATCATCAGATCTTCTGAGTCCTACCGCTGACTAATCCGCTGTTCGCTTTGGTCCTTGAGCGTAAAGCCTACGTTTCACCAGTCTAGGAGTAATAATTACTGAACCTTCCCGTATGCCCATGTGGAGACGGATTCAGCGGTCTTCTCCTTGTGCGCGTCGTTCCGCGGATCGGGATGCTCGTCGCGGAAACAGCTTCTGTAATTAATTAGCCTATGTACATTTCCGCCCCGAGGCGGTTTAGCAAAGCTCGGAGAGGCGAGACGATCGGTACAGTAACATTAATTCACAGCAAGTCCACCGAAGCCTTAATACAGCACAGCACAATGGAAAAACAACTTTTATATCTATATATATTCATATGAAAACCGGTGCCGCTTTACCGAAGACGTCCGTAATGTCGTGTGTATTCGTGTGAAAGCAGTGAGCAGCGTGCTCGGGTGAGAATTATTATCCTGCCGCAAATACGCTGGCATTAAGGACGTCCTGCGGTAAGGCCGGCCCTGAAAAACTCGTAAGCTGAACATGGTTCAGATTATTCAGATGTGTCTTAAGCACAACGCCGTGTAGAGGCATTTACTCTATGCCCACGCCACTGCCAACGATGGCACATGGTGCCACCTGGCTTGAGGGAAGGCTCTTCTTTTTCAAAACAAGGTGCTCCTAACAAATATTTCAGGCAGCATTTTACCCCCAAAGAGCCCAGCCCTCTTGAAATGCATCGGATAATATTTTCAGGTAAAACACGAGGTCTGTGTGATCTTTTTGTTTTTTTCTTCTCCACAGGCAAATCCAGAAAAAATGTCTCTTTAGTTTACAAGTCCTCCAGAAGCATCGTAGCATAACAACCAGCCGTATGGGTCAGCAAGCGTCCGCTCACTTTCCCAATATAAATACAATCATTATACTAATAAAGCTTTTGGGAAACCGTAACTGCATCGACGGAAACCAAATTAAAAGCTAATAATAATAATATATATATATATATATACGATCCATCGTTTTTGCCTCATAAAATTGTAAAAACCAACTTAACCCCCCCACAAAAAAAAACCCCCACCTTTTTTTTTGTATGTTTTTTTGTTTTTTTTGTTGAAATTCTAGGTATTAGACCATAAATAAGCCTTTGCTTCGGAAGAAAATAAATAAATAAAATAGTTCAAAATATCTTCATCACGGTAATACCCTCCGTCCTTTTTAAAAGATGCATTTGATGCACTTTCTTTCTTTCGTGTTATTTTTTTAAGCCCACCGACAAATACGAAGGAGACGCTTCAACCGTTTTTCTTGAAGTGATGATAAAATGTTGCCAAAAATATCTTAAATTACACAAGTACTACATATTGTACATAACTGTGTGAATATATTTTATCCATAGATTAATATGTATATAAATGTCTCTTTTTTTTTTTTGTTTTTTTGTTTTTTTTGTTTGTTTTGTTTTTTTTTAAGTTAAAAACAAGATACAATTTGTATCAACGCGGACAGGTATTCTCTGGCTACCACAGGTCACGTTAGTAACAGACACGGACGTCTCGTTGGAAGATTCCGCATGTGCGGCTCACGAAAGCTTTTCACCCCGTCAGGGTTTCCCTCGTCACTGCTTGTACAGCACCAGGACGAAGATGATGAAGTGACAGTAGCATGCACCTGATACGTGAAGCCAGAGACGTCCCTTACTAAAACTAAGGTACAAAGACAGACTGGTGGCATCTGTCTCGCCTACACTACACCTGCAGCTATGGACCGTGGCGAAGGTTTCCCGAAAAAGTGCTGCGCAAACGTGAAATTCTTTGTTTTTAAAAACCACATCCCTTTTGGGAAACCCTGCCACTGGATCTAATAACACTGTCAACATGATGAGAATATCCACCCACCTTCCTGGACACACAGATGAGCACATGATCACACATCCACGCATGAAAACGAAACCAAACGAAACAAAACCACGAAGGTCGAAAGATACCTGTAAGAAATGAAGGAGAATAACTTAACACAACTATACTACTAAAATAATACTCAGTGAGTACTTCGCTGGGCCAGCTATTGGTGCGCTTCCCCAAAGGCCCAATGATTTGTGATTCAAAAATTGGTTTACGGGGAAAGTCATTTTGAGACACGAAATAAAAACGAAACAAAAATTCAAGTGAGAGTAGGCATTGTATCACAAGGCTTATGAAAGGCCAGATATTGTGGGCACTGCCTTTAAATAAAATTTATAGTAAATTTACACACCGTTTTTCTTGCTGAGGGAGCAAAGTGCTTCTTCCTCGCCACGGGAAAAAGTAGCCAGGGGCCTGCCCTTTGCTTGCTCTCTATTTGGTTCTTTCTTTCTTCCTTTCGTCATCTCAATGTAAGCCCAATTTCTGCGTCAGCGACAAGAACCTGATCGCAGTTTTCTCCTCCTACAACTCATCTGGCCTTTCATCAGTTCTTGTTTGATTGACATAAGTTATCAAACTTGACATTTGATAAACAGCAATGAAAAAGTGCCTTGTGAATTAGTACGTGCTCACCTGAACCCAACTATCAACATAAAGCAAAACCCTTCTGGAAATCTATAGACTAAAATAAATAATGTCGCACTCATTTCCACATTCACACTTCAGGTAGACAAATTGCTACTAGCAGTTATGGCTCCACTGCTGGAAAAAAAAAAAAAAGCGAAACAAAAAACTCAACATGACAGACTTCAAACTGAGTCAATTAAGAGACCCAAGTATGAGATGACTCGTCCTCACTAGGAGCACGTTTACAGGTTTCCAACAAAACCTTGTAAAACCTCCAAACGGAAGCACTGTATAACCTATCAAGGCCTCGCCTATCCCTAGTAGACGCCCCTGTAATCCTCAGGAAACGCACAAGTTTACTCAACTCAACGCATTTGCTACAGTTCCAATCATTTGCAAGGGTTGTCAGTACCCAGTCTGGCTCTTCTCAGCCAATATAGCGGCCGCCAGATGCTGGGCGTCTGTAACATGAGGATACCGGCCCATAACCAGGCGCACAAGCTCGGTGGGGAAGATGTTGCACAGGTTGATGAACACTTTCTCGCGCATTTCCTGGTAGCGACCGAGGGCAGGCGGCTCTTGGTGCTGGTGGGGAGTATGGGGTGGATGAGGTGGAGAAGGATGGAGAGCAGTTTGGCCCCAAGGCACCCGCCATGCTTGCTGCCTGTTTTCTGGAAGGCTCTGAAAGGTGAAGGGCTCGTAGCAGGGCTGCTGATAGTATGGCTCCCAGCTCGCCATCTTCTCTTGATCTGGGAAGGGCTTCCTGGCCGAAAGGGGTGAACGCTCGTAGAGCCTGGAGTCAGACACGCTGTCAAGGCGTGTGGATGCCAGGCCTCGATTCAGTGGCGAACTTTGTGGAGGGTACTCTCCAGGACAACTGGATCTGGCGCCAATCATCTGGTGCTGGACTTGTGGGCCAAAGTACGAGTGCTTGAAGTGGGGCTCTGGAGGCTGGTCTTCTTGCGTGAAGCTGTGTCCACGAGCTATCCCGTGATGGTACCCTGGGTGAGTCGAAGGGACTGGGGAAAGCACGCGCCTCTGGTGGTGGTGGGGTGGTGGAGGCAGGACCATGGGAAGTGGGTACTGCCTGCGATGGTGGTGGAGATGGTGATAATGATGGCACTTGAGCCCGTCGTCCAACAGCGAGTCAGGTGAGCTCATGCAGGAGCGCTCGCCAGGAGGCACTGTGCCATATGAATCAGAGCTGGCGCTGCCCTCGCTGCTGCAATCTGATGCCACCGAACTGAGCCGCGCGTCCATGTCAGACAGGAAAGGCCGCTCTGGGCTCCTTTGTGTGGACAAGCTGAGGCCAGAGTAGCCACGGACAAGGGAGTAGTAGCTGAGGTCCGGAGACTCACAGGTGGGGTAGGAGTCTGTTTGAGGGAACGCTGTCACCGCATGACTTTTGGAAAAGCATGTCAGTTGTTCTCTGTGGTCTTGTGTGTGAGTGTGGCAGGAAGGGGGCCCACCTGGTGCAGGGGGTAGCGTCAAGCTGCTGTTCTGCAGGTCTGCTTTGGTTTTGGAGCTCAGCTTGTCCTCAACGTCACCGTATGAAAGGGTGCGGACACTGGGGTCCGACTGCCGCTTTGGATGTGAACGCTTGCCGTCACTGGTTTTATCGTTGCGAGAGCCTCCAGGAACACTGTGGCTTTTCACTAGGCCGGACTCGTTGTTGCCTTTGGCTGCAGAGCTCTTGGCACTAGCACGGAGCTCGTCGGCTACCGCACGCTGGGGTTGGGTGCCGCGCTCTGGGTGGTAGAACTTGCACTTGTGACCATAAGTGCACTTCTTACCTAAAAAGAGCCAAAAACAAATGCTTTTGACACTGCTTGAGCAAGAATGCAAACGGCAATGATGTATACAAACTAATGGGGCCCTTTAAGGTGGACTTTCTTCCCCTGAAAACGTCAAAACAAACAAAGAAAAGTGGACACCACCTTTTCTCAAGTCTTTTCTCACACTAGCAAAAAAAAAAAAAAAATGCATGAAATTTGAACCATTGAATGTATCCAACACATGCACTGGTGTAAAACTGCTCTTTAAGTTGGATCTAATAAATAACATGAGACTGTGTGGCAGGTTTTAGCTGAAGAACAGAGGGATGAGTATCTACCATATGGACACGGCTGCTTCTTGTGTTCAGGGATGATGGGCCTTTTTCTCAGGAAGTTCTCAAGGCTGGGGCCATGGCGACCAAGGGGATCGTCAGGAGGCATAAACCTGGAGGACAGAGTTTTTCATTCGATTTGCTACTTTTTTAACCGAAAAAAAAAAAAAAAAGATTCACAATGAAACTGAATTAAGATATCTCCAAGCATTAACATTAACATGATTTCAAACTCACGGGGCCCTTAGTTATCTCTCTTGCACAGAAACGAGTTCAGCTTTGAGCACACTGAATTAAATACAACAGAGGCTGTGCTGATTCAAAATGAAAAAAGTTTTTCTTTTCCCCCAGAGCTCTGTGGAAATATTATTTACATCTCATATGCATACACAAGGCTCCAATTAATCTCATATACATCTAATTTACATTATCCACAACCTGAGAGATATTAGCCAATAAAACGAAAGCGTTCCACTGCAGTCACTCCCAAGAGGGAAAATGTAAACGAGAAAAAAAATGGAGAAAAATATTTGTTTTCAGTCAACCTGGGGAATTTCTGTCCAAGGTTGCTAATGCTAAATGTTATTTTTGTTCATATATACATGTTTACTATATCCTCATGAGACCCCACTGTCTTCATTTGAAGACCTCACATTTTTCTCCCAGCTCCACTGCATGGACATCCTGTAAGATCCTCTTATGAGGATCATTGGGTGTTACTCTTTGGCCAAACTTCTACCTGTTTAAAGACAGTGATCCAGTTCTCAGGTGCTAAGAACAGAAATAGTGTGGAGAAACTTCAAGTCACACAACATTAGAATTTGGTTCTCATGCTATGCTAATATAGTATAAATACTTAAAAGAATTTGCAACCCAAAGCAATTTTTCCATTGAAATGAATGTCAATTAATGCCATTAACAATGCATGGACCACTTGGACTTGTCTTGCTGTAAGAAGCTTTCTGCATGTTTGCCCAAAAGACTTGAAGGTTTAAGGAAATCCGTGAGAAAAGCTAGAAGTATAACCTTTACTGAGTTCATTTATCTATTTGTTCAATTCTTGTTCATTTCCTGAGCAATTATTAGTTGCTGAAACCATAAAAGGTTAATGTTTTGTAAGTTTGAGTTTGGCCCATTGTTTTGTCAGTATATAAAAATAACGAGCGAGTACACTGGACCCTCGACTCACGAACTTACGGTAATTCGTTCCGAGACTCTGTTTGTGACCCGAATCAATGTTTCCCATTGAAATGAATGTAAATACAATTAATGTGTTTCAGCCCTCAAAAACATGGTTTTTTTAAAGTGTATTATGGGTTTATGTGTGGCAATAAAACATAAAATAAAATTAAAAGAAGCTTAATTCTAGAAAAATAAACCTAAAGTAAATAAACAGATGACTTTAATACTCGTTACCTTTGCGGTGGATATATAGTTGCTGGCATAGGTGAACGGTGGCAGTGCGATTATTTCTTTCTTTATTTCAACTGTTATCGGCAAAAACACAGTATTTGTACTTTTTTTTTTTACTTTTTTAATGTTGTATGTTGATAAATAAAAAATAATAACCATTACCATGTATTTCCCACACTTAACAGGTGCAGGTATGACAGCTTCTGATTGCCAGAAAATTTCAAGGCAAAATGATG
>JAQLOM010000010.1:7847308-7857502 GCA_030068315.1 Chrysichthys thysi | reverse complement strand
AAATAACCCTTTAACCCTTTCAGGCTCAAATTGAATTTTATTAACAGGAAAAATCTGATATTTTGACTGTTGCAAATTAGCAACGCCTGCCTGGAGAGGGTTAACCTCTGATTTTCTTCTGTTTATTATATTGCACACAACGCGCTACATTATAATAATATAATATATAACATCAGTGCAAAACAAACCCCTAATGACGTTTCTACCCAAACACTCCAGGCTTACAACGTAACACAGCAATACTAGTGAACCTGCTGCCGCTCGCTGTATCACGAGGAAATGAACAGAAAGAGCCGGTGTCAGAACAAAGGCTACACGGCATGGGGGTGGAGGCCTACACTGACCCTGCAAAAAGGCCAGCTGACATGGCCAGCGCAGGGGCAGGGGTAGGGGCAGGGGCAGGGGCAGGGGGATAAACTTCCAAATCCCATTTACTCAGCAGCTCCTCTCAAATCAAAGGAGCAGCAGAAGGACGCCTTATGTCTGAGGTATCGTGTCCAGCCCTTCCTCGGCTCTTGCTGTTTACACACACTTTCAGGACACAGGGGATCCCCCCAGCAGCAGACACACACCTCGAGGTCATTCACCCACCCTGAGCTGGACAATACAGTCAAACGGATTAGTCAGGATGCTGTGCACGGGGCCACTGCAATCCTTTTAAAGACATTAGTGCCAGTGAATCAAATTACTGCCGAATTCCGCGGTCCAGCATGGTTGTGCGGTTTTCATTTTTAGCCAGCCCGCTGTGCAACTGACCACTCCGGTGCACGTGCCTAGGTTTGTGTTTTGGTTACTGAGACGTCTGAGTGACTTAAAGGCAAACCAAATTAATACACATGGGCAAAGAAAAATGGGCCACAGCTAAAATGGCAAAACATTAAGCTTTTAATGATCTTAACACCAAATCATTGGTCAGAAAATTAGTAAATTACTAAGAACTAAAAGAAAATAATAAAAACTTCAAAAAAATCTTTTTTTTTTTTAAAGTGCACTCCTGAGACCTGTGTCACAGTTTGCCCCCGGTGTTTGTCACTGTCGGGGGAAGGCTGAAAAAACAAGGAAATTCACGTGTACACAAAGATAAAACCATGACCAGATTGAAATGTTTGATATAAAATCCAAACTAACACATGTCTGGGTGTTCAAAATGGTCCAGAATATCTTCTGTTCATGTTAAGCCATTAACAATACACAGACCACTTGGACTTGGCAAGCTTTCTGCATGTTTGCCCACAAGACTTGAAGGTTTAAGGAAATCCGTGAGAAAAGCTAGAAGTATAACCTTTACTGAGTTCATTTATCTATTTGTTCAATTCTTGTTCATTTCCTGAGCAATTATTAGTTGCTGAAACCATAAAAGGTTAATGTTTTGCAATTTTGAGTTTGGCCCATTGTTTTGTCAGTATATAAAAATAACGAGCGAGTACACTGGACCCTCGACTCACGAACTTAATTCGTTCCGAGACTCTGTTTGTGACCCGAATCAATTTTTCCCATTGAAATGAATGTAAATACAATTAATGTGTTTCAGCCCTCAAAAACATGTTTTTTTAAAGTGTATTATGGGTTTATGTGTGGCAGTAAAACATAGAATAAAATTCAAATAAGCTTAATGATAGAAAAATGAACCTAAATGAAATACACAGATGATTTTAATGCACGTTACCTTTGCGGTGGATATGTAGTTGCTGACGTAGGTGGACGGTGGCGGACGGATATGGTGGCGGTTCTCATGTTGCGATTCTTTCTTTCTTTATTTCAACTGTAAATGATATAGTCTCATTAGATAATGTCTTCTTCAATGTAGCACGTCATGCTTGTGCGGTCAGTCTTAAGATAATATTTTGGCTTTAAGCTGTGATTTTGTCTCTGAGCTCTGATTTTATGTGAGTATGCCTGTTATTTTTACTGCTATTAGCAGAATTTTTTTGATTTGTTTATTCTGTGTTTTTTCACATTGTGAGTTCACAGTTCACATAAATGTGAGTCGCTTTGGATACGGATGGCTGCCAAATGTTGTAAAGGTTTTGTTTATTTTTCAAGGTAAAAAATCCGCAAGGACGTACATACGTAGCTATTTACCAGGACCGGTCTACCCGACTGCGTTGTGTATCAACGTGACAGTGTGTCCGTTGGTTTAGACACGAGCTAGAATGCATGGCTAACGTCGCAATAGCTCAGTTAGCACTTAAAAAGCATAAAGATATTTTTGTTATCTCAATATTTGACTCAATAAGCAGAACTGTAATCGACCAAATGCAAACGATACCCGACCCTCGCGCCACCGGGAAATATACAAACATTGCAACAAGCCTTATCATGCTTAAACACAAGACTAACTAATATTGCTTTGCAAACAGCAATAGTGAAAAGGCCATTTTCATTGGTTGGTAAACAGGAAAAGATTTTTTTTTTTAAATGGACCTATGAACCTTCTTTTTCAAATACAAATAAAAACGTGGAATCTGCGTGTCCTGGACGTCCTGGCTACTGAGTTGTCCACCCCTAATGTTAGATAAAGCAATACACCAATCTGGCCCAGCTTTTCACCTCTGCTCTGCCAGGCTCTTTTTATCAATGGATTCAAGCTGTGAATATAATAATCTGATTTTACATATAAAAAAATGCACTTTTTGAGAGACGTGAACAATAATTAAACAGTAACAGAGACAACAGATTAAGCACATGTACAGATTCAAAATAAAACTACCTTTACTACAGGTAATGGAGAAATGGGAAACAGGAAATAGGAAAAAAACTAAAGAATTAAGACTTTACGTTGAGGTTCTCGTTATGAGTGTTTGTGCGATTTCAATCAAACTGTCTTTTAATAAGGACAGACAGTCGCATTAATCGAGTTTATGAGCCAATCTGGTTTCACGAACGGAATAGATCTGGCCCAATAACACAGAACTGTCCTTTGTCATCGTATCCGAACAGCCGATGTCACAGCGCGACCTATTACGCAATTGCTCACGGTCCTGCAAACGCATTCTTCCTCAAATTCCATCCCTCCACTCCCACTAAGTAATGATGATGGATGCGTGGAGCAGCAGGAGGAGGGCTCTGGGCTTCAGGACGCAGGGGGAAGAACTTACAGACTGGCTGCGAACGGAGTGAATGGTCCCTGATGGCCGCGGGGCCAGCTGTTGGTGCGAGCTCAGACACCATCCCCAGCCGGTACGTCCCATTGTGAGCCTGGGCCTCTGCTCGAACCTTTCACCAGGCCATGGTCATGTCTGTTGTGGTGAGGGGGGGCCTCACAGCTGACTAGGCAAGTATGGACGCCCAGTGGGACACAGACGGGCGCAGTCAGTCCCTCTGCACACAATCTGTTTCCCCCTGGCTCGTGGGGAAACGTGAGGCCGAAACACAAAAACGTGCCAAATGCGCAGTCTGTTTCTTATTATGATGAACCATTTGGGAAAGCATTGTCTTGGGGCTGGGTTCGAGGGCGTCGATGGCCAAGGACCTGTTCAAAAATTCCTGGGTGCATCTTGAAATCCAACATATCCAAAAGTCATGCCAAGAAAAAAAACTGTACCGAAATCCAATTCTTTTCATTGCATTTACTCTTTCTTTATTGCGTTCTCATTCCTTCGATTTTTAGTCAAATCTAGGATCACTAGTACACTTAATCCACTACATTTACTCCACATGTTCATATTTTACCACAAGTTTCTAAAAACTAGACCTTAACCAGGCTATTCTATCAGTCCACGCCAACATGTGATAACAACAAGCCAGCTAACTCCCACTTACCACATAATTAATCCGATTACAGCACATCCAGTTCCTAGTTTTATGGCTTTTTTTTTTTTTGCTCAGTTATAAAATCACCTTTCTCTACATCAATAACCTAAGTCATCTCAGGCCCCGCCTACACCTATTCGGATATTTCTGAATCCAGTTTTTACTCCTCTGCTTTGTAAAACAACTGGTCGAACGGCTCAAGAATAACGTTAAGAGTGTGTGTCCTGAGTGGCAGAGGAGGTGAATTGAGAAGAAACGCCGTGTTCCTTCATTCATTCATCTTCAGTAATCGCTTTTCCTTGTCAAGGTCACACTTGGCCAAACGTTCTCAAATGAAAAATGACAAACACGAGGATGAATACGTGTGAATGGAACAATGAAGCAGAACAACGGCTTAATGTCATGGGCCTTATCCAAAATTTCGGTTTGCGGCGCCATCTGTACCGCCAGAGCGACGGATTCAGGAACAACTTGGCGTCCAGCATATTCTAACCCCCCTGCATGAGCGTGTACTCATAAAACGTACTCATAAAACGAACCCAAATTCAACTTGCAAACGCAATGTCAAACAAGAACGCCATTCTCATACGCGCGTGAAGCCAGAACTCAAAGAAAAAATCCTGTTTTCTTTTGTTCCGGGGTTTTCCCCACCCCCAATGTTCTTATTCATGTGGACAGAGCGTCAGTCCTGGTTAAAGGCTAGAAAGTGAATCAATCAGACAGCGATGTTTTACTCTTTATGTCAGCTGACTCGAGTTTTGCATACAGTCTGCCTGATAAGTTGTACCTTTCAGACCTATTCCTAGTTTACGACTACAGTAGTCCCTCGTCTTTCACGGGGGTTATGTTCCAAAACTTCATGTCAAAGACGAAAATCCACGATCCACAGACGCCACCCCAAATGCTTTTTTTTTTTTTAAATAGTTTAAGCCCTAAATTTTCCTCCTGCACTCTTTAAATACACTCTAGACACAATTAAACACACAAAGAAAACATTTGTGAGCATATAGCGAGGTGAATGCTGTGTAGAATTCGTAGAAACTTCATATTTATAGTGAGTACTGCTCCGGGCGAAGAACTGGGATGTTGGCGAATGCTGGTTGCTTCTCCCCAACCGTACGCATTGTAGCCAGCAGCCAATCACAACCAAGGTTAAATGAATAGGGCATTCCGATTGGTCAGACTCGTTCCTCCAGCCATATTTTTTTCAGTATCCCCACACCGCGATTTCGTAAACAACGCTGTGTTCTTTGTCTCGTGTAACTATGATATACACTGTACTGTATTTTATATATTAGTAATATTTTACTCCATTTCAATTAATGTTTATATTTTATAATACCAAGGAAATCCGCAAAAAAAAATTTTTTTATATATTCTAAATAAAAATCCGCGAATAGCCGGGAGCGCGAAATGTGAACCATGATATAGCAGGGGGGGATCACTGTGATTACAGGACCATAAATCTCATGGCTGTAGTGATCGAAGTACCATAATGCCCTATTTGCTGGCGTTAGGACATCAACTGCTTGCATCAGCAATGTGATACATTTACAATAAAGTGAAGTCAAATTTAATGTCCACCACCAACGCTCTCACCAGCCCTCACTTACAATTAAAGCCTTGTATGAAACTGTCTCAGAGTTCTTACACACTGGATACGAAACAGAGTCCGTGTGAGTCCGATATTAATTTTTTTAACCTTCCACATACTGTTTCATACTCGTTTCAAGCTGGGTTGGACTGTCAGGAGCGTCCTGAGTGAACGATCCCATCATCTAGTAGTGATAAGGACATAATAATTATAGACATGCTCTGAAGAAAGAGAACAATTTGCATAAACCTGTTGTTGGAATGCCGACGACAACAAGGGGATTTTCAGAATCTCATCCAAGAGGTGAAGCTGCACCATGACTGGTTCAGACAATACTTCAGGATAACTCTGGAGTTCAAAGCTATCTTGGGCATCCTGACGCCTCATCTTAATGAGCTGCTCAACCATCTTGCTGGGTTTTTTTCTGCTTGTCAGTCTACTGCGTAACATCAGAAGAACCCTCATTTGATTGGTCGGGTAATCACTTTCCCACGCAACGAATAAGACTAAGACGAACACGTGTATATAATGACCTGCGTGATTTCACGGGAATATTTGGGCCAGAAATTCAGACTTGGCACATCTACCAACCACGCTTACAAATACTTATACAACCTATACATTTCTTACAAAGACCAGGAGATGCTTGGATCCTTTTTCAAATCACACATTTTTCGTCCAAATTCAGCTCTACACGTGTACGTCATCCTCCTGTTACCTTGGGGGTCAAAGTGACCCGTCTTAAAGTACAAAAAAAATATTATTTTTTAAATAGTTAGAAGTATTTTTTCAATATGAAACTTATTCTTCTTGGCTTAATAGGTGTAATTAACATATAAAATAAAAATGGTTCATTTCACATATTTGCGTCCCCCCAAGTGTTTACATTACAGAGATACTGTTCGGGGCTGAAGTCAAAGTGGGGGCTAAAGGGGGTCAGAAGGGTCAAATACGGCTTGTTTCTTTGCACCTGAGATATATTTCACCCCAACCACACACACACACACACACACACACACACAGTTATTAATGGTTAGTAATAGTCAGTAATGGAGTTAATAATGAGATATAAACCCTGATTATAATTAGGATTTTTGGATTCTTGCACTTCCAGATCATTAGACATACCCCAGGGGAAATTGATGACCCCAGGGCGGATTAATCTGAACATCAGGGGTGAGAGGACACTTCCTTTCAGGGCCTTTAGTTTTCAGGAAAGACCTGATAGAGACCACAGGATGAGAAATGCTTCAACTCTTGGCACTTTTGGGGTTTTTGCACTGAACTCCAGTGTTTTTATGGCTGCATTTGGGTCTCCCAAACCTGACACCAAAAGTGTCCCATTCTGCCTTCTTGTTGATAATCACACCTCTATAACTTAAGGCGCTTGGCTTGGAAACTAGGAGTGATGAAAACAACCGAGAGGAGGATAACAACATGAAGCCCCGAGCAGCAGCCATTCTCCAAACTCCACCACACACCGCAGGGCATGGACACAGCCAGGATGTCGGCACGGTGCTCGGAAAGCGCTCACAAAATAATAACAGACCTTGTATAACAGTTCTGTCGTTAAAATCATTACAAGCTAAAAGCTTCTTTCTTTAAATCCAGCACAACAACAACACCAACACAGCGCCCATCGGATCTGGCCTTAATCAAGGCTAAGCTAACAAGCCGGCTAACGGGCTAAACAACCAGCTAACCAACACGGCGAGCAGTTCAGAGTCGAGCAGCAACAAACAACACGATTCCCCCAACTAATTTCCTCAGAAATCCCTCTTTAATGCCTCGTCCTATAATGGGTCCCCTCCCCACACACTGTGTTTATGAGACATGTCGGTCTTTGTGCTGCTAGCCGCGCGCGCACACACACAGATCGGGGTGTCAGAGGGTGCACGAGCCGACAAGCCGCGCGCTAACATGCAGCAGTCAGTGCAGCAGGGTGACAACACAGACTTGGAGAAAACACACACCACGCTTACGACTTACCGCTGTCACCGGGCATCTCCGAGCAAGCTAGGCTAGCCGCACGAGCCCTTTCCCAGCAGCCCAGCCCAGTCCGGCCCAGTCCAGCCCAGTCCAGCCCCTCCTCACTGAGCACTGCCCGGATCTGACCACAGCCACCTGCCGGGCACGGAACCTGGCACGGCACAACAACACGCCGCGTCCCAAACAGCTCTCTGTGCGACATGTAGTGCACTACATAGTCTGCGCTTCCTACCACAGGTGGTGTGGTGATACAGGAACACCGAGGGTTGTTGGGACTCAACCCAAATTAACGGACTACCAGCTTCTTACTGTAGTGAGATCGACAAACACAACACACGCAAACAGGACAAGCTGTATGCGTTTAATTTATAGGATTCACAAGTAGAACCACATCCTGAAATGTTTATTATTATTATTAGTAGTAGTAGTAGTAGTAGTAGTAGTAGTAGCAGTATTCGTATTTATATTATTATAACTATTATTGTTGTTGTTGTTATTACTATTGTTGTCGTTGTTATTACTATTGTTGTCGTTGTTGTTATTACTATTGTTGTCGTTGTTGCTGCTGTTGTTGTTGTTATAACTATTGCTGTCGTTGTTGTTATTACTATTGTTGTCGTTGTTGCTGCTGTTGTTGTTGTTATAACTATTGCTGTCGTTGTTGTTATTACTATTGTTGTCGTTGTTGCTGCTGTTGTTGTTATTACTATTGTTTTCGTTGTTGTTATTACTATTGTTGTCGTTGTTGCTGCTGTTGTTGTTATTACTATTGTTGTCGTTGCTTCTGCTGCTGTTGTTGTTGTTGTTATTATTACTATTGTTGTCGTTGTTGCTGCTGCTGTTGTTGTTGTTATTACTATTGTTGTCGTTGTTGCTTCTGCTGCTGTTGTTGTTGTTGTTGTTGTTGTTACTATTGTTGTCGTTGTTGCTGCTGTTGTTGTTGTTGTTGTTGTTGTTACTATTGTTGTCGTTGTTGCTGCTGTTGTTGTTGTTGTTGTTACTATTGTCGTTGTTGCTGCTGTTGTTGTTATTATTACTATTGTTGTTGTTATTGTTGCTGCTGCTGTTGATGTTATTATTATTATTACTATTGTTATTATTATTTTTGTTGTTGTTGCTGCTGCTGCTGTTGTTATTAATCTTGTTATTGTTGTTGTTGCTGCTGCTGCTGTTATTGTTATTATTATTGTTATTATTGTTGTTGCTGCTGTTATTATTATTATTGTTGTTTCTGTTGTTGTTGCTGCTGCTGCTGATGTTATTATTGTTATTATTATTATTATTATTATTATTATTATTATTATTAATGTTCAGTGTAATGTAGCTAATATGCAATACATTTTGTATTCCTATTAATTTTCTATTCAGTTCTATTCTATGCGAACAAGACACTAATTTGCATAGTACAGTCTTGGAAATCTTTGTTGGTTTTATTGTAATAAGTGCACAACAGGGTGGAATGGTGGTGTTGTGGTTAGTCTCACAGCAAAACGAATCCAGGTTCGAACCTGCAGGCCAACTGGGGCCTATCTGTGTGGGGCTTGCATTTTCTCCCCATGTCTGTTTGGGTTTCCTCTTGGTGCGCTGGTTTCCTCCCACAGCCCAGAGATATGCAGGTTAGGTTGACTGCTTGTACTAAATTGCCCATGAGTGTAAATGGTTGTTCGTCTCTGTGTTAACCCTGCGATAGACTGGTAAACTTCCCAGGGTGAACCCCAGCTCTCTGACTTCACCTGAAGTCAGCTGGGATTGGCTCCAACTTTCCCATGACACTTAACAGGTAACTGGTGTAGATAATGGATGGACATTCACAGTGATTGGAGATCCTCTGTTAACCAAAAATATTTGCTATTTGAAAGCTACATTTACACGAATCAAAGATGTAGCCTATCTTTTTGCAAAATTAGTAGATAAAATGTAATTTAATTACAAAACTGACTTTATAACACAAGCACTAGTGTGTAAAAGGCAATTTCTGTAAAAATAAATAAATAAATAAATAAAAAAGGAACCAGTCCATATCGACTGTTTTATTGAACCGGATTTATTGACTTCTTTATACTGGTATTAGTGGTGGTGTGTTTAGGGGTATCCCAAGAATGATAGGTAATGTACAACCTGTATGACGAAAGGGATGCAGCAAGAGTCTAAGGGAAGGTTTACAAGAAGGTAGTGAGCCCTGCTATGATATACAGTTTGGAAACAGTAGCATTAACAAAAAGATGCTGAACATTGTTTATGGTTGGGGATGTAGCTCAGTGGTAGAGTGTCTGCTTTGTATGTATGAGGTCCAGGGTTCGATTCCCTGCATCTCCATAACATGAACTTAGTTTGACTTCATGCAGTTGAAATGACAATGAGAAGCTACTTGACTCTTATATGCAGGACTTTGAGTTATGCTGCTACCACATGATTGGCTGAAAATTGATGGATACCTGCATGAAAGAGCAGGTATTGGAATTATGGGGGTTCAAAATAAAGGTGTCATTAGTTGTATTTTAGTCTACTGCAAAAAGAAAAAAAAATCTTACTGGTTACTGAGTTTATATTTGACTTGCCTATGTATTAAGTGAGTCCTTAACCCTATATGAATGAATAAGTGCCCTAAGAACAACTCTCAGTAACAGCGGATCTCTGGCCCAAACCTTTAGTAACCTTAACCCAAACTCTCTTAGAAGTGTTCAACTGGGTTGAGAACTGGTGAGTGTGAACACTCAGACTGCGGGGGAGAATAACAGTTTTTCTTTTACGTCATCAGCCATGTGTATGACAGCCTGTGAGATATATATATATATACACACGTGGACAAAATTGTTGGTACCCTTCAGTCAATGAAAGAAAAACTCACAATGGTCACA
>JAQLOM010000010.1:7826296-7847208 GCA_030068315.1 Chrysichthys thysi | reverse complement strand
CCCCATTTGATTGAAGCCTCGGATATTGATTAACATCGTGGATTGCATTTGACTTCAGACATCGATTTGTTATCTCACATAGTATTGACAACAATTAACTTCCTCATGACTGCTTGAATAAGTTTAGTGTATGTTTTCCAAAAGGTGGTGCTAGCCGTTGTTTGCCGAAAGAGTTAAGGAATGTTACGGTGGGCTTACCAAAATGGCGTCCACGGTGGTACTTCTGTTTATTGCATAAGTGATCCATCTCGCTATGCTGAATCTTTGGTTATACTAAACAGCAGCACTCCTGGAACACTGCTCGACCAATCAGATTAGTGGACCAGAGGTAACTTTTGTGTAATCCTATATGCACCATATAAGATTTGTTGTGTATACTCTAACACTTTGCTTTTTCTTTCTATAGATGATAATATCAACCACACATGGGTGATTTTCGGAGCAATCCTCATATTAGCAGTTGTTGTGGGTGCTGTCCTACTGAGGATTAAGTGGCAGAAGTTGAGTGAGGGAGTGAACATTTATGATAATTGTAGTAGACGGTGACAAGCCAGAAATGATGTGCACAAAGAGGAAAGTATAATAAAATAATACAATAAGACGGGATGATAATGTGCTGTGTTCATAATGTTTTTCGCTCATCAGCAAACCAAAATCCTTTTAGAAATACCGACGATCTAAATCAAATGAATTTAGGGTTTTATTTAGTTGATCAATTGAATGAATTTGAATTGAATAACAAATACAAATAAACAACATATTAATGTATTAATATGTGAAGCTTTCCGTGACAGAGTAAACCAATTTGATCAACGTTCCAGTCTACGAAAGCATTTATTGGGGGAAAAATATATTTTTTATCTAGTAGACTGTAAGTATTATTCGTCAAGGTCATTCGGCACACCGGCATATTTAGCCAGGCTGTATTTACAGAAAAAAACGCATTCTGTCAGGTGTCCATGTGCATTGTGAACCACTTTACATCATTAAAAATTCATAGCATCTAAGGTTTTGTCGCTCCAGGCGAGAGATTTTCTCTTGGCAAGCTCCATCCAGGTCGGCTCAGCTCTGTCTGATGGAGGCTGCGGATCAGGCTCTGTCTGGGTGTTACCTTTTGCTCCAAGTTTTGATTGTCCCTGCAATATAAAAGAAAAAGAAAATGTAAGAATATGCAAAAAACTTTGATTTGAATTATACCAGTTATAGCAGGTACAGGAAGCAGCGTAGAATAAACAATAATAAAGATAGTATATTTAAAAAAAGCAAAAAAAAAAAAAAAAAAGATTCAGAATAGATTTTCTAATAGATCCGGCAGAAAAATCAACAGTATTATCTATTTAATTTGGGATTTAAAAAAAAAAAAAAAAAGTTTGGAAAGGTAGTTTGGAAACGAACGGCAAATACGTACGTATCCGTTTACACGAACCCTAATAGATGCATTCACAATGTACTATTATACGTGTAAAACCTTTTTCCCTTCTATCTCACCTTAAAATCTAATAATTCATCTCTGTGGGTTGACTGGCTCACAGAGCTCTTTTCTTCTCTCTGATTGGACATGGTCCACCTTTCTATTGCCCTTGGAGCTGTTTTGGGTGGTATTTGCTGTGCTGGTTGGTGAACTGGTTGGTTTTTGCTGGTGGGTGGTATGTGTGGTCTGGGCTGCAGGGAAGGTTTGGAAAGTTGTTGAGTGGAGGAGGATTGTGGAGTAGATAAAGATGTCGGATTCGGTGATGGAGCTGTCTGAGGAGACGCTTTAGAGGAGAAGGACTGCTGGACTCTAATCTTCTCTCGGGCGAAACTCCTCCATGCAGGTTCGGGTCTGCTGTCTGTTTCGCTGCCTGGTAAGCAAAAAATGATAAAGTCATTAATGTGCCACAAAACAGTCCAGGCAAATTAAATGATCTTTGACTGCATGCTGAGTCTTATTATTCAAGTTAAATCTCATCATGATACAAATGTACACAGATCCCACCATCAGTTTCCTTATTTAGCAATTTCATCTTTGGTGGATCTGTACAATCAAACTGATGTCTGTTTGGAGGGCAGGCAATAATCAAAATCAAAATCATCAAACATTAACCATTTTTCGTAATGTAACTTCAACAGACATTCAAAATGCACCCCCGATCCCCCCCCCGCCACCTCTCTGTGAGATCGGAGAACCACATGGATTTTTTTTTGGTGTTTTATATATACATACAGTTTTAGAAAGAAATTTACCCCACACTGGCCACTCTATTGGTAACTCTATTGACCTTGATTTTCATCAATGAAAAAAAAATTCTTTTAATATCCTCCAATAACACTCTAAGGTTAAAATTTTGCAGGCAAGGGTTAGTACAAGCAATGACAAAAAATATTTAAAAAAAAAAATAGCAATGCTGATTATCATAACTACATGCATAACCCTGGGCTAAATTATAGGAGGTGGGGTTTAATGTCAACATGTAGCAGTAATGTGCAAATGGGACTGCTCGTCAGTTCATTTCTACCCATCTTTCATGAATAAGGGCCATTAGCACATCTGATCCTGAATTCTTGCACACTGAGAGTTATTCTCTGAAGTGATGCCAGAATGTACCTTTGTCTAAATTTGGATCTTGTGGTGAATCCAGGCTCTGTGGTGCAGGATTGGTCAGAACATTCGCTTTTCTGTCATTACCCACTGCTTCCACGTCACTGGAAACTGGTTCCTTTGCTGCTTGCAGAATATGTTGGCTTTCCAGACTATGTCGCTTCGGTTCAGCCTCTGATTTGGGCAGCTCCGAGCGATACCTTAGAGACAGAGATGTGCTTCGCAGCTTAACCCCAAAAAGACCTCTTCTGTCCTGGGACTTTTCCGGATTGTCACCCACTGATGTCTTGGAGGCAATATGGCCTATTACTTCCCTCCGCAAACTGCTTCTTTTATCTGGACCTGAGGGAGTGTTTCTGCAAACCTCGGCGGATTTTGTGTCTTCCACTTTTTCCATTTGTACCACCAGGTTCTGACTGTAGGCTTGGCCCTTCTGGGTGTTCCCACAACTTTCTTCATCCTGCTTAGTCACATTCTCATCGCTTGTCTTGGAGCGATGCTTTGCAGACGCAATGTTAAAACGAAATGAGCTAGGTCTTAGTGGTTTATCTTCTTCTCTTGAAGATTCGGCCGGGCCTGAAGACGGATCTGTCTCCTTTTCTGCCTCAGTTGGTTTTGCACTTGATACTTTAGGAGGACTATTATTTAAGGTTGGCTTTTTTGTGCGTGGTGCAGGAACAGGACTGGGCCTAGTTATGGTTTCTGGTGGTTTTGAAGCATCCATGTCTATAGTTGTTTTTAATGACTCCATTACATCTGGCTTACTTGATGGCAAGCTTTCATCAGTTCTTTCCTTTAGATCACTTGCTATCTCCGCTGGACAAACAGAAAGAGCTGTTAAAGGAGTACTGGCCTGATGCTCTTCGTGAACATTCATCTTATTTGTGCACTGGTTATCGTATAAAGGTTCTTTTGCCAGGGGTTCTGTGGAGTGCTTTGAGGCATGCAGGGCTGTAATCTCATCAGAGGACACGGATGAAGTGGTGTTGGTTCTGTCCTCATGCTGGAACACCTCTGTAGCTTCATCATTGCTGTTTAATAGACTACATGGGCTGCCATCCAGTGGTGTCACGTTCTCGGGTTCTTCCAGGAAGGGTGCAATAGAGGGAAGTGATACATGTTCCTCAGCTTGGCTTGACTTGTGCATGATCTGCGTAGGCGTGGCACTTTCCTGTGTCTCTTCGTTCTCTGAAAGGGGCTGATTCAGGCTGTTCGTGCTACTAGACCAAGGACGGTACAGATTCTGGGAAAGAGGTGAAGATGAAGAAATCAACAACAGGCGGAAAATAAAAGCAAAAGAACGTAGAAAGGCTACTGCTACTGGCTACTGATTTGAGAACAAAAGCTTCACTTGTGTCTTTAAAGCTATTCTGAAACCAGCACAGAGCATCAACGTCCTTACAGGTGGTTTTTTTCCTTTGGTGCTAGCTCGTTGATTCCTGGGCCTGATGGACATGCGGTGACGAGCGGCTGAATTGTCTAAGATGGGAAAGTACTGGGCGGGGCTCGTGAAGTCTACACTGAAAGACGATGATTCTGCTGGAGACAGTTGGGGGACTGGAGAAAGTGGTCTTGATGAGGGTTGTGAGAAACCACCCTGAGGTACAAGAGAAAATGTGTTAATGATGGACTTCACCAAGGCACGGTGCTAAAAACAGAAAAGGTTTCTATACATGTAGTATTTCAGTTTTAACTTGTCATTACCTGCTCTTCCTCCTCACTGCCTGTTCCTGCTAAACTTAACAAGCTGAGATGGTTTTTAGCCTCGGGATACTGTGACGGACAAAAAAAAACCCACAACCCAACGAGTTCATTCACAATCAAGGAATGTGACCAAACTTCAAACTTACTTTATATTGTTTTGAGCCACTTCACTCACCTTAGAGGCTCCTCTTCGCATGGCTTCCTCTTGGAAGGACATTTCAGGAGGACTACGCGGTAAGCCATCATCCTCGGACGTTGCTCCAGAGTCTTCCATTCGCTTTCCAGGAATCAACAGCGGAGGAGCCAGTCGCATGTTCTGTTGCTGTAGCTTCAGCTGTTCAAAGTTACAATACAACTGCTATCATTCGGATACAGCTTACAAATGAAATGTATACTCAAAGACCCTACTGACCCAAATATTGATGCATCGCTAAATGAAAGACTGTCTATTTCTGTAATAGTGGTGCTTATGAATCGAATTATGATGTAGGCAGGGCAGAGCTAGTAGTATTTCCAACAAATAAAAGATACGTATTTTAAAAAACTGCAATCTATTAGCTCACCTGCAGAGCTTTAATCTTGCTGTGAACATTCTCCTGCGAAAGAACCCGTGTTGGCTGTGAGGACTGAACCTGATCAGCCAGGAAGATGCTGTCGTGAGACAATGCCCTGGAGCTTAACGTCCCTTCTGGGTAGCTGCAACATCAGATTAAACAGAAATGATAAAAGATTTGACAGCAGTTAGAGTATGCAGAAGGTGCTTTCACATAAGTACATCACTCGAAAGCAAAACAAAAGAAAAACACAACAAAAAAAAAAACCCACACAAAGCCTAATACTGCGGTACATTTTCAAAGCAAGCTTACACCGGCTTGACTGGTATTTGACTGAATGGTGAATCTTTACTCACTGACAGTCATCCTCTGAGTCATCCTCGCCTCTCCCTCCCTCCTGCGTAGTAACATCACCAGTAGACTGGCTCTGTTTCATCCGTCCTTCAGTCTCCTTTTTCTTCAGGCGCCCAAAAAGACGAACTTTGAAAATCTTGAACCTTGACTTCTTCCTCCCTCCTGATTAGTACAGATAATAGATACGTTTGTTTTAAGTTAATGGGGTTCTATGAATCTAGATCAATGAATCTATTTGTTTCGGTGTAGGAAACTACTATACTGATATCAAGTAATTTCTCATAATATTTATATATTTATATATATACATAGAGAGAGAGAAATCTAACCCAAACGAACCTGTGCCATCTTCTGTGTTTCCACCCACATCTCCTGGGGTGGACTCCATCACTGTATCTGCTAATCTATATGATAAGACATAAGATGTTACATGCTAAACTGATAATAATGCTACAGAAGTGCCTCATGTTTACATTTGTGACATTACGTTTGCATGTGTGACCCTGCACCCAGGAGTATCCTGAGCTCAGCTTCACCATAATGAGCATCAAACTACATGTTGTTAATCAGTGTAAAAAAAAAAACGCTGCAGATTTTTAGGGCAATTTACTGGCTGCTGGGGTTCAAATTTACAGTAAACAACTGTAAAACACATTTATGGTACAGTACTGTAATCTCTCAATGTGATATCCTCCTTAGACCCAAAGTTTAATGGTGTGTGCCTTGTCCTTTCTCTTTTTTCGTAACTCATAACTATTCAACTTGATTATTGTCTCCAAACAGGAAGAAGTTTGGCAAAAGAGTAATACCCAGTGGTCCTCATATGAGGATCTTACAAGGAAATACACACAATGTAGTTTGGGGGGAAATGTGATGTCCTCTCTGGAGGACATTGGGGTCTCAGGAGGATATATAAAATAACACATAAGCCAGCACAGCTCATTCGACCAATGGCGCCTACACTTAAGCAGAAGGTTCGTCTGGTACAAGCATGCCAGTTCTGAGATTTGAACATCCAGCCCTGTAACCACTGAGCCATCACAACAAGCTTGCATCGATTCAACTACTTCTCACTCTGAATTAACTCCATTAAAAGACTGCAATGAATCAACTATGTAAGATGTACTTTACTGTCAATATGTTTTACAGTTCTTACTATCAATTTTACCCACAGCTGCCAGCAAATTTCCATAAAATTTACAGCAATTATTATATGACACTGATGTCACCGTAGCTTGTACACAGACATCTCAAAAGTAAATAGACCCCCCCTCGTTACGTTTTATCTATGCGGACACCACCTGGTGCTTCAAACTTGTTAATATATTATTATTGTTCATTTTATTCAGATTGCAGTGTATTAATTGTTTAGAGCAGCTAGCCATGCGGTGAACACCGGAAGCGGAAGAGTTGTGTGATTTTCAAAGAGTGCGTATTGTGGGTCAGTCTGACAGTGGACTTATCCAGCGTCTGATTGCACAAAACCTTGGGATTCCTCTTGTACAGTCAACAGAGTGATCGTACAATTCAAAAGGCAAGGAAAGGAATCAACAGCATCCTCCTCAGGTCAACCTGGGCCCTCGGACAGGTGTCTTCAGACTTTAGAGCAGATTGTTGAAAGAAATCTTCGTTGCAAGGCCGCTGATGTCGTAGAGCGACTCCACGTGAGTCGGATGGCTTCTGAGAGGATCTCCATCAACTTGCCTACTACGGCAGAGCAGCTAGAAGGAAGTCTCTATGAATACTGATCAAAGTTTTCCTGAAAAATTTCCCATCAGTGCTCTGGGAAAGCACAACTTCAAGAGAAACTCCAGCAAGGCTTTAAAAGCAGTACAGAAACATCATTGTTCTCATAAACAGCTTCACTCAATGACCTCTTACTGTATTTTATTTTCCCTGGACCTTAGCGTTGATTGTTATAGATTTAAAAACTGGATCTGTATATTCATTTGTTTTATGTCATTTTACATGGCAGGCATGTGGAAAGCATGATGCTTGCTCTGGTGTACCTCAAGGCTGGTACTGTTCTCCTTTTCATGCTGCCACTCAGTTATATTATCAGTGAACATTGGGCCAAATATCATATCCACGCAATACAGTTGTGAACACAGTGCCGCGTTCTGTAGCCCTATCTGATTTGTGCTCCAGACACCCATCCAAATCAGTCTCTGAAATGTGCACCTGATTAACTGTCACCTACAGTGCCTGATATCATGCATGTAGAGGAGTTACACAACAAACCACCGATTGACTGATATAAGCACGACCAAGGCACATTCCTTGTATGGGCACATAGGTGGCTAATAAAAGCTTTCTGATTGTGATCTGTACCTACATTTAGTTTTGGACTAGAGCAAGGTGTGACCTAGACAATTAGGGTTATCTATATCTCTCACACTGTATCACTTCATCTCTCACTCTTTGGCACTACTACAATACAGAAGTGTAAATGCACCAAGTGGTGTTGGGATGCAGGACGGTGTGAGGCACCTAATCCAGGCAATCGATATCTGAGCAACATTTGAGCAATGGCAAACACATGGCATATTTAAAAAGTGGGTAGGTGACAGATTCCAAAATTGGAA
Source organism: Chrysichthys thysi (assembly GCA_030068315.1). Taxonomy (NCBI): domain Eukaryota; kingdom Metazoa; phylum Chordata; class Actinopteri; order Siluriformes; family Claroteidae; genus Chrysichthys; species Chrysichthys thysi. The sequence goes on along the minus strand of JAQLOM010000010.1, from coordinate 7,839,433 downwards.
AGAAAGGAAAAACTGAAAAGAATGGAGTAGAGAGGAACACGATATTGTTGTCTATCATTTCATGTCATTCTAACTAGCTTTGTAGAAATCTACTCCATTCTTAAGCTCTAAAGCTCTCAGAAATGACTTGGCTTTACAGGTTCTCTTCTTGAAAAATGGTGAATGCACTATGTGTATTTCAACGCATAGTTCAAGATATTCCTCTTCGGAGCATATCCTCAGAGGGAATCCATCCGTTCAGTAATGTCCACGTATCAACAAGATATCACTCAGATTCTCCACTGACACAATAACGTGTGGGCCTTTATCAAACTAGCAACAAGAGTGATGTATACAGTGTACAGGGTGGGCCATTTATATGGATACACCTTAATAAAGATTATATATAATAATAATATTAATAAAGGTTTTATTAAGGTGATATTTTATTAAGGCTCATTTTATTAAGGTGTATCCATATAAATGGCCCACCCTGTAGAATGGCACAGACAAAGGCATTTCTTAAGAACTTTATTAGACCAAGTTCAAGTAATCCAGGTAACACATGTGTCACGCTCCGGCCTCTGCCATTCACCAGCGGTCCGGGGGCAGTCTACATGTGACGTAATGATGTTATTCACTACATCATTCTACAACATAGGGGCCCAAAAAACGTGTACACAGTGGTTATCTTTGCCCATTTTTTAAAGCAAGATAGCGCACCAGCACACCATCACCGAGATTTACAGCTACCCTTTGATGTCTATATAAGTTTAGTAATACAGCTTTTATGCAGATATATTTCATATTGAAATGTGTATGCATTTTATGTGGGCCCCTCTGTATTATATCTTGAAAAATGGTCTAGCTAGTAAGTAGAAGCGTACTAGATTCGGGGTTGGTGGTAGCTCGGTGGTCAAGACGTTGGACCACTGATCGGAAGGTTCACTGATCGTGAGTTCAACTCCAAGCACCGCCAAGCTACCTCTGCTGGGCCCTTAACCCTAAACTGTTTGGTTGCATAAATGAGACGGACGTAAGTTGCTCTGGATATGGGCATCTGCCAACTGATGATAATGTAATGTAATGTAGAAAGTTTGCTGGATGTCCTTTTCTAGGGAGTGTCACTACTGGGCCATATTCCTTCTCTCTTTTACTAATAGATTTAACTGAGCTATGATGGATGTCTGGGATGGGTTTTTTTTTCAGTGTTTGGGATGTTTTTTTAATAACCAAACCTTAACTCATACTATTCCAGGCCTTCCACGGAGATCGCGTTAACCTTTAATTGCACACAAGTGAACCCCATCCAATGAAGTACTGTACGTGACATCTGACGGTCGCTGGTTACGCCAGGACTAATTTCGGTGTTTCACAGCATTACCCAAAATGAACCTTTTTCTCTTTTGGCTTGAAAGAGAATTTTGCAAATCATCTTCACCCCCCCCCCCCCACACACACACACACACACACTTCAACATGGGCTAGATATCCGATATAAAAAAAATCAAGCTGCTTTCAGTTGCAGGTTGATTGAATGAACTTCTGCAGGCACTTACACAAAGCACTGCACACATTGTTTAGAAATAACTTACATGATTGCAAAAATCTAAAAGTAGGAGTGACTGATTCATGTGTTTTTCTTTTTGTGTAAATTTGCACGATAGATCAGAAGAACACAGTTAGGTTTCTGGGATGAAAGGTTGTTTAACTGACGCCGAGCCACCTGACGCAGGTGTGGCGTTGACTTTGGTCTGGGCTGACGAGCTAGTTGCCTAGGAATCTAAACCGCATGGATGACATGCCATTATATTAAATCTCGTGCTCAGTCCTACAATCTAGGAAACGCAGACTTAGTTCGTTAATCGCAGACGCACATAGCATGGAAAATGACATTTTTCGAACAGGGTAAAGCTATTAACACTGAATGTCTACCTTTGTGGCCTCTTTATTTGGGCCAACGTGAAAGAGCAACGGATGGCCTTTTATCAGGAAACATTATCCCAAATGGAGGTTGTCAAACAGCCATTTATTGTGCGCGTTTTTTCTTTCCCTATTTGTGCACTCTATTGACTGAAGCAGTGAACTCCGCTGTATCAGGTCTCCATAACAAGGTCCGCTCTCCTGCCTGGAACAGGTCACTTTGGGCTATTGTGCTCAGAAAGGAGAACGTAACACCATAACAGATAACACGCTCTTTATTTCCCTCCTAAATCCTAACACTGAATTCTTAATTCTCCTTGTCTTACGTCGACTCCACGCGGTCTGTTTACTCAAATTCCCTGTGCATCGCTAAAGGTCATCCTTTCTTTCATTGTATCCCAAAAGCATTCAGCTTGTGAATGGCAACGCAAGGCCATGACAAATGGCAAAATGACACACAGTGGACTGAATAACACACAGCTGAAATGAAGATCCCACTTTTTTACTTCAAAATCTCTCAACAGGTTGCATATGTATTTATGTATTTATGCATGAACATATAGCTTATTCATATGAGGTCAACTTACCAGGAGGATTACGTGAAGTCTCTGCGATCCCTTCTTCTTTCACTCTCTTCTGTGGTTTCCTTTTTGTCCCCTGTTTGCCTCCGTCTCTCTGGGAAGAAGGCTGTGCCCACACATGCACTAACAACCACCATCCGTTGCCATTACCTCACTGACATCTGCGAACGAATGAGAGGCGGGACAAAAGGTGCACGATAGTATTTGTTAGTGGGAAAGAAGAGAGCTAAGAGCTAAGATCAAAATCGGAGTGGAGTGAGTACTTGTACATCTTAGGCACACCAGTGGAAAAACCCAACACTGCCAGTAAGGACAATTCTCATGTTCCCTTGTTCGCTCCTTCAACTGTAGAGTAACAAACTCTCGAGCTTTGTGGGTTTTATTTTTCTAAATTACAGAGTAAAGAATCCTGATTACATCTTTTTTTCCCCCGACTATCTAATGCATTCATGCAATCATTTCGTAATCTGTCTCCTTGCTTGTTCTCGTCCCCACTTTGTTTAAGCCCGGACCCTCTGCTGCATTTGAATGAGCCTGACTTGGCACAAGTCTGATGTAGCATGACAGCTTCTAAGTAATTACTAACCATTCTGCTCAGGTTGAAGCAATCGCTGACAAACCCAGCTGGAGACACTGAAGTAAGTTACAATCCTCCCTATTGAGTAAGTACTGAATCGGGTCAATCGAAAGAGCAAGGTTTAAAAATTAAACTCCAAAGTGGGGTTCCTTCCTGCACAGCGACACCAATGAGGGGTGACTTTTCAGCATTCTGGTAGAGTACTGACTCTGAACAGAGGCAAAGTACTAAACGTGAAGCTGCTGAACTGATCATTAATAATTAATCATCCATCTTGCTCCCCAAACCTCCTGGATCCTCTACTTAATATGATACCTTTATTGTCAAATAAATACATGATGTGTAACTAGTCACCAGTGCGTGTCATCCAGCAGTCTGCTATAATTAAAGCTCTAATCCAGTCAGTAGCTTGCCCTGTTTACTAAGACAAGTTCTATTTATCGAAACCTTCAATAAAGAGCTGATTGTTTGTTGAACCTAACAGGAGGTTTCCTGTTATCCTGTCGTAAAGGTTTGCATATTTTCATCATCTGCCCCCAAGCTTCTCTATATTCAGGCTATTAACGGCTATGCAAATTGCTTGTACTATAGTTGGCAGTTCCCTGAAGATTAGCACGTGCGCAGCTGAGCTTTCCATGAGGAGATCTCCCAACTGGGATTGTGCTTTCTTTCAACTATACTATCCTGGGCTGCAAACAAGCCTTTTATTAAAACAAGAGAGCTGTGGGGGCTAATACATACGGCAGACACTGGTTACAGTGGCGCTTGAGTGTTTGTGAGCCTTTAAGAATTTTCTGCATTTGTGCTTCAATATGGCCCAACACATCACCGGCATCAGATATTCACACAGCTCCTTAAAGTAAATCGAGAGGACCTAATTAAACGAAGGAGATGCAAATCTTATACTTGGACCTTTATTTATTGACTGAGGAAAATGATCCAATATTACATATAAGTGAGTGGAAAATGTATGTGAACCGTTGCCTTCAGACCCTCTTGCGTAGCAACGACTGTAACTAGACATTTCCCCTAAGTGTTTATATGCCGTGCACATCAGCTTGGAGGAGTCTGAGCCCATTCCTCCATATAGACCAGGTTCAAATCTGGGATGTTGGTGCGGTTCCTGAACTGCTCACACAACATTTCTAGTGAATTAAGGTCAGGATTTTGAAAGATCTGGCCATTCCAAATTATTAATTTTATTCTTCTTTGACCATACTTTGGTAGAACTTTGGTAGAGTGGTGTGTTTAGGGTCGTTGTCTTGCTGCATGACCCACTTCCTCTTGAGATTCCATTAGAGACAGATGTCCTGACATTTTCCTTTAAAATTCACTGGTATAATTCAATTTTCATTTATTCATTGGTCCATCAGTGAAGACAAGCTGTCCTGGGACAAATCATGATACTACCACCACCATGCTTCATAAATGGGATAAGGTTCTTAGGTTGGAATGCAGTGATTTCCTTTCTCAGAATGTAAAACTTCTCATTTAAACCAAAAATTTCTATTTACGTCTGATCCATCCTCAAAATGTTTTGGTGGCCTCGTGAACATGAGCATCACCCTATGTGAGAGAGGCCTTTAGCTGCTTAGAAGTTACTCTGGGTTCCTTTGAGACCTCGCAGACTGTTACACATTTTGCTCTTGGAGTGACCTTTGTTGGTTGATCAGATCTGGAAAGGGTGAAAATGGTCTTGAATTTCCTCTATCTGTCTGACTGTGAATTTGTGAAATAAAACTCTTCGGAGATTGTTTTGTAACCTTTTCCAGCCTCAGGAGCATCAATAACCCTTTTTCTGAGGTCCTCAGAGATCTCCTTTTATTCGTCCCATGATGCACTTCCTCGAACATGTGTTGTAAAGATCCGGCTTTGATACACACCTGTTCTTTAAATAAAACGGGAGCCCACTCAACAACCTATTGTCGACCCAATGATTTAAAAAAACCAAAAAAAAAACCAAAACCCTGACTCTAAGTTCACCTTCAAGGTAACTACTAATCCTACAGGTTCACATACTTTTGCCACTCACAGATCTAATATTAGATCATTTGTCACATCATGTATTTTACACTAAACTGGGTTTGTTTAAAGATACCCAGTTGCCCTAACATTATCAAAATGCTTTAAGCCAGCTGACACACATATATTTTACGACTAACAGGATGTTTTTTTTTTAAATAAATACTTACATTTTATGAATACTTTTTGCTACAGTGAAAACAATGTTTCATACAATTTTTCTCTCTTGTTTGATATCAGTCATCACCTCATCATTATCCTGAGCTACAAAATCATTCTGACATTGGTCGGGTGTTTATTGTACAAATAAACTCATCTCTCACTCATTATCCATTGAATTAAACATTTACAGAACAGCTTAATTTCTTGCTGATTACAAATCACATGACATTTTTGGTATTTATGGACTATGAGGACAGGAGTGGTGGTGGCTAAGCAGTTAAAGTGGTGGATTGTTGATCAGAATGCCACCTATGCTGCCGAGGACGCCACCTTGGGCCGTTAACCCTTACCTGCTCGACCCTATCCACATTAACCCCACATGCGGGTGGCAAAAAGATGCACATTACCAAGCAACCATGGACTACGAGAACAGCAAAGAACTGCAATCTACGTATTCAAAGGAAACCTCGGTGTGTCCGTGATTACAACAGAGAACTGTACAAAATACGTCTTTAAAATATAGCTAACACCTCCACATTGGGTGATTTATTTTTCCAGGCCATTCTGTTCTTTTCAGACTCTTCCCTTTTTCCCCTCGTCTGACCCAAACTCTTCTGAATGCTCTAATTCAGGTGCTGCCTTACACTCTGTAATATTATCTGTATAGGGAGGAAACTTTGATCCATTTCTTCACTAAGAAAAGACCACGTAGGCTGAATTCACTCTCACACAAAGTCATGTGATCCAACAATGTATAAAGATAATACTTTACAGGGCTGCTTTGTGTTATAATAAGGAATAAAACACAACAGGGCGTGCTGCTTGAGGAAAATAATCAGCGGTAGATAGGGTGGTGCAAGGTGGCCTGGTATAAAGTGTGTGTGTGTATATTTAGGATTTTGTATGAATGCGTAGATATATATGCGCATGTTTATGAGCATGTCTATGTTATTGTATTAAATGTGAATTGATTGCTAGCCCTTTAGCCTTAAATTGCCCCTTTTTTGGGGGGGGGGGTGTTTAAATAAAGCATTTTGAATTGAATCGAATTGGAAAGTGGAGTTCATTTTGCCACTCTGAATGTAATTATTTTCCTCATAATAGCACATCACAGAGGACATAGCAATTTGCCAGGTCCAAAAATGCTAAATAAACTTCTCATCACAGAATGCTTCACCACAGGACATTCATTTCACATCTGTCTATGAGGAGCGTCCACCATCTGGTCAGTCGATCATGTGGCAGCAACGCAATGCATAAACCCATGCAGATACAGGTCAAGAGGTTCAGTTAATGATCACATCAAACATCAGAACAGAGAAGAAGTGTGATCTCTCAGGTACTTTGACCATGGCATGGTTGTAGGCTCCTAGGATTTTCATGCAGAACAGTCTATAGAGTTCACACAGAATGGTGAGGAAAAGCAAAAACCATCCAGGGAGTGGTAGTTCTGTGGGCAGGAACACAGAAACACTTGATGATGAGAGAGATCAGAGGTGAACTGGGTCGAGTTGATACAAAAGCTATTGTACCTCAAACAGCCACTCTTTACAAATGTGGTGAGCAGAAAAGCATCTCAAAATACACAACACTTCAATCATTGAGGCAAATAACTTAATGTTACTTAGCTAAAGTCCAAGCGTTTGGTATACATCACTCAGTGGCAACCTCAGGGTATCAACTTTGCAGAAACAATCAACTCACACAAACTATAAGCCTCATCTGAGACTTAAATTGAAAGTAGTGCAGTCTATATAGAGCTCCGTTTTAAAATTCTCCCAAAATTCATAACTTATAACTTCATAAATAATCTTAATAATTTTATTAATTTTTTTAAAAGCAAAAAACAGAAAATGAACTCGGCACATAAAGCCTATTAAAGTACATTCTACCAATGAAAGGTTTATAACTAAGCACTAAACTGAACATATACTTTAGTTGTCTTAAAGACATTTTGATAAAGCCTTATGGTTGAAGTTGTAAATGCGTAACTAAACGTGCGTAAACAGTGTGCGAATTTCTTTCTGAATGAAAAGGAAGAAAAGAATTCCACTTCAATGTGTGCCGTTACTAAAGACATTGGTTTTTCTTGTTATTTTACTCTTAATAAGTAGTTGTAGCTTAAAATGCATTTTGCACATAAAAGCGAATATATATTTTTTAATTTTGCTTAAATTTCAAGCAGTTTTCATTTAGACCATTTTTGGAGAAGAAAGGTTTCCTGGGGTTAGGGTTCCTGGATGTTTATTATTACTCTGAAATAGCAGAAATCTGTAAAAAAAAAAAAAAAAAAAAAATAAATAAATAAATAAATAAATAAATAAAGTAGGCCTTCGATGAGCAGGTGTGTACAGGTTTTACAATCCTTTTGCGGGTAGTTTCCTAACCTAGCTTAATGAATTGCTTTGGATGAGCATTCGACCCACTTTGCCTTTAACGCTCTGAGGAGCTGCGTGCCGTATGACGTGAGAGAGCTGCTCGATCATTAACGGTGTTATTGCAGACGCACACACTGTTCCTTAGCAATCCAGTAAAGTATTCCTTCTTGCTAACTGACCTTTGGATAGCTATTATCTGTGACCTATCTCAGTCTGCCCTCGCTCTCTCTCTCTTTCTCTCTCTCTTTCTCTCGGCACAAGTTGTTATGATTTAAGTCTAAAAAGGAAGCCTTTATTTGCTCACTTCTGCTTGTTCTTAAGAAAAACCTTAGCTCGAACGGTGCAGTGATCACCAGCTCAGGTTTTTAGGCCACGATTTAAGCTTCTGTGCTATTCACTGGCAGGAAGTGAGCTGAGTGCCTCTGTTGGGCTCGTAAACTGAATTCTGCCTCCTTTGCTTCAGCTGCTTTGACTATAATGTGTACAAATGTGCTTTCTGAGATTAAAACAAAAAGTCTGAACAAACACATGTTTGTAAGAAAATCTTTCAAAATAGCTCAAAGATCCTCGAAAATATAAAAATCACTCATCCATTAAATATCTCAGTCCTTGATCACTACTAAGTTTCAATGCTCTTATCTAATTGGTTGGCCTTAAAGTTGAATGCTTCCCCAATACTATGATTTAGAAAAATCAAAATTTTGATGTAAATATGCAAATATGTCATAGTCACAGGCTAAACATGCGGTAAATGCTAGTTTATGTCAAAGTGCTCCCATTACAGGTCTGTCCTAAAGATGTTGTTTTGTTTTTTACTCTTCGGGCATGATTGCACTCATGTTTTCTGACTTATCAGACGTGTTATCCAGATGGATTTTGCCGTGTAGTGACCCTTGAACCTCATGTGAACTTGTATCTCTTTTAATGAGATCATGAAGACCGATCAAACAAGCCTTAACAGGTGATAAACTCCCCAGTCCATGCTCACACTCTGATCTTGCTCAAACAACCCTTACAATTCAAACATTAGTGTCTTAAAAAAAAATCCAACTAAATCTAATAAGCTAAAAAAAAAATGAAGTAAATGCGTTAAGCCAACTAAAGAGCAATCTCCGATGGGGAATTGGGTAAGGAGAAAAAGTGGCTCTGGTATATAATATTTATTAAAAAACAGACAAAAACTGTGATTCATTTGTTATTCGTCTAAAAGTGATGGCCATGATCCATTCGTTATGGCTTAGATCTTTTTCAAGCACTTGGTGTTACATTTATCTATTTGGCAAATGCACCTAAAGCTGATCGCATACGCTTCTAATCACGAGTCTATAAATAGTCACAATGACAAACGATATTTGCGTTTTGGATTAAACATTACACAAGATCGTGATACTGAAATCAAAATGGTGCTATCATTATAAACATTATGGTTTATTAGACGAAAACAGAAAACAACCAAAGCCATAGGCCACAGCTCCTGTGATCCTCAGCCCATGACCTGATCATGAGGCCTCCGGTCAAGCTCCTATCCATGTTCAGTGTCTCCTGATTATTATTAAACTCTCCTGTTACAGTGAACACACAAACACGCCACTCCTTTTAAAAGCCCAGGACTCTTAGTCTTGCCCTGACGTTGTGTTTGTGACGATTCCAAGTGTTTATCTGCCGGCCTTGTTTGGTGTTTTTACCATATTGTTCCCCATATCTTCATTTAGTTTGTTCACCTTTTTAAGCCTTTTTCGATCGATTTGAGATTCCAGTGCATCAACTACTGCAGGATTTCTTTTATCTATTAACAATTTTACAGTCAGGAACCAGTCAATTACATCTGTACAATAATATTTTGACTATTTATTGGGGCCAGGGCTTTTTTTTTTATTTCTGAAAACCCACAGGGACTCATAGAGCACATTTTTATAAAACTCCTCATTACATGTCCAGGTGACGTTATTTCTAAGGCGGCATGCCGATTTAAGAACCACGGCACTAAAAGACTCCATTCATGTCCAGTGGATGGAAAACCAGTGGCTGAGGGAGTCTTAACCCATAAAACAGCTCAGACAAACACATCAGTGCGCTCCACATGCTCGTCGAATTCCCCCGCTGTGCAAGGTTTAGCTCTGCTTTAACGTCGCAAAATAAGAATCTCATGGACTGAGAGCGAGTGTAGCTTCAGGAGATGTGACCAAGGACACATGGAGTACAATATACACTCTATGGCCAAATGTTTGTGGACACCTGACTATAACGTCCACATGTGGCTCTTCTCCAAACTGTTGTCACACAGTTGAAAGCACACAGTTGTATAGGACGTCTTTGTATGCTGTAGCATTGCAGTTTTCCTTCGCTGGAACTACGATCCAAACCAGTCCCAGCATGACAATGCCCCTGTGCACAAAGTGACATCCATGAAGACATGGTAAACTGGATAAATTGGGACCGACTTCACCCCAGGCCTGGCGTCAGGGCCTGACTTCACTAATACTCGTTTGGCTGAATGGTCAAATCTTCACAGCTCCGGTCCAAAATCTAGTGGAAAGCTGTTCCCAGAAGAGTGCAACTTATTATCCCAGCAAAGGAGAAACTTCATCTGGAATGAGATGTTAAACAAGCACATATGGTGCGATGGTTGAGTGTCCACAAACATCTGGCCATGCAATGTACATGACCTGCAACATCATATAATCAGAGCGTCACTTGATTCTGTACTAGATATCTCCTCATTTCTGTCGAAAACAATAAAGAGCACGTTCAAGCTCATTAAAATGCATTTTATGTCTAAGGCTCAATCTAAAACAGCAATGGCAATACAATAAAGATACAATCACAGGACTAAATAAAACCTATTGGTTTTTCTCACGCTTTTAAATACATAGCTTTTTACTATTCATTTCATTGTAGGTGCTGAATGATATAGCCGTGATTGATGACTATGCTTTGGATGAACATCTGTTTAGTGCACCAGGTTTCCACTTTAATATGCAAGAACATAAACACACATAGCAAAATGAATTCATTAATGTCTTTCAACGTATTAAAATTGGATTTAACCAATGATGTTTATTTTCTATTACAGTCGGTATGCCCAAGCATACATTGCCTGTTTAGGGTAGGGTTTTATTTATTTAATTTAATTTTTTTTTTGCTTTTGTTTTTTTGTTTTGAATAAAAATCAATATTTGTATCATTGCTTGTTATAGATTTAGAAAGCGCTTTAAAACCTGAAAATGTAGAAAAAGGTAAGGTAAGGTGTTTGTGGATACCAAGCACATCACATAGGTAAACTGTTTTTTTTATTTTATTTTACTCACTCACTCGTCTTCGACCAGGTAATCCTGTTCAGGGTCACGGGGGGGGAAGCTGGCGCCAATCCCAGGTGACTTCGGGCGAGAGGCGGGGTTACACCCTGGGCAGGTCACCAATCCACCGCAGGGCGACACACAGAGACAGATAACCATCCACACTCACATTCACACCTACAAACAATTTAGAGTCGCCAATTAGCCTAATCCCCTCTGTGCATGTCTTTGGACTGTGGGAGGAAACCCACACGGGAGAACACGCAAACTCCACACAGAAAGGTGTCCAGGTCGACCTCGGGGCTCGAAACCAGGTCCTTCCTGCTCTGAGGTGACGGTGCTAACCACCACACCACCATGCCACTTTGTTTTTTAAATTCCAAGCATTTCAGCGATTGTCAGACAAACATGGATCACACACTAATGTGCCCTCACCAATGCAATGTTGAAAAAAAAAAAGAGGGTGTGTGTCATAGGAAGCCTGAGGTTGGTCTGCAGCCCAATAGAGAATATAGGGCAGGCTGCAGATTGATATGTACCGTGTCAGTCTCTTACTGGTGGCAAAAAGATACCACTGCAAACAGAGCTATATGAATTATATGATGAGCCATTGGAGCCTGTCCTCCTTTTATACAGCGTGGTTTCTTCTGAACAGAATGACTAGTCTTATTTGATTCTTATTTCATTCATGGATTTGTCTAGTTTTGCTTTAATTTTAAAAAATAAAGTGTAATAATTCTTTAATTAGCATGATTAATATAAAATGACTGGCTTTTGCAATCTTTTTTTATTTTATTTTTTATTAAATTTGTTTGCATCATTGAAATACATAAGATATTTAACCTTAACCGTGTAATTTATATACCGTATCTGCAGATCCATGCACATTTTCAGATCTGAAGCCGATCAGGTCAGGTTTACATTAGATAGTCTTCTTATGTGGAATTTTACACTCAGGGGCACGAGTGAGACATGAGCCTGTTTTTTTCTGAAATTACAGAATTTTCATGAATATTAAATCTTATGTGAGAACACTTCTATCTATGATTTGTGAATAAATCCATTTATATCCATATCCTTTCTTCACGGCATAATGTTGTGATGAAATTGCCTTTTTCCAAACTTTATAACATTGATGTTTGTAATTCATTCGCATGAATTGTATTGATTTTTGTACAGTTCAGGACTCACAAGCTTCTACATCGCCATTTTTAATAATTCGCTTTTAACCCAGTTCAGGAAGTGTATCTCCAGGGATAAAGACATTTCATGTCAAATTATCCAAACTCTGAACACAGATTTCGTTATTTTTCATATAATCACGTAATAACATCCTTAAAACATTATTTTTCCAAGAGGAAACTCTTCAAAACATTGTACGCATTTTTGAATCCACGTTTACTGCCAAATCGTCGCTCTTATCACTGTACGTGTTGATGCCAGGGTGTTGATGTCAAGTCACATGACCTGAGCAGTTGAGCCCGCCCACGCTTGTGTTTCCCACTGAAATGAACCCCAGCCATTAACCACTCCTCCTCAGAGCCTGGCGAACGCTCGTAAAACCCATTTAAGTGTGGTTTTCCATTTAATGTAACTCTGAAACCTTACTATGTACACAGACTATAATTACATGGAGTCTATCATTGATTCTGAAAGTCCAGTAAGAAAGTACACAACTTTTAATTAGGCAAAATACACACAGAAATGTAAACATGCAATATCCAGGGGTTGTCCTGTACATGTTGTCCTAAACATATTGCCTGGCTTGTGTTTAATGCTAGTTAAAAAAAATTTTTTTTTAAATTTTTATTAGTCCCCTTGTAGGCTACAGAACCGTGAGACTCACAATAGCTCTATTACAGATGAACTCTTAACTCTTCATTATCCTCACCATCAACCAGGCTTGCTTTAGACTGCGTATAGAAGCTAGCAAGAACATTTCCTCCATTTCCAAGTGAATCCCCGAGGATACACTCACTCTTCAGTTGCTTAATCCTGTTCAGGGTCGCGGGGGGAAGCTGGAGCCAATCCCAGGTGACTTTGGGCGAGAGGCGGGGTTACACCCTGGGCAGGTCACCGGTCCACCACAGGGTAACACACAGAGACAGACAACCATTCACACTCACATTCACACTTATGGCTAATTTAGAGTAGCCAATTAGCCTAATCCCCTCTGTGCATGTCTTTGGACTGTGGGAGGAAACCAGAGTACCCCGAGG
>JAQLOM010000010.1:7809899-7826196 GCA_030068315.1 Chrysichthys thysi | reverse complement strand
ATATATACACACACACACACACACACACACACACACACACACACACACACACACACACACACACACATATATATATAAAGAAACATTTTATCCTACACTGGTCATGTATGGTAACACTGAAGACCTTGATTTTCAACATAAAAATGAAACAATTTCATTGACAATAAAGTCTTGTAATATCCTCCAATAACACTCTAGAGTTCGAATTTTGAATTTCCAAGTACAGTAGAACCTCTGGTAACGAACGCCTCCGAACACGAACAAATCGATTCTCGACCACAAAATCCGCCAAAATTTTTTCATCTGGTCACCACCACATAATCGGGTGCCGAACAAACACAGCCCTGGCTATTTCCCCCTTCCGCTTCGTACGCACCAATGTTTTCCCATTTTCTGTTTGTGTATTGCGGAAGTGTGTATTGCATACCTAACAAAGCTGTGCATGTCCCCTTAATCAGTCAGAAGTGCGTTCACTGGCTGTACAGTAACCTCCTCCCCGCCCATCTTCCTCCTCACTTCTTTAACGCCAGAAGTCGACTCATGCAAGGTTAGTTTTCATTGTATTTACATTCATTTCAATGAGTAGAAACTGATTCAGGTCGCGAACAAATCAGCTCACGAACAGAGTTTCGGAATGGATTAAGTTCGTGACCAGAGGTTCCGCTGTATTTCAGTTCACCATTTTCCAACTGTTTCGACCCAGCATTAACTCTTCATAATGCCCTATAAAGGGTTAATGATGGATTCAAACCTATGTAAATATTTGAATTGGCTTGGAATTCTAAATTCAGAATTCCATAAGTTCTTGTGCAGTCAAGTTCTGGATTAGGAAAAAACCCAGATGGCTTCATGAACACCTCCGTGTTTTGTTAGCAGCAAGCCAACCAGCTAACATTCGCAATGGGTATGATTATAACAGCATAACTATGACTACAAGTTTTTAAATGCTGACAAGACTAGCTTGAACCACCTTGATGTTTAAAAAAGGCTTCACACAAGACCAAGGGTGCCAAAATCCTGACTGGTGTATCCTTCAGGTCTTTTCTCTTTTGTCAGGGTGTTGCACTGTTTTCATTGCCTCCTGTCATGAATCTCATTCTCTCTAAAAGCTAAACTTTCTATGTCGTACTACAGTGAATCCCATTCTTCAGCTGTCTTCCTCTAAACCTCTTACCTTGAGTCTCTCTCTCAGGCTGTCTCTCTCTGTGCTCATGTGGTGAAGGTCGGACATCGCCTCGTCCCTCTCTGCCTCCAGGCGTTTCAGGATACTCTGAGCCGTCGTGCTGCATTTGGATCCCTGGGATGCTTTTGATCTCAACACCTCACGTCGGAGGTCCGCAATCTCTTCCTGAGCCTGCACACAGCAGGAGGAAGGATCGAGATCAAATGTCTGGACATATCTGTTTTTACATTAATATACATACAGGGGACCCTCGGCTCGCGAACGCATTGGATGGCGAACAAATCGACGTACGAACTAAATTCCCGAACGGATGTTGTACCGACTGACGAACAAATCCTTGACCAATGTACAGACAGCCAACCTATGCTTTGCACCACAAACCTTAAGTTCCGGTCAAGCACTCGTGGTGTGAACGTATTCAACACATTTTTTCTTTGAGAGTAAGAAGCCTAAGTGTATAACAGTTGAAATAAAGAAAGAAATAAAAGCTAAACATGAGAATCGCCACCATATCTCTCTGCCACCGATTCACAAACACATACTTTGTGACACAAACATTCAGTTCAGGTCAAGCACTTGTGGTGTGAAGGTGTTCGATGCATTTTTTCATTGTGTTTCTCTGCATTTTTGCCCTATAAGCCTTCATTATGGGTCCCAAGAAAGTGGAAAGTGGAAATGGTAGTGAGAGTAAGAAGCCTAAGCGTATAACAGTCGAAATAAATAAATAAATAATCACAAAACATGAGAAACGTCACCGCCACCGCCACCTACACCAACAACTACGTGTCCACCGTAAAGGTAACGTGCATTAAAATCATCTGTTTATTTCATTTAGTTTTATGTTTCAATAATTAAGGTTATTTTAATTTTATTCTACATGTTTTTGAGGCTGAAACACATTCATCGTATTTACACTCATTTCAATGGGAAACACTGATTCGGGTCGCGAAAACAAATCAGGACAAAAACAGAGTCTCGGAACGAATTAAGTTCGTGAGTCGAGGGTCCTGGTCAGGGATTGGTTATCCCAATTCCTTTATTTCATTTCGTCAGCAACAGGATAAGGATATATCTCCCGTTTTTGAGAGGAAATCTGAATGATCACGTTTACAATAAATCAATATTACTGCATGCTGAAGCTTGGGTTCAACCTGCTGATAGTGCATTCTGGTCTTGTCCCGTTCGGCCGTAAGCACCCGAACGTTGGCTTGGATCTCAGACAGGTGGCGCTCGTACTTATCCAGCATGCTTTTCATCCCATCCCTCTCTCTCAGCAGTCTCATCATCTCTGAGTCATACGTGCCTCCCTTAGAACACACACAGAAAACAAATCCACGAATAAAAGCAAGGCTTTTACTGTAATATAGCTATCATGAAATATACTACAACTGCTGGACTCTGCTGTATTCAGAATCCAAATAACACTTCACTAAATCATCTCTCTGGTTTGCTACTGCTGTCTCAAATCAAGTCACCTTCACGGGGGGCTGCCGAATAGGGCTAGTTGATCTCCGGGACTTCAACGTGCTCTTCATTCTTTCAGCTTCTTCTAAACGGTGCGCGCAAGCGTTACGACAAAAGCCACGTACCACTGTGTTGTCTGTAACCTGTGCACTTTCTGAAGGACCTGAAAAAGTGCAGTTCATTATAATAATTTTTTTTTATAGAGGAGTAGGCCAAAATTTCTTCACAGCGATGTGAAAGACTGACCTCCTGTTGGCAAAAGCGTTTGATTGCAGCTGTAATAACCTTAGGGGGCAATTAGTTTTTCACATGGGCGATATATATTTTGGGGAGATTCTGTTCTTCAATAAAGTGCAAGCTCACTTGACATCCATGTATTGTGTTTACTCAGGTCGTCTTTTGTCAGAAAAAATGAAGAGTTTTTAATAAACAAAAATAGGTAGACTCAGGAAGGGGGTTAATATTTTTTCACAGCACTGCATATAGGCAGAGCACAGAGTCGGCCTAATAATGCATCAAAAGTACGGAATAATATATGATTAAATAAGACTGTCTGAGAAAACCACATCGCCACTGTGACTCAGTTGAACCAGTGAGCGAGGGAGGTACCTGAGTCACACAGCCGCTCCACCTGTGTGAGCAGATCGCTCCGTTCGCTCTGCAGCTGCCTGAGCAGAGTCTGGAGATCCTGTTCCTGATCCACCTCAGAGCTCAGCTGGCTCTGCTGCTCATCCTCATCCAGATGTGGAGACCCGGTTCTTACGTTCTCCTCAGTCTGAGAGTGAAGAAATAGAAGATTATAAACAACAATGGTGACAACTCAGGCAAAATGCACCTCTAATTAAAAAAATACAGAAAAATCGAGCCAGTTATAAGCATGGCTGCTTCTGAAGGGTGTCCTAATGTGCTTACAGAAGAAGGGATGATGGCAGTATGGTTCGGTGATGTGATCTTCTGGTCTATATTCTCAGCAGCACTCTGTAAAGAGAAGAAGAGACGAAAGGTTAAACATGTTATCACAACACATCTTAATGGGATCTTTTCAACCTATGTGTTTTAAATTGTACCGAGTTAATCCGTTCGAGAAAAATTGCCCGATATTCAAATTGGGATAAGAAATACACACTTAAAATCTAGAATTTAGATAATTATGTGATAAATCATTCAAATAAATAGAAATTGAAAACAATTGAACAAGTTAAAAGTGATTATGGGATATGTATGGCATACATATCAAAGGCCCTAATGCATGTGGTGCCATGAAAGTAGGGTACAAGACACAAAATTGGGATGTTAAAACAAGGAGGAGAAAAGGCTAGTTTCATAAAGAAACTGCCAAAAGTTTGATGAATTGAATAAATGTGAAGGTTATTCTGCTTATCTTTCAGTTTTGAAGTAAACGTCAGCTTAACTGTGGATATATTCCTATAGGTCTAATACTAGAATCGAAAACTTCAACCGATACATTCTACACACCCATCAATGCAGGAGTATGTGTGTATACTGCTTTGTTGAATTATGTCTCATAGGTCCAGGTTTTCTACCTTTAAGTAAAGAGTAAAATAGTTGATTATTTTCCAATAACAGCATATCTTAAGCATTTTGTTCCTCTTAAAATCACATTTTGTTCCTCTTAAAATGCCACAGATTACTGTTTAAAATTAATAATGAGTCATCAATTTGATCCATTTATTGTCAGGTTTGATTTGTGGAACATCTACAAGACAAGTTAGTTCCTGTTTTCACCAATGTTACAGCAGCTACAACCAGTCAGAAAAAAAACCACTGAGTTTGTCATTTTACAGAGGAACCTGAATGCGCAAAGTTCTCTGTCCTGAAGATGCTTTCGTAGTGGAAAACTTTAAGTTACGAAAGCTGATGGGCATCTGTGACTCTGTCTATAGATGTTAAATAAACATCTTCTTACAGAAAGCATATAAACAATTATATAATTCTCATTCTTTAAAAGCAAATCTTTTTATTGCTAGATCCGGCGGTGCGTCTACCGCACAATTCCTGTGCACGAGCTATTACTATAGAAATGATCAAATATTACAAGCTGTGCACTGATATAAACCATGGAGCTGGAACCAAGTTCGGTCACAGCTGCTGTAATAGAAAGTTAATCAACAACTTCTGACCAATCAGGTTTCAGAATTCAGCAACGCTGGTAAAAAAAAAAAAAAAATTGTCATGTGTGACGACTACATTACATTACAGTCATTTGACTGATGCCCTTACCCAGAGCAACTTACATTTACACAACTGAGCATTTGGGATTAAGGGTCTTGCTCAAGGGCCCAGCAGTGGCAGCCCTTGGATTTGAACTCCCCACCCTCCAATCAGTAGTCCAACATCTTAACCCCCTGAGCTACCCCCTGTTATGTGACAGTAGTACATCAGGTCTGGCTGGTGTTTGGTCAGGGTGAAAAATATGGGCTAGTCTACATGGTTTCCAAAACTGCAGATGACCTGGTCAGCCGTGCTGAGGTTCTCCAGTTGTGTTGGTTTGAAGTCTTTCGGCTCCCCCTGCTGACTTTCCTCTGCCTTCGAGCCCTGCTTCAATACTTTGCTATCAGCCTGCAAAAAAAAATAGATAAATAAAAAAATACTAATAATGAAGCAAGGAGCAATCAGATATTCATTGAACCAAAGGGTACAAGATGCCACCATTAATCGGACTAGTGCCCACGCCAAAGCTCCTTAAGTCAAATCACTTTACTGGCATGTGCACAGAAAGTGATATCACTTAGGTACTTACTAGTTTTATTGTACTGATCCAATTAAGCAAAACAAACAAACAAACAAACAAACAAACAATGAATTAATCAATTCATCAATTGATCCATGAAACATCATAATAATAATAATAATAATAATAATAATAACAATAATAACAACAACAACAACAACAACAACAACAATAATAATAATAATAATAATAATAATAATAAATGGCAATTGTTGCAAACTTTAACATACTACATTATTTGGTGTTCCCCTTGAAGCAAGCATGATTGTCATGGCAACAAAAAATACATTTGCTGTTGCTGAGACGACGTTTAAAAAATAAAGTAAATTTATTTTATTTTTTTTTTAAATCAATTAATTACATTTACAAAATAAATAGGATTTACAAGCTACTGTGTAAACTTATGAATGAAATCAATGGCATAAATCTGTGTCCATATTCTCCCAGTTCATTTGTGCTTTATAATATCTGACATTGCAAAGCATTGTCCTGAATATTTCCGTTGTGAATATAAGTGGTATTTACCTTCGACCTGCAGCTTGCACACTTAATAAAGGCATTAAGAGGTCACACGTTTCAGTCCCTGAGTTTTTAACAGCTCGTTTTTGTCGGATAATCCGGACCAATCAGATTTTAGCATTAAACAACAGGAAACGGCGTCATACATAGCAGGGCCAATTAGAGAGCTCGTTCTTGTCAAATGTCTATTTTCGTTGCCTTGACGATGTGGCGTGCATCGCTAGTCAACTTTCCCTAGGTCCCTGATTCCATTTTAAATGATACACTAATCTATAAACACTACAGTAGAATTCAGGTCAAAATAATGTGCAAATTTTTTTTATCACCATACACAAACAGCTTACACCCACTCCCACCACATTAAACTTCTGCTTTTCTCTTTTTTCGAATTGTTTTTAATATGAAAAGTTAACTTTCAACTGAATATATAATAGTATATTAATGTTAGATTTCCTACCTTTTCTTTGTCTTTACTAACCAATTCAGCCATAGAGACAGGCAAACTCACGAAGTTTTCCCAATATTATTATTATTATATTAACTCTGAGCCTCAGTTGATGTCTCTGCAGGGTGCAGTTATATGACGAGTCATTTCTGAACGAGTCGGCTCTTTGAATCGGTTCTTTTAAATGAGAGTCGACTCGCATATATGAGCTTTTTTTTGTACACCGTACTGTTACTCCTGTAGTGTGATTTAAATAAATAAATAAATAAATAAATAAATGAATGGTGTATATTTTCTACGTTTAGTATATAACTTTTACCTAGGGGCATCGTGTATCTTTAATACGTTTTTAAACTAGTGGTCTTTAAATGGGCTCCTAACTAGCATTACATTAAACAGACTAACAACAAACTAGCATTAGAGTAGAAAGATTAATCACAACAGAAAGTAGCACTTTGGTAAACAGTTTAATAGTTCAGTTTATATTAATTAATGAATTAATTAAATTATTATATTAATTTAATACACTTTTACACACATGGTCTTGAACTAGCATTAGATTAAACAGGCTAACAACAAACTAGCATTAGAGTAGAAAGATTAATCACAACAGAAAGTAGCACTTTGGTAAACAGTTTAATAGTTCAGTTTATATTAATTAATGAATTAATTAAATTATTATATTAATTTAATACACTTTTACACACATGGTCTTGAACTAGCGTTAGATTAAACAGGCTAACAACAAACTAGCATATTAGAGCAGAAAGATTAATCACAACACAGCCTAGCACTTTGGTAAACAGTTTTATTGCACAGTTTATATCAATCAGACTTAATTGTAGACATTGTCTGATATATCTCGAGCACAAAAAAAGCCGAATCCTGCGCCACCTGCAGATGGTGCACTCCAACCAAAATTCCACCCGAAAACAAACGCCTCAAATTTCCTTTTCAAGTCCGCTACATAGGGTGTGAACCAACGGCATGTGAACCCTATGTAGGGCGCCATGAAGTAAGTAGCAAGCAGTTTGGGATGAAACCCAGAATATCCACAACAGCAGGCGCTATGGTTTTAGTGCTCCAGCAGGTCAGATGAACAGTGAAGCACACTTGCCCTGGGCTAACACAACACAAACCCAGCCCTGGGGATGAGCTCCTTCTCAGAGGAGGTTGTTATTTTGTCCGTCCATGGATCACACTTTCCCTTAGGAAGCGGACCGGATTTCTTGGGAACAACACCACCGTTTTCCGTGGTGGTCTTGGAGTGGATTTATCTCACATTGGGATTATTTTAAAGAGACAGAGAGCTGAACCGGAGACTTAACACGAGATGTGTGAGATGATGATGGCGCTTGATCATGTCTAGTGCTGGATGTAAATCAATACATCAGTGAACAATTCAGTAAACCAGTCCATGGGAGGGTGTGGATAGAGACAGGTATCGTCCTTGCCCCTGGTCTGGCTCACTCGGGCATTTTCTCGAAGTGAGGATGACCTAATAGTGACCTGTGGAGACTCCATAATGCCCCATGTGGTGGGGTAAGTACACAGTACCGTCTGGGCAGTAAACATGCACTAGGAGCTGCGCCTGAATCCCACTCCAGGAGGGTTTCCACGGAAATAACCTCTTCTACCGGGGAGTTCAGCATCTCGGGGCGACAATGGCTTTCTTTAATTTCCGGAAAATATTCAAGCTGGGTCCTGAGAGGAAGAGAAAGCAGTATGAGCACGTTCACAGAGACGTGGACCCGGAGGACAGCTGGGAAATTGTCGGGGATTTGGGAGACGGAGCGTTTGGAAAGGTGTACAAGGTAAACAACAGGAGTATTACACGTTAAAGGTGTTGTTTGACGGGTGTAAGAGGTGCAGGGTCGTGGTGTTGGGGTACATGTTTTTGGGAAAGCTTGTTTTTGTAGGCGCGGGGTTGTTTTTGTTTTTAAATAAAGGGGGTCACGTGATTGACTTTGTCGCCGATGCGTTTCAGGGGAAAGTAGCTTAAAGCCGCCAGCTGCCGCTGGGTGACGTCACGGAATTTGCATACCGGTTTGTCATCCTGATCAAAGGCATTATCAAACTGCAAATAAATAGGGATAGGGGAAGAAAGGTCATGTTTTCTTAGAATATAATAGATCAGAGTTTGTTTATTTGTTTGTTTGTTTGTTTGTTTTTTAGAAAAGAAACCAAGAGCGTCCTATATTTCTTAATTAATTTATTTCTTGTCGAAAGAGAGGTCATCTTTTGTCATCCAGCCTTTTACACTTTTGAAGGATATTAATTAATGTTTCTACGAGGAACACCGACAGTGCGACGCACTGAAGGAAAACGTTTCATTGCTTTTCGTACTTAGGAAAATGTAACGTCTTAAAAGTTAGTTTAAAACGAAGACCAAACTGGCGAGAGGACGGGACGAACCATGGCGACCGGTGATGGGTCATTGGGGAACAATGGTGATCGGTGATTAGTCGTAAGCGCATCACGATCAGAGGCTGTACGCTGATGGTGAGTCGAGCAAATCTGCTTTCTAAACTCGTGTAACGGCGGCTGTGATGTGAGCTGGAGAGCCGTATGGAGATCGAGACGGTCACTGACGTCTGCGCGGAAAGTCGCCAGGTTTGTCTCGAGGCTCTTTTTTGAGTTGAAGTCACCACAGGGGTCTCAAAAGTCACCAAATCTAACGGCAAAGTCTCCAAATTGGAAACGCTGCTGGTAATTTAGAACAGCAAAGTGCGGGCAAGATCCTCGCTCAGGTGTTCACGTTCTTGCCAGTTCTCACCAAGGTCTCATGCCGTTACTCTCAGAAAAAATGTACCAAACTGTTTCATTGCTCATCACTGGGATGGTAGCCTCAAGTGTACATCATTGTACCTTTAACTGGAAAAGGGCATTTAAGTATT
Source organism: Chrysichthys thysi (assembly GCA_030068315.1). Taxonomy (NCBI): domain Eukaryota; kingdom Metazoa; phylum Chordata; class Actinopteri; order Siluriformes; family Claroteidae; genus Chrysichthys; species Chrysichthys thysi. Next base: position 7,816,936 of record JAQLOM010000010.1, on the reverse strand, counting down.
ACTCTGTAATTAGAGTAAATATACAGCAGTGGGCTTTAAGGTTAAATTGCCTTTAAATCTGTACGACATTCACATTGCCAAATGTAATTTATGGAAAGATGCACACCAAACCTTCCAAGGTTGAGGTTGAGGTTTCCACACCGATGGAAAGGTAGGAAAGGAAAGGTAGAGATTAATACTTTGTATCACCAAAGAACCACTACTGACCAGATATCTTCGTGGTGGACCATTCTCAGCACAAGCAGTAACTCTAACATGGTAGTGCAGTTGTAATAGGTGTTTGCTGGGATTGTTATACACCTCAGGATCATTGCAGAGTTGGGAATGAACCACCAACCGAAGAAGAGTCAGAGGATTTGTTAATAAGTATGACAATACTAAGTGTATTGGTGAGGCAGAATAAACGAGAGAAGAGTGCTTAAAGGACTGTCTGGGACCAGAAACAGGAAAAAGGTGGAAGACGGAGGAAATTCTTTTCTGCTGTGAGGAAACACTGCAGGACGTCCGTACTACAGGAAGAGGATGGATTTGCTTAAAGCACAGGAGAGAAAGATTTCCTGATGAACGTTCAGTTTAGTATCTAGTTTCAAGCTATTTTGCTACAGCAATGATTCCATTATAGGCAAACTCATGATGCTGAAGTCTCAGTGTTTAGTTCCAGTGTGTATATTGTGATTTAATGTAGGGATAATCATATAAAACCTTCCCAGAGTCCCTGAAAAGCAAGAACTGCAGTATTTGCTACTTGCGGCATGTTATCCTATGACATAAACCATTACAAGTCGTTCTTGTAGTTTGTCTTTTGCGCACAGTACTCACTTTCCAGCATGTTTTGGTTCTGAATAGAAATGGTAGTACTAAACATAACAAGGTAAACACTGTTCATGCCTAAAGTTTGTACTTTTCACAACGTATGATTAGACTTACCAGGCTCTTACAATAAGCCTAAATTCTCCTCTTTTCAGAAAAATGATTAGGCTTAAGGGTCATGTGATGCTGCAGAACAGTAATGTTTTCAACATGGGGAATGTCTGTGTAGTTTCTGGAGCCCAAAGAATTTCCAGCCTGGGTTTTGAAAACAGCCACAGCATATGAAATATTGTTTACTGTCTTGGTCTCAGGGTCAAGATCCTGTTTACTTTTGGTAATAAAATGCATCTTGGGCGAACGGATCGCAAGTGAACACCAATAACGACAAGCCAAGACGCATTTACTGAAGCTGCTTGCTGAGGTGGTCTGGGACGCATGTAACAGCGTATGTTTTGTAGTGTAAATGTGTCCTGATTCATTCCCGGCAAGGATGTGACAGGAAAAGTGATGTAGGCAGGAACGAAATCTGAGCACAAGTGGTCAGCTGGACACCTTGGAGACGCATGATAGACACAGGTGTGTACAGTAATGTGTCTTAGCTGTCTGCTTGTGATCTGATCATCCAAGATGTATTTTAATGCAGAGTGTAAACAGGACCTGTAAAGAGGCTGGGATGTTAACATTTTGAGTAAGTGCTAGACAATACGACATCTGTTCTGTCCTGTGACGCATGTACATTTTCTAGCACAACTGTTACTTACTCGAATGTTAACTCACTAAGAGTCGTTAATGAGACTTCTAAACCATCGATAAGTAGCACAATAGTTTATACAGTAGTAGTGCAATTGGTACAACTGAAAAATAAACACAATGTTAGATTTGAAGTTTCATTTTAATTAACTGTTTCATGGAGCACTTTTGAATATAATAATGTAATAAAATTGTTATAGCAAACACTGAAGTTTTGTGTGGTGTGGTGGTCAGCACTGTCGCCTCACAGCAGCAAAGTCCCGGGTATCGATCCCCCGGGTCGACCTGGGCACCTTTCTGTGTGGAGTTTGCATGTTCTCCCCATGTCCATGTGGGTTTCTTCTGGGTACTCTGGTTTCCTCCCACAGTCCAAAGACATGCGCAGAGGGGATTAGGCTAATTGACTACTCTAAATTGCCCATAGGTGTAAATGTAACTGTGAATGGTTGTCTATCTCTGTGTGTTGGTCCTGCGGCGGATTGGCAACCTACCCAGGATGTACCCCGCCTCTCGCCCAAAGTCAGCTGGGATTGGCTCCAGCTTCCCCCGTGACCCTGAACAGGATTAAGTAGTAGAAGAAGAGTGAGTGAGTTTTGTGTGTCAAAGTAAAATTTCTTGTAAAGTTATTGTTTTAGACGAACCATAGACTAGCATTATTGGTCTATAACTTTTCCTTACATGCAAACAGTTTCCTTCACTTGCTTCCTGCATGGTTTTATTGATTTCAATTAAGCTACCTCAAAATAATAATCTTCATAAAAATTTCATTTCTTTGAAATTTAAAAACAACACTTTCCTCACTGGGTAATGAAAGTTAAAGTCCAGCTTCTTGTAATCAATTTTTTTAAAAGTTTTTAATAACACTTAAAAACTATGCTAATTATATGCACACTTTTTGTTTCAAGTAAAAAAAGAATTTTTTTAATGCCCGCGCCAAGACTTGAACTAAGGACGTCAGGCATGAAAACGCGAAGCTCATACCATTCCGCCACCGAGAACATTTCTTTATGAATTTGTATATGGCGAAAGTTATATTTAAGTTACATAATACATAACTAAATGTCCATTATCTCCGCAACCGGACATAATAGCTCAAATATTTTTTCAGATTTTTAAAATTTGAATTTTTCCAAAACATTTTTTGCTTAAAATGCATTGTCATCGGAGTAGAACATGTCTACCAAGTTCCAAGTCGATAGGTTAATAGGAAGTGGGTTAAAAATTGATTGCAAAATTTGTACCAGACAAATAGACAGAAACAGTGAGTTGAGTAAAGTGTTGTAATAATAAAAACTTCCAAAATAATCAAAAATAAACCAAAAAGACAATTCCTTCTTGCATTATATTACTCAGTACCCATTGTGGACAAAACATGCTTGAACATGACATGTCAATATTACAGTTTATTTCCTATGGACGTTGTCAATATTTGCCACATTGTGTGCCAAGCGAAACAGTTTTGATGTTGTAAACTCGCAGCACACCTTCATGCCTGGTTCTGATGTTTTACTTGTTTTGTATAAGCCTCAAATAAAATGACATAAATTAATTTTCTCCCTCAGGCTCAGAACAAGCATTCTGGCATTATGGCTGCAGCGAAGGTGATTGACACTAAGACGGAAGAAGAGCTGGAAGATTACATGGTGGAGATTGACATTTTGGCATCTTGTAACCATGACAACATTGTCAAGCTTTTGGATGCCTTCTACTACGAGAGCAAACTCTGGGTGAGCACATACAGTGTAATAATACCGTTGTTTTATTTCCGTGCTGATTTTTGTCAGACCTTTTAGCCCCCATATTCATTTATTGAATTAGATGGTAACCCTTTGCACCATATATAAATTAAAAAAAAAAAAAATTCTATCAGCATTCTGTGTTTTTGTGTTTTATACACTTCTCTTCAAACATTTTTTAACAATTATTTTCCGCATTAGGATTTAAATTGCCTTGTTTTACATACCCTAAATTTGCAAGAAATTGACTGAAATTGATTGGGTGAAATGTTTTGTATTAAATCTTTAGCAAATTGAGAAATTGTAGAAATTACTTTAGATCAAGTTTCTGACAGGTAACTAAAGTAGGTTTTAGTTCAATAACTTGGTTCAAAGAACCAACTAAGATCATTATTTAAAGCTCAAGTTTGTGATTACAGCATGCTGAGTTGATGAAATTTGTCAAAACTTCATTTTACGGGATACATTCAAACACCATTTCAATCCATCCATTATCCACACCACTTATCCTTCAGAGAAACTGGAGCCAATCCAAGCTGACATCGGGCGAGAGGTGGGATATGCCCTGGGCAGGTCGCCAAACTATCACAGGGCTAACACAGAGAGGAACAACCCTTCACACTCACCTCCACACCTATAGGCAATTTAGAGTAGCTAGTTGATGTTATCTGATGTTATTGGGCTGTGGGAGGAAACCAAAGTACCCCGAGGAAACCCATGCTGACATCGGGAGAATATGCAAACTCCACACCAGAACCTTCTTGCAGTGAGGCTACAGTTCTAACTACTGCGCTTGGGCGTAAACATATTCTATACCACCACAATTCAGTTTTACATCTAATGTATAAAGGTATGTAATTAACTTAACAGTTAATTAAATTTATATAAATGAAGTTCATAAACAAAAAAAGTGGCCTTGTTTCATATTAACCAACCTAATTTTATTTAAATGTATTCATTTTTTAATTTCATAAGTTAACTTATAAAATGCTCAATTTCTACTACTTCAGCCTACTAATTGTTACCACCGCCTACTAGCTGGATTTGTAAACCTAAACTTTCAAGGCCTTGAATTTCAGAGAGAATTACTCAGGCATGGTAAATATACCTTTACGACATTTATAGCTTGGACTGTGAACCTGATTTACCTCAAAACCATGTAGCAGGATATTCTGAGTGAAAAATCAGTTCGGTGTTAATCCCTCTTACACTTGTGCTGTTGCATTCAGAATAATGTATGTACATCATTCAAGTCAAAGTCGAGTGTGTTCAAAAGCAAATTGGAGTTTGGGGGAGGACTTTAACGCTACATTTGAAGACAATGGAAAGCTAGATTAGTCTGACCAGTTTATTTCCTTCCTCTGGAAGAGACGTTTGAAAGTAGATCAAACCGTATCCAAGCCTGAATGACTGCCTTTATCTTTTATATTAGAAAATCAGGTCCTGGGTGGCTATTATTTACATTTATCAAAGATTTCAACAGGTCTCACATTTGCAAAACGATTAAAATGCTGCTGAAATTGTGGAAATTTTCAGTTTCTCTGTCCTCATGGAAAAGCCAGAGTAGGCAGAGGTAACACAGAGGTGTGCTATTGTATGTAGACTATTGTCAGAGGAGGCCAGCCATAATTACTTGGTTGTTGTATTACCGTTTTACCTGTCCCCTGCCAGCTCGCTCTCTTTTCATTGTGCACCAACAGATGGGTGTGTCGTATCTATGGAAGCATGCAGATTTCAACTCAGAGGTCCAGGAAATAGACATACAGACCCTACGGGCTTCCTTATGATGCTGTAAAAGCAGGTCTGTGCTCTGAATGGAGCCAAGTATAGATTAGCATTTATAGTAGGGTACAAAAGTCCAAGTGCCATTACCAGGTCCTATTATTACTGAGGAATGCATGACGAATGAGTTATCAGTAAATCATATACTTTTTAGGGTATTGCTACTGAGGAATGATGTAATATAATGCCTCAATGTTGGATTGAACCTAGTGTTCAGGGTGTGTGGTCATAGCTAAAGTGGTTATCCCAATTAACTTGCTCGTGTTTTATTTTGAATTTAGGAGCAGTTAATCATTTTCAGATTTTAAATCTACAGACCAGTCTTCTTCTTTCAAATTGTACATATGTAATATAATTGTATCCACATTTGTGTATCCACATAAAGTGGAGCCTCTGGTCACGAACACTTCCGAACATGAAAAAGCGGTTCCCGACCACAAAATCCGCCAAATTTTGCATCTGGTCAGGACCACGTAATCGGGTGCCGAACAAACACAGCCTATGCCATTTTTCCCTTCCGCTTTGTACGCGCCAGTGTTTTCCCATTTTGTATTTGTGTATTGTGCAACAAACAAAGGCGCGCATGTCCCTTTAATCGGTCAGATGTGCGTTCATTGGCTGTACAGGAACCTCCTCTCCGCCCATCTTCCTCCTCATTTCCTTAACGCCAGAAGTTGACTCAAGCAAGGTTAGTTTGCTTGGTTGTTTACAGTAAGTTTTTGTATAATTAAGGATTGTTCAAACTTTTGTTTCTGTGCTTAAAACTCATTAAAAATGTTCACAGCATTTTTTCACTGTGTCACACACACTCCATGGCACAAACATTCAGTTCCGGGCAAGCACTCGGGGGTGAACGTGTTCAATGCGTTTTTTCATTGTGTTTCTTTGCATTTTTGTTCTATAAGCCTTCATTATGGGTCTCAAGAAAGTGGAAATGGTAGTGAGAGTAAGAATCCTAAGCGTATAACAGTTGAAATAAAGAAATAAATGCAAAACATGATAACTGCAACCATATCCCTCCGCCACCGTCCACCTACACTAGCAACTATGTATTAACCACAAAGGTAATATGCGTTAACATCATCTGTTTATTTCATTTAGGTTTATTTTTCTAGAATTAAGGTTATTTTAATTTTATTCTATGTTTTATTGCCACACATAAACCCATAATACACTTTAAAAACATGTTTTTGAGGGCTGAAAGACATTAATTGTATTTATATTCATTTCAATGGGAAAAATTGATCCGGATTAAGAACAGAGTCTCGGAACGGATCAAGCTCGTGACCAGAGGTTCCACTGTACAACCATATTTTAGGCTCCTGATTATTTTAGCTGGCTAGCTTGTTTTCATTTCAGTAGGTAATGAACATGGAGAATAGCAATTTAATATTAAGGTTTATTTAAGAGATTACTTTAGCTAATTGTTACTTTGCTAACTTTGGTTAGTTGTTTGATGCAATATTTATACAGTTTCTATGCTAATATTAGAGTTAGCCTGGGTAGATTTCAGCTAGATTAGCTGAAAATGCAACTAGGTTAGCTAACTAACCATGCTGCTAATTTAGCATTAGCAGTTAAAGTTTTAGTTGTTGAATTCTTTTAAAAGCTGTGTTACTTGATTAAATGACAGAAAACATTAGCAGCATGTCTATACTGTGACTCTGTATCACAAGAAAATAGCAAAATAGTGGCAATAAGTCATTAATTTTTAAGGTTTCAGATTTGTAGCCTAATGTTTCCTTTTTGAAGAGATTTTTCATCTTTACATATACAACATGAATTCCAGAAAAGTTGTGATGTTTTTTAAAGTAAAAAGAAACTAAAATACATTAAAATTACATGAGCCAATATTTTATTCACAACAAAACACAGATAACAAATAACAAATGTTCAAACTGGGAAATTGTACACCTTTATCCACTAAATGAGCACATTTCAAATTTGATGCCTGCTACA
>JAQLOM010000010.1:7796613-7809799 GCA_030068315.1 Chrysichthys thysi | reverse complement strand
TATATGTATATGTGTGTGGATAAACATATTTGTGTGTATCCATACATAATGGATATACATATGTGTGTGTTTATAGATTAATAATCTTTTGATTGGACCTTATATCCTGTGAAACTGTTTTGTGACTGTGCATTGTTAAGTTTTTTGTTAAAAAAATAGATGTCAATAAACAGGCAATATTTCATCATAAGTTTGAAGGATGAAGAAATTCATTTGTATCATAAGCAAGATTTATAGCATGATTTTGTTGCAGAAAAACATTCAACTCCAGGGTTGTGTACTCTACAGCATTTCTATACAGTATTTGTATTTGCCTGACATTATTTCTAAAGTGACATAGAATTGAGAACGGATACAACTGAGCAGTTGAGGATTAAGGGTCGTGTTCAAGGAATTCAACAGTGGCAGCATGGTGGGGCTGGGATTTGATTTGAACTCCCAACCTTCTGCTGAGTAGCACAATCAACAGCCTCAACAACTCAGCCAACACTTCTACTGTTACCCCCTTAGAGATGGAGTACTTTCTTAGAACAGCACGTCACAAAGTGTTTTAGTATTCCTTTTATGCCACAGCAATATGCCAACCATTAGAATTTCAAACTTATTAATGAGCGACACGTCATACTTTTTTATTGACGCATTTAATGTTGTGGAATGTTCACAGGATATTAGTCAGTTTAGGTTATTATTCACGTTCCAACAACTTTAAGCAGACGTTCCCTTTTCAGCCTGTCTTTTTTTCTCCTCCTTGGTGTTAATGCCAAACCCCCCCAAAAAAAACCTCGTCATGTTACTGACAGCGCAAAAGCCACTTTCGTGAAGACTTTTCTGTGGCGGAAAACCTACTGAGCGTAACCCTGTCCCTGGAGACTGCTTCAATGAAGGGAAAATAAATAAGTATTACACAGCACATCACCATATCAACAATTGAATAAAGTTTTTCTCTAGAGACTTTTAAAAAAATCTGTTCATTTTTAGACCTTTATAATGATTAATGATTAGTAATTAATGATTATCTATGGCAACTAACAAAGAACAGATAGTAAAAAGGGATTTACTGGCTACATTTACTACTGAATACAGTATACCATTGGTTTTCTTTCTTTCATCGTGTTCATGTTCTGTGTTTTTGGCTTTGTAGGAGCTCCATTGTTATAAACTGGCGTTAATCACAGTTGAGACTGCTATTGTTCACCAGTGACTGCTGGTTTGTGTGAAATCTCTAATCCCTTTAAGGAAAAAAAGTCTAAAAGATTTGGCTTTGTGTCTCAGCATGAAACATTTCAAGTTGCATTGATACAGACACACACATGCATGCCTGTTCCCTACCAGACCATCAGCTTGGTGTCTTACGATCCTCAGCCTGCCACATCATCACCAAAACACCCCATCCCCATTCAGCATTTCCTGATTACTAATGACAGGCTACTATTTACAGTCACACTACTTGCCTTAAATAACCCTCTCCATCACTGTGTCTGTAACGAGTCCAAGACTTTATCTGCCTGTCTTGATTAGTCTTTGGGCCATACTTAGTCTTCTCTAGTTTATTCCGGCTTGGTAATCACCTGACCGTTAGTTTGCATCATGTTTCAGAGTATCGCCTAGCTCTTTTTTTTGCTGTTGTTCGCCTTACTGGTTTTAATAAAACCAGAGAACCTGCACTTGTCTGTTTCATGAAACAGTGTGTGCTGATATGATTTGTAATTATTTCACAATAATTGGCTAACCTTTTGAAATACATTCAATATATTTTTGAAATACAAAACCTTGGATTGCGAGTAACTTGGTCTGTGAGCTTTTTGCCAGACAAGCAAAAAATTTTAATACATTTTGACTTGGTTAACAAGCGATGTTTTGTAATACGTGTAGTACAACTTCTCTCTTTCACTCACTGCAGGATTGCGGCTTCTGCACTAGCATATACTGTTAGTGTGTGTGTCACTCATCTGTTTAATGACAATGCAATGTCGCATTTCTGTGAAATCCTCAAAAGGAGGCAAAAGCAGCGATCATTGGATAGTTTCCTTGTGAAAGTCACACAAAAAGAAAAAGATCCCAGTGAGCCGACAAACTGCAGTGATTCTGTGAGTTGCAGTGAAAGTAACACACAATAATCTTCCTGCTCTCTGTCATGGATCTGCCCGCTCCCAATAGCGGTGCATACCGGAGGACTCACGGATAGAATACTTCTGGGATTTGCGCCATGCTAACTAATTATATAGACTATACTGTAAATAGACTGACTCATGAACGCTAAGTTTGCGAAGCATTAGTTTGCATTTCCCCGCGCTATTGAAAAGCCATGTTCAAGTGTTTACCTTGCTCATGTTTTGACTCTTGTTTGTACTACAGGTTCCATGTTTTTGTTGGAGCCTTTGATATTCCTGTTTCTGACACTCTCTCGTCTCCCTCACATCAGCTGCGATTCTTTTCAAAGCTAAGGTGCAGGCTATTTTGTTTTATGTATATTTACTTTATAATTTCTATAAATAACTTTTATATACATATTGGTGGGTTGAGGAACGAATTACCTGAGTTTCCATTATTTCTTATGGGGAAACCCGCTTTGATGTACGAGTGATTTGGATTACAAGCACATCTCCGGAATGGATTATGCTCGCAATCCAAGGTTCCACTGTATATTGAAATACTGTATTTGAAGATAATACCCATTTATGTGTTCCTCTCTCATTGGCAGAATTTTAGCTGAAAAGATTGATGAATGGGTACATTTTTATCTCTTTGCTGTTTGGCTTGGTTTCCCACTGCATGTAATTAAAAGAAAATAAAAACCTCTAAGGCAAGTGTGGGGCTAAAAATGTGCTTGAATGGGAACTGTTTCATTCATTTGTCTGAAATCCCACACCAAAGAACCTGAAGCAAATATCTAGTTGAAAACAGATCGTGTATTGCCTCAATCTGTTGGTCTGTTGGGCGAAAATATCCAGACCATATATTTGGCCATTCAGTATTTCCGCAACACTGTAGCTCTGCTGTTTGACTCAGAATATGCCTTTAAGCTCACATATCCAAAACCTCAGATTGTCCAAAAGCTTAAAAGAATATTTATTTAGGATGGGTGGAGTCCATGTGGTTCTAAGACCTCACGGAGAGGCATGCGGGACCATTTTGGATGACCGTAGAAGTTACCAAATATGGTTCTTCACCCAATAATGGGTTAAGGGTAGAGAAATCAATACGTTAGTCTTGTCTGCTTTTTGATTTGCTTTGGCTTCAGAGTGAACATAATTAAAACTAACCAAGAATAACTTAAAATACATTAAATAATTTGTTCAACCCCTGTAGTTGGGTTGATTCAGTGTCGAGTTACTTTCTCACTGCAATTGTCCTGCTCTAGAGTTCACTTGGTTCAACTGGAACAGGATTGAGAGTCAGATCACACAGAAGGTTCGAGGGCTGGTTATTTTGTTTCAAGCCTGAATGTGATTGTGGTGTTCTCACCAGGTAAGGCATTTAGGAAGGATCGTGAGAATCATAAGCATCACAAGCTATTGTTATTATAACTTTATAATCTTGGAGCTGTACCAGGGTGACACAATGGTGCAGTGGTTAACACTGTCTTACAGAAAGAAGGTTCTGGGTTTGAACTTGCCAGTCGCCTGTACAACGTGTGCTTGTGTGGGTTTCCTTCAGGCATCCCGGTTTTCTCCAGCAGTCTGAATTAGGTCAACTGGCTGATCTAAGTCACTCATAGGTGTGAATGTGAGTGTGAATGCCGAAAGCCCTTTGATACATTCACGACCTGTCAGGGTGGACCCCGCCTCCCACCTGAAGTCAGCTGGGATTGGCTCCAGCTTCCCCGAGACCCGCAATGGATAAGCGGTATAGATAATGGACAGATGGATGGATTGGACTGATGGAGCCGTACCAGACTATATGGATAGATGGATGAAGGGCTTAGTGTCCGACTCGGTGTACAGTGTAATGCGTAATCAGTGAGTGATTCTGTAACTAAAGTGTAGTGAAGTGATGTGGTACGATGTTTTGTCTCCAGATTCTGATTGAGTTTTGTGCTGGAGGCGCTGTGGATGCAGTAATGCTGGGTGAGTAACATACACGCACACATTCACAACCCAAACCGTTCACATAAGAAAAATAAATGGCGAGCAATTTCATACATTAATATCAGTCATGTAAAAATCACTCCAGACAGCATTTGCACAATGTTTCCCAATTCAGTCCTGAGTATTCTCTAAGTATTTATTTTCTACCCCATGTTTTAGCTTGGTACAGGCACACAGGTGCAGATACCTAGGCTGTTCAGAAGTTGTTGGAGGAAAATTTATAAATGTGAGAATGTAGTTTGGATGTAAAGTATCCTGACAATAGGCTATTATACATGCTGTGAGTTTAGCCGGATTAGAGCGACTGCTCACAGTGACTCAGTCCACTTTGGTTTAAAAGCTTATGGTAAGAAGACTTGTTCACAGAGGATTGCCGTGTCCACTAATATGGCATCACAGAAATGTACAAATGAAATGTGACCACATGCAACCCTGTAAGTGATCCGAGTGCATTCAGACCTGTATTTAGCGCCGTCCGTCCATTCGTGATCCTATTACCCAAGGCTGATTTTACCAAATGGCCCGCCGGCCTTTTTTGCTCCTAGTAAAAAAATAAACCAGTTAATATAAATCTGGAATAAATGATGGTTGTTTTGGTGTCTTGTGCTCTCTGATGTTAGCCAGCCCCTTGGAAGTCCCGTCCCCTTCCCCAAATTTCCCATAAGTAATCTTGTCTGTGCACGATTTTCTCATTTGAATGACACAGCACTCTTGTTTCCGGTCGAAGTGAATGGAGAAATAAAATCAATGTATGTTTGACCTGTCTAACATTAGACAAATGTATATTTAACATCAGTTTGCTATAATTAGTAGGGATGCCACCAATGCTGTCATTGAAATTAGTGTTAATGCATTGGCAATTTGGGGGCGGAGCTTCTGAAGAAGCACTGAAGGGAGGTGTGTATTGTTTGTTGAGCTCAACAACCAACAGTCTTTCTGGAGAATCGATGACGCCCCTTTTAATTGTCGTATGTAACATTCTTCCTAGAATAAAACTTTTTTTTTTTTTAATTAAAAAAAACTGTAAACTTTGTCTACTTTCCTGCATGGAAACCTTTGCGTGTATGTCTTGATTAAGAACAGATGAGCAGCAGGGTTTTTTCCCCCTCTAAGCTCCTGGTGGATTCAATAAAACCATGTATACAGTATGTGGCGCAGCTTTTGATTTAGACAAACTAGACAAGTGATGTGTGAAGGACTTTACTGAAAATGTGTTTTGTTCTTTATGATTACAGCAGAGTTGTAGTTACAAGTCTATAGCATCCAGGGAACATTCTGCATTATACACACCATCATCTTCTTCATCTAGGTTGAAAATTATAGCTTTTTTTTTTTTTTTAATTCGGTGTATTCCACTTTTAACACTTCCATTGCTTTTTTTGTTCTGTTTAATGTTTCAAATCTCTCAACAAAACTATATCAGGGCCCTCTAGTGCCGTGTAAGTTCCTTTTTACCGTAAATATAACCATGCGTTTATTATTGATTCCTTTCAAATACTTGTTTTTTGTTTGAAGAATGCGACTACTTTTAGAGTTGAACATTTTGCCCCAGTTTATACTTTTTTTTAACCGTTTTAAAATGTGTCTTGGGTAATCGGGTCATCCTCGGGTAATCGTGTCTATCCTGCATCTCCAAGGTGTCCAGCTGACCAGTGGTCACTTCCGTTAGAAGGTTAAAGGGCCCTGCACACAGTTATTAGGTCAGTTCCTTAGCCGGATATGTTTAGTATGGACTAACAAATCTTTCGAGAATTAATATAAATGTACTGGTTAGTCCGATTTTTGAGATGGCGCCTCTCCATTTTTTCAACCTTTGCCAGGGTGGTAACCAAAACAAGCACCATGTCCAGAATTAATGACATATTTTATGCAGGATGCATTAGCATTTACACTAAAAAAGATATGGGATCAAATGTGTCCCAGACCAGTTCGGCACATGGGTTGAGTGAATGCGTCTCGAATTCGTTTTGGAGGTCGTTTACACTTGTATTTGCTGTGTATTTTATTGTCCACTTGTGATCCGATCACCCAGAGCCAAGTGCAACCAGGTTCTTTATGTATTTATGTACGTGTGTGTAGAACTGGAGAGACCACTGACTGAGCCGCAGATCAGGGTGGTGTGTAAGCAGACTCTCGAAGCTCTGATTTACCTGCATGAGAACAAAGTCATCCACCGAGACCTAAAGGCTGGAAACATCCTGCTCACACTTGATGGTCAAGTCAAACTTGGTATATATCTCTGATTATATATGTAAATGTGTGTGTGTGTGTGTGTGTGTGTTTATCAGTGTGCACGCATACCAATATTCAATGGAAGTGAAGTCGTTGACTTTATCGTCACTTCATCAGTCAAACCAGAAAGGGAAAAACATCCCATCCTGAACTCTGTAGCTAGTTTCTGGTGTGCCGAGCTGCCTTCAGCTAAATATTTTACATAAATGCATGTGCCTGGACAAGGAGTAACAAAAGTCACAGTAGTCTGTGTTTAGTATATTGATTCATACCTTAGTCAGCTCTGCTATCGTATTTTAAAACTCTCCACTCCCCGAAACCTGTTTTTTAGTCTTTGTAAGTGGTTTGTTTTGATGTTACTAGTGTTACAGCTTTTTATTGTTATTGGCCCCATATAAAAGCTGGGCTGCGTAGAGGAAATAAGCCATTTCCGTTTGTAGGGAATCATAATAGCAAGGATTGTCAGGGTTTATATAGTGTCTTTCATACACATACAGAAAAGGTACCGCTATCTTTTCGGGTACAAACACCTTTCAGGAATATTACTGGCTAAACACAGATCCTGTGGCTCTGTAGTGTTGTGTAGTCAGGAAGCCTGTAATGAGGGAGTCACTCACAACTGTGACCAACAACCACACGTACTAACAACCGCAGACTATTTGCAAGTCAATGTTAGGAAACACTCAAGAGGTTTAAACAAATCAGCATAGATACTTTTGCTGCCTACCGAGGCGTGGTGTTCGCGTTTGCAAACTAGTAAAATAAGGTATGATTTGACGCACAAGTGATATTCTGTGATCATTTGGAAAAGTGACCCTGTAATCAAAACCGGTTCTACGGACACCATTGTAATAGGTGGTCGAAAAATGTTTCATTTCCTGAGTTATCTTCTTATTTCCTTTGCTAATCTTGTGTTCGTCCAATTAAACGCTCTCTAGATTGTATATGGCGTACCCTTGGGGTGGGTCTTCCTCTAAAATAGCAGCTTTTTAGGAAGAAAAATGGCGTTTTGGATTTCCAACACACTATTGGAATTATCCCTTGGTTGAAAATGAATGGTTGGAGTGTGTTTGGTGGAGGAATTCATGCAAGTTCATCCTAGCTAGTGGTTTGCGTAAATTGGGTATAAATCTGGAGTAGCTTGAACACCATTGGCTGTTGCGTAAATCACTCACCACTTGGATATTCTGTCGCTCAGACTTCCTGTTTCAAACGGAAATGTGTTAGCATGCAAATCTCATCACGGCTCTCGAGCTATTTCATGAGTGTGTTAACACTGTGTGTGTTAGCACTGTGTTGTGTTGTAATGTCGAACAGTAAGCAGGCTATTATTTCTCCAAAGACATTGAGCTAAAATGTTTGCAACAGACACGTGGCACACTAGATCTTGTCTGTCTCTGGAACACAGACTTAAACACGTGTTGTTGTTTTTTTCGTTCTCTCCAGCGGATTTTGGGGTTTCTGCCAAAAACACTAAAACGTTCCAGAGGCGAGACTCCTTCATTGGAACCCCGTACTGGTGAGCCAGTAAAAAAAAATTACAGGTTATAAACATCAATTTTCGATGTGTACAGTATTATTAAGTCGTTTCCGTTCCTTTCTTTCCCTTTCATTTTGGATCTTTCTCATACACCCAAACGCTTACCCAGGATGGCGCCAGAAGTGGTGATGTGCGAGACTTCGAAGGACAGGCCGTATGACTACAAGGCAGATATCTGGTCCCTCGGTGTCACCCTAATAGAGATGGCTCAGGTCGAGCCGCCCAATCACGAGATGAACCCCATGAGGGTGCTGCTGAAAATCGCCAAGGCCGACCCGCCCACGCTGATGCAGCCCTCCAGATGGTGAGACAAGAATGAGAGACAATGGGCGTGTGTCGTAAAAACAACAAACAACAAATGGAATGCATCCCCCGCGGTGGAAATCTGACTCCACCATTATCAAATAAAATAATTAAAAACAGGAAGGCTCAATAATATCAGCCGGGACGTAATGTGTTCCGTGAGTGGAAATTTCAGGATTAAAATGCTTTATGACTTTATGAATGTCTCATGGATAATACGTAGGTAAGATTGGTTTAGGAAGAGTTGATCTATGCAAATGGATCCTAAAGATCAGTCTTTATCAACAAATGTTTTTTTTTCCAGGTCTCCGGAGTTCAGTGACTTTTTAAGACATGCTCTGGATAAGAATTTAGACAACAGATGGAGCGCCACACAGCTCCTTCAGGTGAGTCGCCCTGTTCCTCCACTCTGTAATGTGATATGAGGAGTGTCCCAAATACCACTCATTTGTCACTACACATTAGTTCCTACCTTTGGGACATGCCACTGATCTGTAATAGATTATCGTACTCTTGTTAGAGCAATCAAATCTGTCCTCAGATCAGTTTTGGGAGTCCCAGGCCCTTTTGTTGTTGGCATCAGCCACTTGACGGAACAAATGATCACGGCTTTAAGAAGAAGGATCATTTCACTGGATGTTTCTGGAGCTTTGAGTGGAACCGGGTTCTGTGGTCAGATGGGAAAAAAACAGAGATTCTTATTGGGTTTTTTTGTCAACACGAGGTAGTATTGGTGAAAAAGAAGGATAGTTATATACTGTAGAAAAGCTCCTAATCTACATGAACAGTTCCGCATGGTGGAGGTTCTGTGTTGCTGTGTGGCTTTAAACTTGCCAATACACATGGCCTCATGGACTTCGTGACATACCAGGAAATTTGACCACAGCTTTTGAAAAGGTCACCCCATTCCCGGACATAAACTCCATTTGAAACCTGAAACCCGTAGGGTGAGCCACAGCGACCGTATTCAAATTTACTTCACTGATAGTAACGCATGTGTCTTCCTTTTGTGTGCGTAGCACCCATTTGTCAGCAGCGTTACTGGTAATAAGCCACTACGAGAGCTGATAGCAGAAGCCAAAGCTGAGGTCACAGAGGAGATCGAGGAGTCGAAGGAGGACGACGAGGAAGATGATCACGAGGGACAGCTGGTGAGAGAGTTACAAAAACAAAAAATCCTTTACATGCAAGTTATTTGCTTAACTGATCTAGATATGTGTTGGTTTTTTTTTTTTTTTTTCCATTTTAGTGGGTTAATTCCAGACCCTACTCAGAAAGCATGGAATAGTTGTAGAGCAAGTGTCATGGTACAGGGGTTTTGTGCTCAACAGATAATATCATGCACAGGGCCAGGACAGCTAGCAGTTATGGGAAATGGCCTGAAAATTGATATTCATCACATAATGACAACAGTAATGTAGCATTTAGCAGAATGACCTGAAAACTACACCTTTCTGTTTTCTCAGCTAAAGCACCAGTCAGACCAAATGAATAAAATTGACTTGGCAGAAAAACAATTAATTTGCTGATGAGGAAAGTATGCGTGATGATTATTATCATCATCATTATTATTATTATTTTATAGCTCACGATGCAGTGGCTTCGCTCACTGAGTGCAAGGGAAAAAATAAAATGCAGTATTTTTAAAAAAGTTTGTTAATCACCAATTTTATTTTACAACAAATAGCGGCCGTTCATCATTTCCGTTTCAAACGCGAAAAGAATTTTATATATTTAGATCAAAGTTTTCTTAAATAATGACTTACCAAATAGGTGTTTACTTCTTTTCAATATCAGTATAATAACTCACACACAAATAATAACAATTCATAAAGACGATATAAAAATGGCGTCCACAAACCTACAATGTAAGCGCTAGTGACGCTGTTTCCGCTGATACGCACGTATAATATGTTCTGTGGTCATACGGCATTTCCATTTCAAAAAAGAATTTTATATATATAGATATTATTATTATTATTATTATTATTATTATTATTACCAGATTTTTATCTCCATGAACTTTGACCTCCGAATTCACTAGGGGCCTTAGATTTGTAAGCCAGTAGGAGCCAAGAGGACAGGACTGATTTCGCTTTGGTTGGTGAAATAATCATGCAGCTACTTATTATATTGTTCGAGTTTATCAAACATTCGCCTTGCGTTTTGCTTACTTTTGCTTGCTGCACATTTGGGGAAAAAGGCATTTTGTCTTCTGATGCACACTAAGGGCACATTACATTACATTGGGCATATTGTAGACTTTTCTATTTCCGTCAGATTTTACATGAATAACCCATCTGAAAATGTTTTGCATCCTTAGAGATATTGTTGCAGTGTGTTTTATCCATGTTGTAATGTTTTGATAGTTTCTGCCAGCTGGTTCTGTTTGTGGTTGGCCTCATCCCTTCATTGCCAATTATTAATATGAATAATTATGATGTTTATGGCAATTCCACTATTATTATTATTATTATTATTATTATTATTATTATTATTATTATTATTATTATTATTATTATTATTATCATCATTATCATCATCATCATCATCAAAGGTTATATTCTATTTTTCTAACCTTCATGAAGCTGCTTCCTGGACACAAACGCGCTTCATCTGACATCAGTATCGGAAGCTCTGAAGATGAGAAACTTTCTCAGTCACCTTCTACCTTGGAAGCAGTTCCTGAAAAAAATGAGGAATTTGGTGTTCCCAAGAACCCAGTCATGGATCTTAGTAATGACCGGATGGCTGAGCCCGAAATTTCCAAACTGGAACTGAACGACATTCCGAATGTACCAGAAGAACCATCTGCTGAAGAACCTGCAAAGGAATCCGGTTCCAACGTGAAAGCTCAGGAACAAGGTGATGAGACGAAAATTGTAGAAATCAAGCCAGAACTACCTTCTTCTCCACTAAATATACTGGAGCCACAAGAGCAGGTGAAAAAGGTGGACAATGTAGTGGACCCAACTGTTGATAATGTGACAGATATCCAGAACATGAAGGACGAGCTTGCACCTGCAAATTCCTTCAAGCAGGTTGAAGAACCTGTTGCACTGCCTGAGGAGAAACCTAAACCTCCAACTTCTGTGAAAGAAGAGAATAAAGGTGAAGCAGAAGACAAGAAATCTTCTCCAGAGAACGAGAGTCCTGCGAAGCCCAGATTTCAGAAGAAAGTCTCTGGAAGTGGGTCAGCAGCAAATAACAGCAACATTGACCTAAATCTGTCCATCTCCAGCTTCATAAGCAAATCCAAAGAGGCAGGATCGGTTGGTATGCAGGTAAGAACTCCTGATTGAAGGCGCGTTTATGTGTATTAAAAGGAAATACTGATTCAGTTGTTATGGTTGCTAAAATAAGTGCCTTTGCCGACATTTGAAAGTCTCTGAGAGCTTCTTGTTCCAGCAGGAAAGGATGCGTCAGAAGAAGACCCTGAAAAAAACCCGCAAGTTTATCGTGGACGGCGTAGAAGTCAGCGTAACGACGTCCAAGATCGTCACAGATAATGACGCCAAAAATGAGGAGATGAGATTCCTAAGGTGAGCACTGTCAGCAGCTCAGCCTTTGATTTGGATTGATCAGCTTTAGACATTGAAAACAAATTGAGTACCTTTTCTGCCTTGAAAAGCCCTTTTGAACAGTCATTTATATAATCAGAAGACCCCCAAAAGATGACACGGAGCTGGAAGCTTTCAGAATGATTGGATAAACAGTAAAGGATCAGCTGATTCTGTTTCCACTTACAGAAGCAGAACATATGGTTTGGAGATTGATTGTTGGGAATTGGAGAGCATTCTGGAAGAAATGTGCGAGATCAGATACCCCTTTTCCACCACAAGGGAATGGATTTTTGAACCAGTTCCCGTCAGAATTCTTTGAACCTTGGTGCCAGCTAGCGAACCAGCCCGCATTTCCACCAGCTTTGAGTGGAACCATTGTAATCTAGGATAACAATGGATGTTGAACAATGCACAATGGAAGTAAACAGTAGTAGCAAGATGGCGGATTGCGCCGATTACTTGCGAGAGTTTGTTTTGTTGCTGCAGATATTTGCCTGATTTATGCTTTTCCGTTGCGTTCTCCATTGTTACGCTCTGCTTCTTCTTCAGATTAATGACACGCTCACTGATGATGTCATAGTTCACGGTGGAAAAAGCAGCGTTTCATCTTTGGGTTCTAGCTGGGAACCCACTATTCAGAGATTCTGCGAGATTTAGTTCTGCGCCAATTTATTTTTGGGCGAAATGCTCCGAACCGTTCAAAATTTAGTGTACGGACCAGAACAGAACCTGTTTCCTGTTGGTGGAAAAGCTGTATGAGTAAACTAGCCGTTAATGAATTGCTTCATAAAAAGAATGATTTTTTTTTTTTTGAATGCTGTTTTCATATTCAGTCGAATATGATTGTGGAATCAGCATAGGCAGAAGTAAAGTAAACTATACATCCATCCATCCATCCACACAAGTGTTAGTCTCACATCGCACAGGGTCTGGCGTCTTGCAAGCCATCCCTGCATTGCATTTAATGCGACCATGAAATACTCCAACCGATGTCTTGCTGCGCCTGCTGTTGGCACACTCACACTCACAAGCAATTCAGGGTATCCTATCTACCTAATGTGCAGGTCTTTGGGTGGTGGGAGGAAACTGGAGGAAAGTGTTGTGGAGAACTCCACACAGAAAGGCACCCAGGTCAACCTGGGGGTCAAACCCAGGACTTTAGCCTTTGCCATGAGGCAGCAGTGCTACCCACTACACTATTGTGCCACCAAATTGCTTCATATAACTATACAACTAATGCTAAAAATACTGTTATGGTATATGAGGTGGGTGTGCACGTTGGTGAGGTGGTTAGGACTGTCGTCTCACAGCAAGAAGGCCCTGGGTTTGATCCCCAGGGTTGACCTGGACTGCTTTCTGTGTGGAGTTTGCATGTCCTCCCTATGTCTGTGTGGGTTTCCTCCTGGTACTCCGGTTTCCTCCCACAGTCCAAAGACATGCACAGAGGGGATTAGGCTAAT
>JAQLOM010000010.1:7784162-7794710 GCA_030068315.1 Chrysichthys thysi | reverse complement strand
TCCAGCATTGCTTGTGTAACCGGTTTTCACATTTTCAGTGTTTTGGTTGGTCCATGTCACAATCTCTGTTCTCATGGGATCATCGAAAAATAAATCAAATGCTTTCAAGCGTGTGTCTGCTTGACACCCATTCCCTTTCGGCCCTGGTTTCTGTCTGACAATATTTCGCATCGGAGTTCTTCTGACAGTTTTTGGCTTCTGTGACCACACATACCCGTCTTTCCGCTTATTATTTTTTTACTTAGGTTTAGTTTCGTTTGGGGTCAAATTGACCCCATAGTACCCGTCACATTGAAGGTACTATGGCGAAGTGAAAATAAACCTAAATAAGAAATAAGCGAAAAGACTTTGAAACTATCGAACATGTGTCACATACTTACTTTCATGGAAATCCAATTTAAGAAGTATCGGTATCGGCGAATACACAAATAAAAATACTCGTACTCGTATCGGTTTGGAAAAAAGTGGTATCGGTGCAACCCTAGTATGGTGGTGTTAAATGTACAGTATATGTATCACTATGCATTTAAGGACATTTTAGGTGTAAGCCTGGAAAACTGTGTTTTAAACCTTGAGTGTTTTTACTTCTGCATGTGTACTGTATTGAACGTGCAGTTGCAGCAAACAATCATTTCGGTCCATTTTCTTGTACAAATACAGGACCTCAATGGGGAAAATATATGCTTACTAAAAAAAAACTTAGTGTGCAAGTCTAAGGGTGGTTGCTGAAATGTATTTATTTATTTTTTTGCAAAACAGACTATTGTAGTCACAGTGGCGTAGCGCCACAGCTCCAGATTCCCGGGTTGAATCCTGAGCTCACGTGACTGTCTGTGTGTTCTTACCAACCGAAGGGGAATGAAAGCATAAATATGTTTTCTACCCTTAAAGCACATGTGTCAAAGTGGTCCATAAAAGGTCCGCTGTGGGTGCAGGTTTTCATTCCAACCAAGCAGGAGCCACACCTGATTACACTTTAATCAGTTGAGATTGGCTTTCAGTTAACTCAGGTGTGAGTTGTGCTTGGTTGGAATGAAAACCCACACCCACAGCAGCCCTTTTATGGACCACCTTGACACCCCTGCCTTAAAGGAATATAATTTCTAATACTGAAGGACTTAAACAACTAATGAAGCTTCCGTTATAGTTAAGACGCGCAAGTCGGCGGGGTTTCATTCCTTTCTCCGTACAGAATCCGTGTCAGTGGTAATGCTACAGATGTGGTGGATACAGATTAGCTTATCAGCCAGATGTTCTCACCGACTACATTTCTGGGTTGGTTTTGTGGCGCTGCGGTGAATTTGTGTATGTTCGCTCATTTAATGTCGAATTGAATATCTGAGCTAGAGCAAGTTGTCCTGAGTGCAAATAATGAGTCATCAGGGTTTTCCTTTAAGCATTTAATGGATAAAACAATATGCAGATATTTGAAATATGTTGTATAGGGCAGTGTCAAAGTGCTGCCAGTTCCCAGCTTTTGCTTCAGTGCCTTGTAAAACTGTTCGCCTTATTCTATCTTTGTCTCAGGAGCAGGAGTTCTTGCAGAAACAGCAGCAGGACCTGGATGGCGCCCTGAAAAAGATTATCCAGCAACACAAGCGTGAGCTGGCCACCGTGGAAAGAGACTGCCTCAACCACAAACAGCAGCTGCTCCGTGGTGAGGCTCATTGTGTCTGGCCTTAGAATGTGGTTAATGCCAGTCATGTGGCATTCACGCATTACTCTCTTTGTTCTCCTGAACGTATGAACATACAGTCATGAGTTGCAGTGGCAATAGGTAGTAGTCATGTGACTACTAAGAAGTTCCAGCTAATGCTAACAGTTGTAATATACAACTCTACTGACTTACTTTCTTGATTTGTCTACAGCAAGGGAGGCAGCGATGTGGGAGCTAGAAGAGCGCCAGCTACAGGAGAAACACCAGCTATTCAAGCAGCAACTCAAGGACCAGTATTTCATGCAGAGACACCAGTTACTCAAAAGACATGAGAAGGTCTGACTCTGATCTCATTCTGGACACGTAAAGAAAATGAAATGATCTGTTATAATAGAAAAACGTTGAGAGAATGAAGTCTGCGTATTATTTATAGGCTTTCAGGTCAATTTCCTTTTAGGTTATGTTACTGAAATGAAACATTAACCAATCCATGGTGTATAAGGAAGTTATTGATTTAACCTGCACCAGGTTATTCTCCAGGGCTGCATGCTAATGAGAAGCTCCATTATTTTCCCCTTAACATTGGAGCCACAGTTATTTATTACACTTATTCGGAAAGTTCAGGAGCAATTTAGTTACTCTTTGAATTCAGCAAGAAATAGCCTTCTCTGGCGGCACGGTGGTGTGGTGGTTAGCACTGTCCTGGGTTCGATCCCCGCAGTCAAGCTAGGCGACTTTCTGTGTGGAGTTTGCATGTTCTCCCCGTGTCCGTGTAAGTTTACTCCGGGTACTCCAGTTTCCTTCCACAATCCAAAGACATGCACATGAGAGAGGATTAGGCTGATTGGCTACTCTAAATTGGCCATAGGTGTGAATGTGAGTGTGAATGGTTGTCTGTCTCTGTGTGTGGCGTCCTGCGGTGGATTGGCAACCTGCCCAGGGTGTAACCCTGCCTCTCACCCAAAGTCAGCTGGGATTGGCTCCGGCTTCCCCCCGCGACCCTGAACAGGATTAAGCGATAGAAGCTGATGATGATTATAGCCTTTTCTTTTACAGCGCACGTTATGAGCCTGTATTCCTTCACATGATGAAGTCTATGATTAATAATAAGAAAGCTCTGTACTCACTCTGAATATATCTTTGAAATGGTAACTAACTAAATGCAAGTATGTAAGTGTTTAAGGCATGTAAGAAATAATGAATGCAAAAAAGTTTGAATGTTTGTACAATTTTAA
Organism: Chrysichthys thysi; assembly: GCA_030068315.1. Lineage (NCBI taxonomy): Eukaryota > Metazoa > Chordata > Actinopteri > Siluriformes > Claroteidae > Chrysichthys > Chrysichthys thysi. The sequence goes on along the minus strand of JAQLOM010000010.1, from coordinate 7,791,818 downwards.
GTGAAAATAATCATGCATGTATTTAAGTAAGAATAGATAAGTATATATGTATGTAAATAGACAAGTGAAAAAAATGCTTAAGTAAAATAATATAAGATTGAAAAGTATGACCGTAACTAAGCAAGCAAGTACAGTGCCCTCCACAATTATTGGCACCCCTTGTAAAGATTAGAAAAAAGGTTAGAAGTAGAAATCAACCTTTTGGTGAAGCAGCTTCATTTCACACTAAAAAAGATGGAGAAAAATCCAACCTTTAATTAATATATTTGTTTCTCGTCGAATAAATGTATTTAAATTAAAGGTTAGACTTTTCTTGTTTTTTCAACAGGAAACGAAGCTACTCCGTTTTTTGCAAACTCTTTTTATTAATCTTTACAAGGGGTGCCAATAATTGTGGAGAGCACTGTGCTTGCTTGTCTACCTAATTTTAGTTATAGTCATATATTTTTTTTATTTTGGAGGGCACTGTATATATCAAAATGGGTGAAAGTGTACGTTAGTAGTTAAATGAAAGTAAGTAAATAATTAATGAAATAAAGTAATTAAATGAGTAAATAGATAAAATGATATACATACTGCTCTTATAACCTTTACTGAATTGTGTACTTGACTACATAGACTTGACTTTACTCGTCTACATAGCTACTTTTACCTATTTATGTCTATACTAACATATGTAAATGTAATTCTGTGTTATTTATATAGAGATTGTATGTATGTATGTATGTATGTATGTATGTATGTATGTATGTATGTATGTATGTATGTATGTATATAATTCAAAGATTGTAAGTAAGTAAAAGTGGGTTACCCGCCAGGCTAGATCAATAATATGAGCGGTGCACTTGTGAAAAAAACAAAAATAACCTTTACCAATGAGCTCATTAGTGTAATATATTTGACTGAAAAAGCTTTAAAACACAAGCCCTTGTCCTCTCTGTTTGCATTGCTCTAAAGGAAATGGAGCAGATGCACCGGTATAACCAGCGAATGGTGGAGGAAATGAAGACGAAACAGACCCAGGAGAGGACCAGACTTCCCAAGATCCAGCGCAGTGAAGCCAAGACACGCATGGCCATGTTTAAAAAGAGCCTGCGCATCGCTTCCCCAGGACTCACCCCTGAACAGGAGAGGGAAAAGATCAAACAGGTCAGAGGTCAAATCTAGATCCCTGTTTCAGTCTCGAGGCTCTTTAATGAATGAGAAATAATGAATCAATCGAATCAATATGAACTCAAAAAGTGTCAAATATACCTAACAAGTGTGTGTGCGTGTGTGTGTGTGTGTGTCTGTCTGTGTGGGGGTGGGTGGGTGCAGTTTGCAGCACAGGAGGAGAAGAGGCAGAAGAATGAGAGACTCCATCAACATCAGAAACATGAGAACCAGATGAGAGACTTGCAGTTGCAGTGTGATGCCAATGTTAGAGAGCTGCAGCAGTTACAGGTACATACACACACACACACTCGCCCATGACTTTACAAGCTATATATACGCACATAACTTACAAGGACTCGTCCTTTGGTTAGAATGAGAAGTGCCATCTGCTCATCGAACATGAGACACAGAAGTTAAAGGAGCTGGATGAGGAGCACAGCGCCGAGCTGAAGGACTGGAGAGAAAAACTGCGGCCCAGGAAGAAGGTGCCCTTTTACTTAATTAGGTTTATTGGTCAAAAATTGTTAAGGGGACAGTGGCAGCTCAGTGGTTGGACATTGAACTACTGATCGGAAGGTCGTGAGTTCAGATCCAAGTATCGCAAAGCTGCCTCTGGTGGGTCCTTGAGCAAGGCCCTTAACCTCAATGGCTCAGTCGTATAAATGAGCCAGATGTAAGGCCCTCTGGATAAGGGCATCTGCCAAATGACTGTAATGTAATGTAACAAATCTACATAGAATTATTCGTATCAAATTAAAAGGCATAAGTATCACCCCATTGCTGTAAAACTCCTAAATTAGTTCTGGTGCCATTTGAGATATAGTTGAATGGAGTCCATTTGTGCTCCGGTGAACGCAATATAAGTGCACTTGTTTCTGCGTGGGCCAAGAGGTTGTTCTACAACATACCTAAACACAAACAGTATCGTGAAGACCAAAGAGCTTTCAAAACAAATCCTGGACAAGCAATCCTGTAGGATTCAGTTAGGGTATGGTAACAAAACAAAAAAAATCCCAAAACTTTGAACATCAGTTGGAGGACCATTAAATCCATTATTAAAAATGCAAACAATATGGGCCTGTGAGTCTCACTAGAGGAGGTCATCTATAAAAAGTCAGTAACCAAGAAAGGAGGAGCTGGAGAGATCCACAACACTTGTTTACAGGACAGCCATGGCTCAGATACTTCACAAAACTAGGCGCTTTTTTTTCTTTTTTGAAAGAGTGCTGAAAAGAAAGCCATTGTAAGAGACTGAGCAAGCATGTAGAAAAGTAGTCATTCAAAGCGCTACATTGAGCAAAAACCCCACACTGCTAATCACCCAGAGAACATCATCCCCACAGTGAAGCACGGTAGTGGTAGCATTAGGTTGTGGGCATACTGTTCATTAGTAGGAACTGGGAAACTGGACATGGTTGAGGAGAAGAAGGTTGGCGGTTAATGCTGGACAATCCTAGAATACCTGTTGGTTCCCAAGAGTCACATGTGTTAAAATGACCCTGCCAAATCTAAGACCTCAGGAAGATTAACAATTGATGGTAAGACTTGAAAATGGCTCTTCATCTACGACCTTCAGCCTGACGGAGCTTGAGCAATATTGATAAGAAGAATTGGCAAAAAATATTAGGATCCAGATGCACAAAGGGATTAGAGATTGAGACATATTCCCGATGATTCGCAGACATCAGTGCTACAAAATGTGGAAAAGTTCAAGGGGGTGAATGTTTATGCAAGGCACAATGCATTATTTTACTCTTAACACTAAAGGGACATGTACTTTAGTATATAAGGAACAAAATAGTTGTAATAAAAAAGGGTCAGATATACATGTGTGCTTTTCTGTATTTTTACAAGATGTTCATTGTCGGTTCTAAGCTGTCATTACGTGATCGTTAGCGTTGAGGCTCTTGAAGGGAACATGTCCTGACTGACGAGCGGATCACTTTATATGATCACTTACTTAATAACTAAAAAGTAGTTTCAGGTATGATTGCATTTATTCATTTATGAGTGTGATAATGAGTCACGGTTTCTGTAAACTCTCACACATACTACATGGTGTGTGTGTGTGTGTGTGTGTGTGTGTGTGTGTGTGTGTGTGTGTGTGTGTGTGTGTGTGTGTGTGTGTGTTTAGACACTAGAGGAGGAGTTTGCACGGAAGATTCAAGAACAGGAAATCTTCTTCAAGATGAGCGGAGAGTCTGAGTGCCTTAACCCATCCGCCCAGAGTCGCATCTCCAAGTTCTACCCTGTCCCCACCGTCCATTCCACCGGGTTCTAACGCACACAGACACACACACACGGACAGATATACACACTACACATCTTCCTATATAAACCCCTATATATATATGTGTTACTTGATTAAAACTCCTATTTTAAGGTATTATGCAACTCCAGTCTCCACATTAATGGCGTTTAGGACACACACCCGCATAGTGCGAATGAAAGTTTTGCTACCGGTCAAGGCTCAGACCTTTTCAGGATCAAACGCAGGGCGTCACGTAATATAAAGGGGTTCACGTCACGTCACACGTGAAGCTTGAGGTTTGACACTAATCAGGCAGCTTCTCTATGGGGTTTTTTACATCATGCTTAGCTAATACACAGGCCAAGCTTTGATAACATTTGGTTAATGTTTAAATTCTAGTTAGTTAACTATTGATTCAGTGGTTTTCCTGCCTAGACGATTTGACTGTGAAGGCTGCAATTTACATAAATGAACCCGTCCTGTCATTTGCACTAAATTATTAAAGAACACTAGCAGCAAGGCGGTTAAACGAAGAATTGCAACTAAGCATTAAAATGCAATACCTATGATGAAGGAAGTGACTTGAGTGACACATGATTTTCCAAGTTAAAAAAATGCAATGCGTTGAAATGAACGATGTTGAAAGATTTCGATTTCTGTCTCACACAACTAAGTGGGTTTTTGTTTTTAGTTGGGTTTAGTTTGCTGTACATTCAGCCATACTGTTTTCTACACATATCAGATGAAGAGTAAGCAGACTTGAAAGCTGTTGTACATCACTGTGGTATGAAGAAGTGCGGAAAGCACTTCTGAAGAAGAATATGCAATATGAAGTTTCAACTTTGTCCCATTTTGAAACGGACTTCTTTGCTCTCATTCAAGGTGCACTTTAGCGCCAAATTTGGTTTTAATTCATATTGCATGTTTTTTTTAGAGACTCTGTATTGTTAGTTAACACTAGAAACCGTAATTTTGTAGCTGGCTTACATATGACATTTTTATAAACAACACGAATCTACTTTTTTTTTTTTTTTTTTTTTTTTTTAATTTTTTTAGCTTTACCATGCCATCTAGGTTAACAGTGTGTCTGAGAAGATGCTATTTAATTTCTGACTTAGAAGACAAAAATAATAGACCAGACATGATTTCTGCATAAATTCATCATTAAATTATGGCAGTTTAAGTTGAAGAGGAGGTGACACACTGACATGAGGTATAAGCATCCTTTTTTGTAATGGTTCAAGTTGATGTTTGTTTTCTGTAGCATGTAATAAATGAGCTTGATCAGCATGAGAAGGCACTGTGCATTTTCCACAAACTGATGGCTTTGTTAGGGCAGTTTATTTAGCTATGCATCGAAACACTTTTGACGCTGGGTGGAATGAGAGAAGATGCCGTGCCCTTTATACTGTTAATTATCCATTTCACTGTCTAGCTAGAATTAGCGTTGTTAGCTAGAATCTGTAGCAAATTGCTGGCTAGATTATTAGTATGAGCCGATAAGTTTAGCAAGTTTCGTGAGTAGAGAAACATTTGCCAAGGCTTATTGTAATCATTCGAACCTAAGCTATGTAGGAATTTTAAAAACTGAAGGTGATTTTGTTGAATTTCACAAAATAAAAAGAGTTACACAAAAGAGTTACCTTATCCTTGTAGCCCCCCTAGGGTCATATTTGACCCTAACTTTTATTTCACTCTTCTATTCGACCGACTCACTGGTTGGTGGACATTAGTGGACATCCCAGGAGGTCTCATAAGGACCATTTCATAACATGTAGTAGGAAAGGGTTCATAAAAAAAAACACCTGTTTTTGGCTTCACTGGGTGTGTATCATCATTTTAGACAATAGAGATATTTGTCCTGTGATGATAGGGTGGTCTGGGTTTTCCAGAGTTAACCATTGGGTAGAATGCTTTGCACATTCTTGAATCTTGAATGTATTCTTGTGCCGTATATTATTTTTATTATTATGGTAAAAGTGAAATAAAAGATGAGGCTTTCCCCATTGTCACAATCTGTTCTATGGCCAGTTTGTTTTCCAATCCAGTATGCATGCAGTTCAGGCTGCATATGCCTTATAATGTTTCTTTTTGCTGAGACCCTTTTCATGTTTAAGAATTTTATTTTTTAGTGTGTAAAGTATTCATGTCAATGTTTGTGGTTTTACAACGTTACTGTTGCTGTTGATTTGCAGTAATGGATTGCTAATTAAATCTTTTGGTGCAAAGGTTAATGCCAGTGTTGAGATTTGTCTTATTTTGTGACAACGTTTTATAAATTTCCTGTCCAGATAACCAGAATGATATGGAGGTAATTTTGCAGTATGGGTCATTTTGCCTCTGTTTAGTGGTAGGAAGCTCTTGTGTTTGAGTAGGTGAGAACAAAGTAAAAATAACATTAGGCTCAAAAGGATAGAAGTTAAAACTTTTGCTCTGAGCTCACATTCAAAACATACGTTTTTTTTATTATTATTATTTATTATTATTATTTTTTTTTTTTAAGAACTTTATTGTTCACTTTCATGTAGAAAACTGTGTATTCATTCCAGGGATGGCTCCAACTCTTAGTAGAAGGGTGGGGGATGGATGGATAGATGGAATGGAATAATGATATCACCAAATAAGCAATACATTTTACTCAACATACTGCCAAACCTGACCCTTTATGCTATATTATACACAAATCAGCTTAGAATTCAAATTAAAAATTAAAAATAAAAAAGACATATGAGACAGAAGTATATATAAATGCCGGGTCCGATAAATTCACATGGCACTTTCACCCAAAGTCACCTGCAAGTGAACTGAATGCAATCCGAGCATAAATCAGAGCATTTAAGGGATAAAGGTCTTGCTAAAGGATGCAGCACTGGATCTCTGTTTTGGTCTGATAGTTTTGGAATGTGAACTTACAAACATCTGGTCACTAGTACAGAGTCTTTACTGCTGATAGATTACTGATAGATCAATTACAGCAAAGAAAAAAAAACCAATGCCCTCTAAGAGACAGTTGTGACATATGTTCTGCTATGATCTTTACTCTCCAGTTCATTAGCATAGTTGGTAAACGAAGTACTGTACATGGTTTTTATAAGTATAAATCTTTTCACAATACATGGAAAATCCCAAAGTACAAATATGAAAATAAAGACACGATTCCAAAGTCAGAGGTCTCCTGTGTGAAACTAGAAACCCCAGAGTACTGAATAACCAAACAAAAGTGTTCAAAGATTTGTTCTTCAAAAATTCGTAGTAGAAAAGAGTAAACTTGGTAAAGACATTTGATAAATCACTACATTTGAGCCTAACTTTCACTACGATATCTCTATATTTAGATTGTTAAACGAATGAAATATATATATATATATGTATATGTACATGCATTTTGCCATGTCAAAAAGTTTGACATCTTAACCATCAGCAAGTCATAAATGATTTGTGAATTTCATCTCTGCAAGAATGGCGTGTTCATGGACTCACCCATCCCATGGTTTGGGTATTACAAAAAGTTGCAGATAACAAAAAGCTACAGAAATGATGAAATGTATGGAAATAGTTCATCCATAGTGTTTGTGTTATTCAACCCCTGTACTTCTTTTTCTTCTGTGAGTCATGTAGGCAGCCTCTCCTGAAAATACATCAATAAATGAATAAATAAAAAGGAAGCTGCCTTTATAATAAATAACCCCTTCATTAAATTGTTGAACATTTTTTTTGCCACACAAAGGAACATTAAAGGAATAGGGGGGAAAGGAGAAATATTTCAAATAAATATATTTCAGTACCTTTTTCACCTTTTTGTCCTCTTGGTCCATCATTGCCAGGAAATCCTGGTAGACCAGGGATGCCTTGCTCACCTCTAGGACCTGAATTTGTCAATTAATACGGTGATTCAGTAAATCAGAACAATAGAAAAATGAACAACAATAATGAACCATAACAGTATGTAAATGGGGTGTATTCAGAATATAACTGCACACAAATATATTCATCAGAATGACCAGGTCATGTCTTAAAATGAATACAAACACAGTGGAACCTTGGATTGCGAGTAATTTGGTCTGTGAGTGTTTTGCAAGACAAGCAAGAAATTTTAATAAATGTTGGCTTGATGCACGATCGAGGTCTTGCAATACAAGTAGTATTCGTACACTTCATCTGTCGAGCCTCAAGTGATCACAACTTCTCTCTCTCACTCACTGCGGGATTGTGGCTCACTCATATAGTCAACATCCGCGCTAGCATAGAAA
>JAQLOM010000010.1:7741336-7754118 GCA_030068315.1 Chrysichthys thysi | reverse complement strand
TCTTGTTATTCAACCCCACCACACCTGACAAAAACAAAATAACCTGCACTTTACCTTTAAAAAGACTCATGGCTGGTTTGAGGGAGAGGGGAGAGGACTTTTACTTTTGACTTTCAGTACAACTCACAGAAACACTGCAGTCTGTCGGCTCACTGGGATCTTTTTCTTTTCGTTTCTTTTTCTATCCAATGATCGCTGCTTTTGCCTCCTTTTGAGGATTTCACAGAAATGCGACATTGCGTTGTCATTAAACAGATTAATCGCTCGCACTGCCTCCGCCTTATCCTGGTGGTGCTTCTCTACAAAGTTTTGCACTCTTTCCCACATTTTCAACATCTCCCTGATGTCATTTGAAGTGAGGAATCAGGCTTTTTCTATGCTAGCGCGGATGTTGACTATACGAGTGAGCCACAATCCCGCAGTGAGAGACAGAGGTTGTGATCACGTGAGGCTCGGCAGACGAGGCGTATGCATACTACCCGTATTGCTCGTTAAGAAAGTCCAAATTTATTACAATTTTTGCTCGTCTTGCAAAACACACGCAGACCAAGTTACTCGCAATCTAAGGTTCCACTGTATAATCATATTTTCAGAATCAACAAAGGAGTCATTGCAGTTTTACTTGCTAGACTTACCATCACGTTCCAACATCTTGAAGACAAGCTGGATACCTCCACATGAGCACTTCCATTTTCAACAACCTTCAGCCATCTTCGGACACCGGCTTCTCCGACATTTTGCAACATCTCTTCCACGACTTTGTTGCAGGCCATGCAGACTCTTTCCTCAAGCTGGGCCAGGACACGGGGCTTAATGGCATACTCCTTGCTTTTGATATAACCTACAGAAAAGTCACAAGGTGTGAGGTCAGGGGAGTGCTGGAGCAGTGTGATGGCATAACGCTTCTCAAACATGAGCTGAACTACAGTCGGGGACAGAAAAACTTCTTACCAAGTGGAAATTTTGCAATGCTGCTCCAAAAACTGCAAACTGCTGCTTACAAAACTGCAAAGCCTAAGTTGTCAAATGCTGATGGCCTCACATCTCTCCGAAAGATACCTGAAACGAAATAGAAAAAAGGAAGTGTATAGTGACTTTAAGGACATCCTGTATTTTTGTATGGCAGCCTGAGAAAATCCTTTACATCTTCAAATTTCATACTTCAAAAAAATGGCGGGCTTTCCAGTATTGAAACGGATTTCCTTTTTGCCCTTATCTCCACCAGAAGTGAAGCATTTAAAAACCTGGTTAAAATCACCCAAAGTGAAAAGGAAGTGAAATTGCATTTAAAGATTTCATCCAAGTGCCACTGAAAAACACCCCGCCTAGATCTACGTTCTGAACCTAATCTACTTATGGAAAAACAACATTACTGTCCAATTAAAAGAATTATAAGTTTACAGGGGGGAAATGAGCTATCAATGTGATTACCTCCATCATCCACATCAGTCACCCATTTCAACGCGAGTCTCATCAGTGTCTCTTCACTCAACTGATCTCTATCTACTCCTACATCGGTCGGAAAATGATCACAATTGGTTGGCATTTTTAAGCTCATTTAAGCATTTTAAATGATCCTACCAAATATGTTTCACATAAATGGTTACTGGGGCAGGTTGGCACTGTGGTGTAGCGCTTAGCACCGTTAAGTGGCTACGTTAAACTACCTATAGGTGTGAATATGAGTGTAAATGGTCGTTCGTCTCAGTGTTAGTGCTGCAGCAGTACTCCCTGTGACCTACCCGGGGTGAACTGACAGTTCTAGATCAGTTTGAATAACACTTAAGCGTTCTTTTAAGTAAAAGTAAACATAGCGCTCATGAGCAGTGGTAGCTCCATGGATAAGGTTCTGTGCTAGTTAGTTTCACGTGCCACTACAACTGGAGCAACGGTAGCCTAGTGGTCAGGGCATTGGCCCTTCAATCAGAGGGTTGTGGGTTCAAGGCCCAGGACCAACAAGGTACACTGAGGTACCCTGAGCAAGGTACTGCTCCTTGGGTGCTGTGCTGTTTGGCTGTCCCCTGCTTCACTTGGTGAATGGGTCAAATGCAGAGAAGTAATGTGATGATCACTAGTATACATTACTTACTTTCCTATTAACTGCTGCACATTTAAGTTTACTCACTCACTCACCTTCTGCCACTTAATCCTGTTCAGGGTCGGGGGGGGCCAATCTCAGCTGACTTCAAGAGGTGGGGTACACCCTGGGCAGGTCACCAATCCACCGCAGGGCCCAAACACAGAGACAGACAACCATTCACACCTATGGGCAATTTAGAGAAACCAATTAGCCTAACCCCCTCTATGCATGTCTTTACTGTGGGAGGAGTACCCAGAGGAAACCCACATACAAACTCCACACAAAAGGTGCCCAGGTCGACCACGGGGATCAAACCAAGGACCTTCTTGCTGTGAGGCAACAGTACTAACCACCACACCACCGTGCCACCCAGCTTTAAGTTCTACATGCTCTAACTGCTATATGCTTTCCTTGTCTGTCTTCGTTGCCTTGAATAAAGGTATATTCAGTCATTTCCACAGTAAAAGTACACATCACCCTGACATCATAGGGAAAAACTAAATACCTTGCTAAGGGTTGTAAGCTGAGCTCATCAGCGGTTGTTTGGGCTAAAGCTACTAAAGCTACTCGTTTAAACCTTCTCTCCATCCGTACAGACGTTTATATTCATTAACAAGTGCAAGGCAAAGGTTTTAGGCTTTAATCATGTGAGCCACTTAGTTGGTCACACTAATACACATCCAAGTGTATAGGTCTCTGACGTCCGACAGTGGAAATACGCAGGATGATACGCAGGCCTTTTTCTATCGTTCTTTTGCTTCCTGGGTATTTCATCTGCCCGTGTTGTTGTTCCTGCTGCAGTGCACACGTATCCTTATGTCTTTTGGCTGCTGCAGCCAGAAAGAGAGAGAGAGAGAAAAGAGAAAGAGACAGCGAGGTCATCTTTCGACTGCAGTCACCCCCTCCCCTGAAAAAGACAAGGAGAAAGAGGAAGAGAGTGAGTGAGTGAGAGAGAGTGAGAGAGCAAGCTTGGAGGAGGGGAACTGCACACAGAGTGGAGGGAGGGAGTGAGTGAGTGAGTGAGTGGATGAGTTGCGAGGCAAACCGGGGATCACATGAGCAGGGATCTGTTTACAAACTGAAGCTGGGAGGCTGAGGCAGCGAGAACCATAGCAGCTAACACTCTGGGACAACGACTGCTTTGCTTGAGACCCACACACGCACGCACATAACGCTCCACCCAGTCCAGAGAGAGCAAGGAATGGATGAACTGTTATCAACCATAATGGGTTTTGGTTTGTTTTGTTTTTTTCCTCTTCAAGGACTGAGGGAGCAGATGGTTTGAGGTGGCAAGAAAAACACTCCCCCATACAGGCTGCATAATACAGTCATACAAGCAACCACAGACAACCTACAGACCGATCATTCTCCTCTCGAGGGTTTGTATGGAGATGTCTTTGTTTTGATCTTCTTCTTCTGCTTCTTGTTTTGTTTTTGGTGCACGGGCCCTGCGTACGGAATATCTTTGACGAATCAGCCATTTTCAGAAACAGACAAAGAGGAGGACTTTCCCAGAAGCAGAATGACATCAGGCGGACAACGCTTGTCCAAACCTGTCAGGAGATCATTCAAGAGGTGGACAAAGACCATTCTGCAGCAGGATAAGTCTTCGTAGATGAACTGTGGCCTCGATCGGGATCATTTTGTTCCTTGGTGTGGTGTGTTTGTCTCCACCAACATTTGGAAGCATCCTGAAGGATCACGAGACCTTGTACGAGACTCCTGGAGATAAGACATTCATATCTTGTTATCTTCCTAAGCTTTTGTGATTCTTAACTAAGTGTGTGTGAGTGAGAGAGACACTTTTAGTCTTTAGTCTGTGTCATTTTAACACTCCATTGAGTCGTTCTCCTAACACAGGAAACGAATATGAAGGACACGACATGATCCCTTTGTCTTTGTGGTCGCGCGCACGCCGAATCTCCTGTGTGGCGTTTATGGACGACGGCGGACGATGACAACAACACAAAGGACGACAGAAAACGACGTGTGGGGCGTCAAAGCATAACCATTATCGTTAGCACGGGAAAGAGAGGTCTGCTCGACCCGCTTCCGGAACTGGGACAATTCAAACACGAGCGTTACAAGGAGAACTAACAACAACAACAACAACAACAACAACAACAAAATATCAGGAATTGAGTGAAAGTGTCAGTTGAGAGTCACTTCCGGGTTCTGGGTCAGATTACATGCAGCCATTCCAATGGTGTAACGGTAAGAAGATATACTACAAACAGCTGTCTATCGTGGTGGGGGTATTTTTAGGTCGGGGTCAGTCTTTCTGGTCACTTTTAACCACTTTTGAACTCTTCTGTGTCCAAATATTACACATATTATAACTCGTGCTTGTTTGTTTGTTTGTTTGTTTGTCTTAGGAGGCATGTAGGATGAGTTCAAACCTGATCTTAGTGTGTAGTACAGTACAGTACACTACACCCCTAAGCACCAGGTCACTATCTGAACTCCTTAATATTATTTATTTACGTCTTTATTTATTTTTAATCATTTTTATAATGTCACTTTTTATATAGAGAGTTCAAACCTGATCTTAGGGTGTAAACTGGTACAGTACACCCCTAACCACCAGGTCACTATCTGAACATCCTATCTGAATATCCTTAATATTATTTATTTATTCAATTCAAGTCAATTCAATTTTATTTATATTGCGCTTTTAACAACGGACATTGTCACAAATATCACATTGTCATTGTCACAGTATATAATGTCCAATTAAAGGCTTATTCATCTATAAACATATCTACAACTACACACACACACACACACACACACACACACACACACACACACACATATATATATATATATATATATACATGTATGTATATATATATATGTATGTTCCCTATCCCTAATGAACGAGCCTATGGCGATGGTGGCAAGGAAAATCTCCCTGAGAGGACAAGAGGAAGAAACCTTGAGAGGAACCAGACTCAAAAGGGAACCCATCCTCATTAATGTGTTTATTTAAATAATTTTTACAATGTCACAGCTTTTTATATATTCATTTGTGTCTGGGGTGAAAAGCATGTGCCTACCTACTGTCAAATCCATGGAAATCCATGAACCAAACAAAAAAATAAAATTTCTAAAAGCGGCCCCGGAGTAAATCAAACCGATGTCCTGCATCAAATTTTAAGCTTTTCTCAGCTTTCCTTTCTTTTTTTTCTGAACCCACAATTTGCTCAGTTGCTTTTGTGGCATGTGATATATGAATGAATGTAACCAGCGATGCACCCCAAGTCTTTAATTCTTGTATGAATGAGGATCTTAATAACTAACACACCAGGTGCTCGTCTCTGAAGGGCCAGATGGTGGTTTTGTTGGAGGCATCACACCGCAGTCTTCCATGTTTGCTTTGTGCATTGCTAATTACCCAGAGTTCCCTTGGCACAGTGTGTGTAGACAGCGACCAAAAAGCCACTGGCCTTCCTGGCCAAATATTTGCCCCTGCTTTTATGATCAGCCCGAATCCAGGTTGCTACCGATTGCCCGTTTGTTTGTGTATCTTGATGCGAATGAACATTTGGTGTGTTTTGTGCACAGGTTGCTTTTGTGGAGTAGGACTGCAGCGTTCACACTGCGATATGTCGTCGGAAGAGCTGTACAATCTGCCGCTCAACGTCTACGTCATCGTGCTGGGCATCGGCTTGTTCATCTTTATGCTCAGTGTCATCTTCTGTTGCTACCTGTTCAGGTGCGTACACGTTCACATAACAATCCATACATGAGCATTAAAGGCAGATCATGACACTTACTCCAACTTTTGTGCATTTGTCAACAGTTTAATAACTGACCACCTCTGTTACAATAGGCCATTTCAGCACACACACTTCCCAGGGTGTACGCTGCTTCTTGCCCGAAGTCAGCTGGGATTGGCTCCAGCTTCCCCCCGTGACCCTGAACAGGATTAACACACTTACCACTTCCCTTGTCATCAGAAGCATCTAAATCAAATTGGTTTTTATGGCCGACCATTGATGTGTGTCAATCAAATACATGTAGATATTCAATTAAATCGGATTTCTGTACAGATATATGAAGCAGATTTACAGAAATCCAGATGTAGATTTATATTTTGCTCTATAACAAAACACGGGACGGTGACAAGGAAAAAAACCTCCTGAGATGCACAAAGAAGAATCCTTGAGACTCAAAAGACCCTTCTGGGTGACAGCAGAGTAAATCAGTTATGAAGTCAAACAGTACTAAATGTATTGAAAGGATGTTTTATGATTATTATTGTCCAGTATGTTTTTGGAACATGCTGTCTTTATATAGTAATGTGTTAGTTTTACTTAACATTTGGTTTCTGCATATGAACTGTATGTGTATTGTGTGTAACGCACACAGGAAGTATAGGTGGTCTTGATGTGTTTTATTTGTATATTTATTATTTTTTTGCAGGTTGAAGCAACAAGATACAAGACAACAGTACAGCTACAATGAGGTAGTGCAATATGGCTACCATTATGACATGGAAAAACTTTGTAGGCCCTGTGAAGTTTAATTGAAAGCGGCTGGTCTACTTTCGTAGTTTTTGGAAGGTTAAACGTTTCTGAGGTGAACAAAGAAGGCTTACCTCGTCAGTCTTCTGAAAATGAGAAAATGATACCTTGGTAATTTTGGAGATTCAGTGTTTTGTTTTGTTTGTTTCTTTTTGATCACGGACTGAAGCGATTCAGGAACAGAAGTCATTTAATCCCACTAACATGCAGGAACTGCGTTAAAGATGGCAGATGTAAATATAGAATAAGCTCTGTAGTCTTCACCATGAAACCCAATCTCACTCCTCATAGATGACCTTCAGACCATGACCTTGCAGTACAGCGGGGTTGTGTGTGTGTGGAGTGAGCAAACTAGCTTGACACAAGGCATTTATGCAAGCGTATAACCCGTGTCATCTGGTCAGTTTGGTTTATGGACTGCACTTGGGCTTAGGGCCTGTTGCATTGAAGAAGAAATGCAACAATTAAATTTGTGATATTTAATGATAGGTAAACAAGCTGCTATGGAGTAATACAGTGAGGAGAAGAGTATTTAACAAGCAAATATGGTGGTGGTGTGCGATTCTCTCATTCTTCTTTTGTATTTCTCCTAACAGGTGGTGCTGAAAGGGGCAGGGAAGAAGCTGAGCCTTCTTGGAGTACGTGTGCAAGCTCTCATGTGGTGAATTTGTGTGTTCACATGTAAACTATACGTCTTGGCTTTGAGACTCTATGTGGGTGTGTGGGTGTAAAGTTGATGCACTTTTTTCTACCTTCCATCTGGCCTGCTTTTCAGACCTCAAGGAGGAAATTTCTCACTAGCACAGTTTTTTCACGCATTTTTTTTTTTTTAGAGTGCGGTTGGTTTTTTAATATTAATTCACATGAGAATAATATTCTATATGACAGTTGAGTTGTTAGTGCCATTCTTTATATTATATATAAAAAATAGAGAGAGAGAGAGAGAGAGAGAGAGAGAGAGAGAGAGAGAGATTTTTACTAGATGAACCTGATACCCACAAAGCATGCTGGACTTTACTGTTAATTTCATTTTGCTAATTTAAAATGGTTTTAAAAATTGTTATTCCCAGAAATTAAGCATGGGTCTGATCTGTCTGTTATAGCAACCCTGTGCAGTGTGTCTGGAGGAATTTAAAGCCCGGGATGAGCTGGGTGTGTGCCCGTGCTCTCACACGTTCCATAAGAAGTAAGCACTTGTTCACGCCAATTCCAAAAAACGAAAAACTAAAATAAATGAAAGAAAATAAACAAAGAAAAACTTAACGCTCCTGCAATGAAAAACAGGACCCTGTAATACTTGTTTATCATGTCAAACGATCACACAGGACATGACTCAATAGCCTTGGCAGGGCTGTAGCGGATGGCAAGCATTACTCCAAGAGCGGCTAAAATATCCAAAAAGCATCTTATGACAAGTTCAGCGCCAGCATCCGTTAGCACTTACACTTTTGATATTTGCAACTCTTTGCTTGTGGCATCCACTTACACCTGACCTGAAAATAGCACTGAGCCTTAAAGTGCTAACACAGCTAAGGACACGCTAGTATTCCCAGTCAACAGTACACAAAGGAACAAAGGAAGTCACGAGTGCTAGTTTCCTTCATTGTTAGCCACACGAGCAGGAAATTGTTTGATTATTTCTGTAATATTGTTTATCTCAGGGACGCTACTGAATGTGAAAACTGTCTTCGGAATGACTTCGTTAACATGAGCGTATATAGTGTTCATTAATTCATCCTTAGTAACTGCCTGGTCAGGGTCATGGGAATTTAAATTAGGCTACTGTGTCTATTTTGTGAAATTGGACCAACTAAATTTGTTGGAAAATATTTTTAGCAGGTACTATCAAACCAAAAAAATCATAATTGCATGAGAATAAGCTAGCTGAGCTTGAGGAACTGCCAGTGTCCTAATTTATATCAGATGCCTGGGGCATGTGTAAATGTTTTACCAGTGCAGGTCAAATTTGAAGTTGAACTGTTATGTTTCAGGCTGTTATGTCACTAGGTGCAACACAATGCTTGGTGATTGTAGTGTTTACAAGTACAGTCTTGGTATGATGGTTGAGTTCCTTCACTGATGACTGGAATGTCGCCAGTTCATTTCTGAGGATTTCCAGAAAGCCACTGAGCAAGAAGTTTAACTGCTCAACTCTGATTATTCACACATCTCAAAAGTGTCTGCCAATTTAAACGAATGGAAAGCGGCATACAAACCGTAGCCGTTCTGTGTAAATGCTAATCAATCAATATCCTGATACTTGTTCAGTTTCCAGCAAAAAAAAATAAATAAATAAAAAAAAAATGCAAAGATGATTCTAACAAAGGTTTAATAATCTCATGCTATTTTTTTCCCAGGTGCCTGTTGAAATGGCTGGAGATTCGCAGTGTTTGCCCCATGTGCAACAAGCCCATCATGCGACTGCATAACACCCCACGTGGAGCAGAGGGGCCACAAGACCCTGAGGAGGTGTGATTTGTTTAAAAAAAAAAAAAAAAAAAGAAAAGAAAGAAAGAAAAATAAAGAAAGAAATAACTATATAGATGGCACATCCCCAAAAACGTTGGGCCGTGCCCATGTTTATCGTCTCCATAACTGCCATATTCGGAGCACACGAGATCTGACCACCCCCCCCCGGACGAGACGAAACACCTATGAACTCCTGGAGGCCTGGTGGACTCGAGAAGCAGTACCTGATCAGCAAGAAGCAAAACAAATCAAAAAAATATTACCATGTATTTAACTTTGCGATTAGACCAGTGTCCCTTAGCAAGGTGCGAGAAGTGTACTACGGGTGAGGACGGGCGGGAAAGAGGCAGGTAAACAGCTCCGAGATTTCGTCTCATGAGGCACTTCCAAGCAACTGCTGAGAAACAACACTGAACTGCAGCGAGCTTTTGCCCAGGATTGTTCACAAAAACAGTGTGGAACGGAGCAGATGTGATAGAAATGCATGATAATCAGTCTGAAGTTTAAAGGCTATAGTATGTAGATAAAATGTGGTGTTCTGTTTGAAAGATACTGCAAGTCTTCAGTGGACCTTGTATAGTGATTAAAAGACTAAATCTGAACTAATAATCAGCAGTTAAAGCTTACTTCCCACTTACTGAATATGTATCAGGGCCAACCCATTGCCACTTTTTTTATTTTGTATAGATTGATGTTTTTTTTTTGTTTGTTTTTTTGAATAAAATGTTTTGTGGATAAAGCTCTTTATAAACAGTGACTGATTTTGGAGCACTTTATTTAATTCAGATATAAAATCTTGGATTCATGGTATCAGTACAAACCTTTTGTGTCCACCCACCCACAAAAAACCCCAAAACAAAACCTCAAACCCGGTTTACATTTGTTTTTTTCTTTCTTTTCTTTTTTTTTTAAAGGACTGGCCAGAGCCTCTTAAATCATCCGCTTTTGCTTTTCTTCTTGTTAAAAAGGCTGATTTCTGTTCATCAATCCTATTAAGCTGGTCAATTAGATTCCGCAAAAGAATCCAGGCGAGCAAAACGGACGCGATTTTACCAAGAACCGGAGATAACGGCATAATGAAGATGCATTCTGTCCTTCCAAACCCAGGACATCAGGATTATTGTCCTCATGTTTATCGGTTCCCATGATTAATGGTTCCAAAACGACTGCCTCGTCCTAGCCGTCAGCGTCAGTCCTTTTGGACTCCACGTACTCCAGAGCTTTTTGCTTGACTGCTTGGATGCTCTCCGGGGTGCCGTGTTTCTTCTCGTAGTCCAGGTAGCGCTTGAAGAAGAACTTGATCTTTTTCACAGACGTGCTCAGGTGGACCACGCGATCAAAGAGGGCCCTGGAGAGGAAGATTAATTCAGATTGTATTTTACCCTGGATCCGTTTATGCTCAGTTTAGCTTCAGTAATGGATCGAACTGTAACCTGAGTGTCAGTCAGGGCGGAGATGGGGATTTGATGTGACTGGATTTGACCTGGGTTTAAAAGGTTTTGAACTGAATACCAGCATTAAAAAAATAAATTGAAATGTATTTAATATACCAGTGAATTAATTATGCTAGAAGAGGCCATGGATTTACACATTATACTCAACCTGTTTTCTTGTGCTCTCGGGTTATTCATGTCATTATCACGATGTGACATAAATGTTGTTTTCTCATGATAACGAGTTATTCGTTTTGCTTTCTCGTGATCCACAGTCATTTCTGTCATCATGACATCACGAAACTCGCTTTTCCTGAAAGCCATATTGAGTCGTCGCCCATCATTCTGCACAGCGTTGTGTCTTGCCGATCAGCAGGAGTATGACTAAATAATGTCGTTATCATGGGAAAACGGAGTTTCGTGAACTTAAACTGTCCTCGCGAGAAAATGCACCAAATAAAAAACGTCGTCTGGCCTCTTGGGGCTTCCATAGAGAACCGTATTTCCGGCTGAGATACATGTTCAGGAAAAGCCGTCAGTTTTAGAACTATATACAGAAAAAAAAAAGTCACATTTTGCACTTGTTCAATACTTAAACGATGATGCTGAATAGGCACTGTCTCACATCCCTGTGTTTAATAACACACACACACAGTAACTCTGCTCATCAGAGCCATGTTATCCTGTTCACACTGAATTACGCCTGCTCCAGAGCAGGTTCAAACTTGGACAAACTCTCAAATCCAGAAATCATGCCAAACAAATAATCAGTCCGATCAAGCTAACTAAATCATCCATGTATGACAAATATGACCCAGTGATATGCATCTCTGGGGGTATATGTCTGTGTTTTGGATTTGCAAACTAAAATCCTATAAAGCCCAGATGCAAAGGTTTTCTCGTACACGAGGCATGTTTTCTGTTGTTAGTCCCTCCAAATTACCCGGTAACCCACCTGATGTCTTTCTGCGAGCCGTGCTTCATCATCAGGTCTATAAAGACAGACCACAGGTCTGTGCGTTTGGGGTAGCTGCTCAGGACTTTTTCAAACATGGCCTTGGCTCGCTCTTCGTTCCCGTACTGGAACTCCATCCGAGCAAATTTGACTATCAAGTCCACGTCTGTAAAGGAAAAAACATGGTCATTTGTTTGTCTTTGATAAAAAATTTTTAAAAAAAGCACGTAAAATTACTGTAAAAGTGCAGGACCGGCTAGCATTGGCTTGTGAGTGGAATACGTCAATAAAACAATTGCTTACGCTCTTTATTGGACAGACTCTGCAGTGCCCTCTGGAGGAGCACGTTGGCAGCGTCGCTCTGTCCCTGACGCAGCAAGAAGGACCCGTAACTTTCCCACACGGCCTTCTCCTGCCTGAAGCGCTTTACCATGTTCTTATACAAGTTCTCTGCTTCCTACACACAAACACACACACCTCAGTAACCACACGTGAAGACAGGTGTCAAAGTGCTCTCAAATTCAAATACATGATTTATTAGCTGGCTGCATAAAAAAAAAAAACTCTCTAAATGAGTATAAAATCCCAGACTAAGGGGCAGATCCTCACCCTGATCTTGTCAGACTTGGTGTAAATGTCTGCCAGCTGCTGGTAAACAGGCATGGGCTCGCAGTACTGAATGGCTCGCTCAAACACTTTCTGAAGGCTCTCTTCAGTACCGTACATGTTCTCCAGGTTGAGCAGAGCCACCCACACGTTCAGCTTCTCCTGCTCCTCCCTAGAAAGTCCCAGAAAAGGGGGATTACATGCAATCAGTGAACAATCTACAATCTCTAGTATCCTCGAAGCCCGAGTCGCTTTCTGTTTAAAACTAATTGTTTTAGCATAAGAACACCATTTTGTCCTCCCGATGCAGATCTTAAACCCAGTATGAAACTTCATAGAACATTCGAGAAACCCTTGAGTCTTTAAAACCAGCTTTGGACGAGTCGATTTGGTTCTAATCGAGTGCTGGGAGTTTTCCGAGACACGTCACAGTCTGGGGAAATTTCTTCTTGCTGCCCCCACCCATCGACTGTAATGTGAGTATTTACTTTAAGGCACTTAAGATTCCACCATTGAATCGAACACAGCCATGGGAAGCCGCAAAAACATAACTGTTCAGAATAGAAATTTTGACACGGTATGTATACACGTCCAGCTTGCGGAGTATTCAGCAGACTTAGACTGAGTGTGTATATATACACTACCGTTCAAAAGTTTGGGGTCACTTCGAAATGTCCTTATTTTTGAAAGAAAAACACAGTTTGTTTCAA
>JAQLOM010000010.1:7512553-7523149 GCA_030068315.1 Chrysichthys thysi | reverse complement strand
CAGTTAGTGAAGAAAAATCTATAGATAAGCCGCATTGGTGTATAAACCGCAGGGTTCAAAGCGTGGGGAAAAAGTAGTGGTTTATAGTCCGGAAATTACGGTAATTCAGGGAGAAATATAGGGAAGAAGACACACACACACATGTAAGGCAAACAGGGAACTCCAAACTTGTAGAACAGATCGGCAAAAACATCCAAAAAATGCACTGAAGTGCATGTGCTTATTGTGTAGAAAGAGAAACCCGGAAGTAAACATGAAATGAACAACTCCAGTGACCTTGATCTTTGCTGGCAGGTAGTGGTCCTGACCTGTCCTGACACTTGGATTATGTATCTTTCCTGACTTTCCTGGTATCATTTTCCCCCATCCACTGCCGCACCACACACCACCATATCAAGCTCTTGAGATCATCCAATCACCATGACTCTATAGACACTAATTTTGCACACTCTCAGCTATTCCTCAGATATTAAGCAGAACACCATTGTCAGGTTTTTTTCCCTGGCATGTTGATGGATGGCATCTGAGGGAATTTCATATTCTTTTCAGCCTTTGTCAGCCTAAATCCTGTTTGCACTAATGCCTCCGAATCGAGATACTGTACTGTATTTGTATTCCCGGTCTCTTGCACCAGGTGAAATATTCACAGCCAAACTCAAAAACCTGGAGAGAGAAAATAAGTGGGACTCGTGAAATAATATGCAGGTTTGTATTTTTTCTCGTCATAGCTCAGTGACTATGCTCCATAAGAAACAGACGCCTGTGCTGAAAACTGCTTGATGAGGATGGCTCTACTAGATGTAATTGTCAGCGCTCGGCTTTTGTTATCTTATGAGGGAACGCAGCCAACCTGGCTCGGCGTCATAATAGAAGAAGGCATTCATTCATCTTGTTCTCTACCGCACACGTGCTCAAATGTTAATTGTGGCAGTTGATGCTGACTCCTTTAGAATGAAATAAGAAACAATTACAGACCGGGAGAAATGCAATGGGAACCCAAGACTAATGAACTCTTCATCCCGTTGTGCCAAATTATATAGGAAGGCCTGGTGGAATCAAAACATGTTCTCATGATCGATTGCAAGTAAGGCCTGGGGAAATGAACCTGTAGCACACTACGTTATTGTTCTGAACGCCATCACTCTTAGTGGAAGATTGTTTTTAACCTAATCTGATCATGCATCACTCCAGACAGCTCATTACAATCTTTTTTACAGTAGACATCGTGGACTTTGACACTCTGTCTACTTGCTTTTAAGCACCCAGCTACTGAAATGATAGCGTAAACCCGAGAGGTTTCTTTTTCTCAGAGGATGACAGCGCTTGGCCTCCCGTAGTTCTGCTGTGTCCTTTTGCAAATTTTATGATTATCCTTGCCCTTCAGTACGGAGTTTAATCAACGCGCTTACTCCTCAGAGTAAAAGGCTACCTTTGGTTCAGAAAGGAACCTAAGATTACTTGTATTATGCGCTCGCAACACAGCAATCTACCATGTTGCTGTGTGTTTACGTATGTGTTAGTCATATCCATTCTTTTCTGTTCATTGTTGCAGAGGTCTTTTTGAAATTGCACCATTTCTTCTGCAAATGTGGGGATTTTTTATTTATATTTTTGTTCAGTCATAGTTAAGTAAACGGGTTTGGGACAGGGTTCCTGGTTCTGATTTTTAAGGTGGGTTGTATTTGGATTTTTGTAGTACTGAGCACAATATTTCCACCAATGATGAAGGAAAATACACCGAAATATATGAAGAAGCAGGTAGGGGGTTAACTCCTTTCTAGGCCAGACTGTAGATTTCTGTAGCCAATCAGTGATGGTTGTGTCAGGCGATTACACAAGATGAAGGCCCCCGCCGCGCGCACACACACACACACACACACACACACACACACACACACACACACACACACACATTTGATCTCCATGTTGGCTTATATTCTTCAGCCCACATTGCTGACATAACGTGTCATCAGCATTGACTGAGAAAGAGTTGGACTATTTACGTTATCCTATGATTTTTTTTACACCATATTTGGTATTCAGAGGAAAATCTGTAGGGCAGGCTTGAAACACTTATCACAAACACCCATTACTGGTTTCAGTGTCGTGTCAGTCGGTGCATGAACTGTCTAATTGACACAAATGAACCTGGACAGGCAGGTGTATGTTTTATGTTTCAGAAGAAACATAAGCACAAACAATCTAACGGTCTTTCAGCATGTAGGCAAATTCAGGTGTCTTGCTTTTTATTGGCGTTATCCACCCAACTGAATGGTGGCTTTGCTGTGCCTTGTACCAGTTTGCCTGTAATTGGTTTACTCAACCAGTTAATTGCTAAGTATACAACAAAATTAGTAATAAACCCAACATTGTTCTTCCTATTAATATGAATCAGAATGCAAATCAAACAAACAATCGTCTGCTACCCATCTACTTTGAAAATGTTGCTTTTATTTTTAATTTTATTTTTTTCCAAAGACTTCTCCCCAGTCTAAACTGTAAAAGAAATTTCAACTAGCATTTTGACAATTATTTCTGCCAGAAAAAGACCCTCAGCATGAAAGTAAAGAAGACTTAATTAGAATACAATGAATGCTAAAATATACTTTTATTAGATTGCTTTACTCAGTGGACCTTGAGAAATTGTGGCCCACTTCAAAAGTAATTTGCTGCAATTATCCAGTTTCCACATTTTAAGCTGTGAAAAAGGAGCGAACTGGATAAAACGGAGACCCTGCCTTGTACATCTCCTAGCATGATTAACCTGCACTCCACTATGTTCTTGTGCTCTGAGATTCTACGCGTTCTTATTCACACTGTCGGGCCTTGATGAAGTTTTTATTCAGTCCCTAGAACTGGAAAAATAATGTAGTAATAATGAATCAGACTGAATTAGCGTGAAAAGAGGTTGAGCACTTGTTAATTAAGGATGTAAGTGTACAGCAGAGAATGCGTAATAAGGAATAATATCATTTTGCATGGCTAGTCAGGCAGAACTCTTTCAAACTTTGCTCGTCACTTTCTCAAGGGCACTGTGAATGGCCACGATGTCACTGACCATTTTCATTATGAAGCTGATTATAGAATAACTAATTATAGGCTGTAAATGCTTATCCCTCTCTCCCTGTGTACACAATGTCTCTTTTGTATCTCGTTCCGGAGTGCTGGAGTATATAAATTGGGGTAATGTACAATTTCCGAGATAACCACCTGTTTAATTGCAGTTAAGTGCAAATCCTGTCAAGTGCACTTGGACTTGTTGTATTTCATGCGAGGTGGCAGGACTAGGAAATATCAATTCAGCTGTGCGATGCTGAAATGTCCCGAAACGTCCTGCCACCGTGTTCTGTTTCAGCAAGGATAATTAGCTTTGGGGGGGTGAAAACGATTATGGCGGTCATGATGGTGGTGGTGGTGATGGTTGGGGAAGTGGGGGAGGGGATGGCACATGGGCTGTGCGCTAATCGACAGATGCTAGTACTAGATCTCCTTCTGTGCACTAGATCATGCAAAACGAAGTGCAGAGGGAGCAGCTGGGTTTGCCACTAGCATCTCCCAGTTGCTGTGGACATAATCCCCTCTTGCTGGGGGAAAGTCCATTGGACTTTCTAGACAGTGATTACTTTCAAGGAGCCTAGGGAGGATGCTGTGCTCCATGGCCCACACACTTCCAGAGCTAGTAGCAGCAGCGTGGCAGCGTAGTGCTCCAGGGAATCAGGCTCAGTGAATAATAAGTTGGTGTGTTGCTCACAAGGCTCAAGGAAACCCAAGGGACTAAGCGGGATTGACTAGCATTGAGCCGTGTGGCTGCATTATGAGGGGGGGATGCGACACAATCCCCAGCAGCTGGGAGTGCATGAAATGGAAAATGACTGATCATGGCTGATCTAATAGCTCCCGAGAGGATTCTTTTGTCTTCATTTGGTATTTAGTTCTGCAGAGGAAGGAAGTGTGAAGATTTATTTGAAGCATGTAGCAGATGTGATCATTTGTAGCCCATTCATAAAGTGGCTCCCAATTGCAGATTCACAACAATTTGTGTGACGAGTATTAAAACTTACAAAGTTTGGGCTCCCGAGTTTGTAGTCCTCTGAGTGTCACACAGCTTGAGCAACATTTTAGAAAAAGATGCAGTTGGCTGGCTTTCTGTGTCTTGAAGGAAGAACACGTTACCCTTCAATCTCCCCAGTTGGTAGCTGTTGTATGATGGGGGAGAGCTGGATGATGGGAAGGAAATAGCAAGTGACAAAATTGGGGAGAAAAATAGGGAGAAAACCATAGGTAAGACAAACAGGAAAAACACACCTAACTTACCTATAAAATTGCATAACATGACAGACAGACAGGCAAGATTTTGAAAATACAGTCGATCCTCTCATCTATGGACACCGCATTAACGGATATCGCCTGCAACGGACAACATCCGCTGGTCTGAATACATAATCCATTGGCCAGAATGTCCGGTATGAAAGTTTAAAAATCCCGGGTGTTGCAATCTGATTCCTGTAGTTCAGCAATTGGCCGCTAGGTGGTGGTGGCATGCGCGCTACTAGTTGTTTACAAGCGTCGGTTGAGCTGTGGTCGTTGTGAAGCTATACTGTTTTTTTTTCAGCGATTATTTGGTGTTTTTCACTGTTTTTCTGCCCAGCGCTATCGTTATGCCACTCAAAGATAAGTCTAGTGGTAAAAGAAAGCGTGTCGATCTTAGTATTGGCCAGAAATTAGAGCTCATTAAGAAGTATGGTGTGTGTGAGGAGTGTGGTGTGAACACACATAAGGGAAATGACATTTACTATTGTATTTCCATCTTTATTTACATTAGTATTTAATGTACGTACCTATTTATGTTGGTCATTATGCTGCTTGTCATGTGTACAGTACTTGGGGAGCACTTTTATGGACCTTAGTGGTGTTTTTCCTTGGATTTCCTCTATTTTAAACCCCCCCAGCCCCCACATCATCAGACTATTCACGTCAACGGACGACCTCTTCCCCCAATGAGTCCGTTAATGAGAGGATCGACTGTATGAACCAACGAGCATGTGTTTGTGGGAAATATCTTTGAAAAAGGTTACAAATTTCAAGGTTAGGGCAGTGGACAGGATTTCCCTTTATTCTTTTAATACTTATATGTATTAACATACAAAATCCAACCACATTGCCATTGTTTGTTTAAATTTACACATATTCACCAATATATGTGAATATAGTATATTTTTCTGTCGTTTTAATTTGCATCATTTAATGGAACTGATGAAGCCCTTCAGACAGCTGGAGAAAGCTGTTCAAAATTAGGCTCCAATACCTAGTCGCTTTGCTTTACTTCTAGTTGCTGTAATTTCCGAAAACTTCTGTAATTTTCCCTGATTCAGCCATTTTGTTCACTTTCTTTCAGCTTCTTCCTCAACATACACCTTTTGCAGCCAGTAAGGGAAAGGCATGAAACCTGCTTACAGCACTACTTTTAAATCACTTTATTGCATGCTACACCAAGAAATGTCAATACAATTGCTGTCAGGGTAATGTAGTTACATGTCTTAGGCTTTTCCAGAGAAAAGGGGGGGGAATAAAAGAAAGTGCAAAAACACCAAAGAAAAAGAAAGAGAACGTTCTAATAATAAAATGTTTACAATGCACTAAAAACTTAGAACGAATCTGTTTTTCGTCTAATGTTTTGGGTCCCCCCCCCCCCCCACAATGAAGCTAAGAACATCGTTCACAGATCACAGCACAGACTAAATCCTAAAAATCTCATTTATTTTGCCCATGGTGTTTAAAGCATAAAGCCAAAACGTCATGTTTGGGAAGCACTGTTCACTGATTTTAAACATGCTTTCACACTGTGGTGGTCGATTTAGTACCTTAAATTTACAATTTTTATTTATTGTTGCAGACAGGACGGGGTTTTGTTTCTTTCAAGTACATTTCTGTTTTTCTTATCACACAATCAAATACTGAAACGTCTCTGAAGGGCCCCCAGTTTAACTGCATTTCAGCTTCATAATACATTCTGATAGCATGTCCATTCAACTTTTCTTATCTTTCTGCAATGAATCAAACCCAAAAACTGAAGATTAAATGGCAACTCTAAACAACAGGTTCTTCATTTTGGAAAGTTGAAAAATAGTTCCCTAGCTTACTCAGTCACTTTAGATCACTTTAGAAAGCTTGCCAGGAAGCTGCACAGTGCATCTGTTAGAAAGCAATTATAATCTAGAATGAAGTAGCTGAGGGACTGTACAAGTTCAGCAGTTGAGTAAAATTACATTCTGCTGTAATATTCTGTGGATGAAAAAAGGCTTCTTATTTCCAGCAGTCTACGATTCTTTTCTTTGTGGTGTTTTTTTTTTCAGTACAGATATTTTGCAGATTGCATTGCATCACAAATGGCTATAATGACCCCTAGTTTGTGGCTAAAATGATTGGATTGATTCTGCTTTGCACTGACACTTGATGTTACCACCTTTGCTTCAGGTCACGGACAGATCAGACATCTGGTTAAAACTTGGAAAATTAGCACGTTTTTTTGTCATCTTTAAATGTTCCAGTTGAGAAAGGATCTGGTATAGAAGCTACAATGGATTGTGTTTAGAAAACTTGAATTTCTGAACTCCAGCCAGTTTTGCTTTCATAAGTCGTCCGGTCCTGCTAGTTTTTTATAGCATGGTGGAGAACCCGTGCTCTAGAAAAGAAAAATCCTCAATGCTCTATAGGTCAGTGTCCAAATCAGTCCAGTATATACCCATAATGAATAAGGAGTGCTGAATAAGATGTAGGATGCACAGTATTTGGGAAAATTCCACAGGAGCTTGAGGCTGCATGCCACTTTTTTAAAATCAGCACTGGTTCACACCTTCTCCTTAACACTTAGGAGGAAGACAGAAATAAATGTACTGTTCCTCTGGTCACACTTTTCACTTTTATCCCACAGAATATTAAGTTTTAGAGGGGCTTATTTTCTACATTTATACCTGGCTAGCCTTAATTAGGTGGAAAAAACGCTGTCGGTTGTGGTTTTAATTCTTCTTTAATAAATGGGGGGGGGGGCAGGGTTTCTGAACATTAGTGTGAAAGTTAATTTAATTCATGACGTCTGTTTTACCGAGGGAGAAATGTCATCGTGATTATCTGCAAACTGTGAGAATGTGCAACACTGCAATGATGATAAATGTGGATTTAAAAAAAATAATAAAAAATGAGACTATGTGAAAAATGCGTTAAATCTGTCATGTCATGTTCCAGGTGACCAACCTTGCTATATCGCATGCTGCAGCTATCCGTTCCATCATATTGGAGACATATTAAGGCATTTCAGGAATTAAAAGAAAAAACTTTACTGTGTGAGAATCCGTGTGTAGTCTATGAATATATTTGTCCTTTCTTTTAATTTATTCTGAGTTGCCACAGCAACAGCTCACTTAAGTGAAATTGGTCTAACCACAGTGTACCACAATGTCACTCACTGTACTGTATATAATAATATACAGCAAGACCCACAGGTGCATGAAAAAGTTTGAACTCGGATCATTTTCATATGAAATCTGCCAGGAGTGAAAGGACCTCAAGTACCTCAAGGTGAAGGGACACCTCAAAAATTTATAGGACATGTGTTTTAAACAGACGGGGACATCAGTGGGACTTTCCCCATGCTTTTTTCAAAGAGAGTACCAGGGATTTTTCACCTGGGGAAAAGAGATAAAGAAGGCCAGCACTCAAAACCTGTAGTTTCAAAGAACAACAGATCTGGGGTGATTTTGGTCAGGGGGCATTAATATTTGAGCGCTGAAAGAAGCTAAACCTTGTTGAGCCAGAAGGATTTGCCAACAAAAGCCCAGGAGATTATTTATTACATTTGGAATTATATCTGAGATTACA
Organism: Chrysichthys thysi; assembly: GCA_030068315.1. Classification (NCBI taxonomy): domain Eukaryota; kingdom Metazoa; phylum Chordata; class Actinopteri; order Siluriformes; family Claroteidae; genus Chrysichthys; species Chrysichthys thysi. Next base: position 7,515,274 of record JAQLOM010000010.1, on the reverse strand, counting down.
GTTAAAGTAATTTCATACATAGGTAATGTGTGCTTCACCACAATCTATGGGGTTGGATTCACAGGTGGTGCCGAGTCCAAAAGTCACTTCGGTATTGTAGTAAATTTGCTTGTGTTCAGACTTTGCAAGTCATCTGCAGGTAGTTTCTTGACTATAAGCATCCAAGATGAGGTTTTTCAATAGCTCCTAGGCCAATGCCTTTCAACACAAACACTTGTCTTCACAAGCAATGGGAAATGTGAACTGAAGACGAGAATAGCGTTTATTTTCCTGTACTGTCATGAGTAATTCGATGTAAGAGACAACTCAAAAATGAAGCATCAGAAAAATCAATACAATGATATCCAGTTATTCAGCAGCTTATACAATAGCACTTGATCCAGCACATCCATTTTTCTTTCTTTTTCATTTTATGTTTTTATTTTTGCATACCAAAAGGTAATTGTGCTCATGATTAGATGAATCCTCTGGGCCAAGTGGCAAGTCGGTACTTTCGATGCCATCGATATTCCAAAAACAATTTGTCAACATCCTACGCCATACTTTTTTTAAAAGGAAGATGTGAAATTACAGTGAAATGAAACATATTTTGTCAAAGGATCTATATTTTAAAATCTTTCCACCAATCCAGTCCGTTTTTGTATGGATATTCCGTACGCAATGGACCCAAAACGGCCTTGGCCGTGTCGTGGGCGGCTGCAAAGGAAAGAAAAGATCAGATATATTTTGTTCAGAGCTTTCACATATTACATATCAGTGAAGAAAAACATTGAGATGGGTTTCGAAGGGATCGTTAATGGTGAATTTGCAGAGGTTTTTAAGCACAAAGAGCTAACAGGTAATCATTACATGCTTTGAAAACCAAAACAATGCATAGGACTCTGGGAAGGGTGAGCCAGACCCCTTTAGTGAAACCATGAGATACTAAATTAAGATCATGAAAATGTTAAAAAAAAAAAAAAAAAAAAAGGGTGTGTGAGCGACTAAATTTTGGGTTGTGAATTAACTGAATTTTTTTGCCAGGGTTTTTTTGTTAGTTCAGTCTACTCCCCTGTAAAGAAGCCATGCTGATGGATTGAACGATGAGCTGAATGAGCACACATCTAATATCACAAGAGGATAACAAAAGTTTTTAGCAGCACTTGAGTGTAATTGGAAGGTAATACTTGGCCTAAGTACACGTGTACACTTTTAACATACTTTGCCTAGGACAATATAGACATTCTGTATGTAGTCCACAAATCACCTATGAACTGTCGACATCCTGTCAGGTGATTATTTTGTGGGTGTTGATGTTTAGATGATCATCCATAAATTATCAGCTTGTCAGAACTAATGCAGGTCAATTTTATCATAATTTTACAGTTCACTTCAAGTAGACACTACTAATACATTTCATGATGCCTGTTGTTGGATAAACATTACAGTACTGTCTTATTTATACAGATGCTCCCCTAGTTACAGTGGCCTGACTTTTCGAAGTTACGATGACGGCTACGGTACGCTACAATTTTTTAAATATTTAGGAAATATTTAAGATTCGTGAGCAGGCATCGCTGGCAGGCATGCATATAATGTACCATCCATTCAGACGATGCCCAGATGTATGCATCACTCGCCTTGCGTGATGCCCTACTTTCTCCCACAACTCACAGAGTTAACTTGTGTATCGTTGTACTGTACAATGCATTACTGCGTGGTTTTTGTGTGTGTGTGTGTGTGTGTGTGTGTGTGTGTGCTTCAAGAGCTAATTTTATTTCAAAAGCATGTCTTTTAAATGCCCCAGGGTGTCTCCGACAGGAAAAGACTCCTGGGTAGGCTAGGCTAAGCTAAGCAGTGGTTCGACATATGATCTTTTCCACTTACGATGGGGATATCGGAACGCATCTCCATCGTAACCTGAGGACTACCTGTACTCTTACTTAACATGAGTTATTTACACCTTTTAAAATCTCAGTAATCATGGGTTAAAATCGAGCTCTCAGATTTAAAACATCATCCACACTTCAGGTCCTTTAAAAGTTGAGGAAGGGAAAAGTAAGAAGGAAAAGAAGACAATCTGCACAAGCCGTGATTAATAAGGCTTTAAGAAAAGTCTTATTAATGCCAGATCATTAGCATACACAAACATGTTGTCTAATTATACAGCAGCTGTGCCACACATTAAAAAAAGTAACTTCTAGACTTCGCTGACCTCATTAGTGTGAGCATGCAAAAGCAACTTGTACACTATGGCAGTCACAGGTGAGAGAAAACTCATGAGAAATATAATTGTAGCTCAGCATGGATTTACAAGGCTGTCATTTTATTTTTTTTTGGAGCATGACTAAAAAGGGCCCTTTAATAATGTATAAGTTGGTGTTGCAATTACCCAGTAGTTTACTTCCTATAACAATGTTAAAATAATCTGATTATCTTTCTGAAATGCAAGTGCCAAGCTGGTACTTGCTGGGTTGTCAGAAAATGAACCAGAAACCATAAATCAATAGCCACTTTGGGATCACTTCAATTAAGGGTAGAATTCTTAGACACACGCTTGCATGAGCTCTTCATGACAACTGACATGAAGTTCAAAAGTTACATCTCTTTTAACATAAAGACAAATACAACCTGAATTCCAGAAAAATTGGGACGTTCTTTAACTTTGAATAAAATGAAAACTTAAAGACTTTCAAATTACATGAGCCAATATTTTATTCACAACAGAACATAGATAACATA
>JAQLOM010000010.1:7387835-7402596 GCA_030068315.1 Chrysichthys thysi | reverse complement strand
CGTCTTTACGAATTGTTATTATTTGTGTGAGAGTTATTTTACTGATATTGAAAAAAGTAAACACCTATTTGGTAAGTCATTATTTAAGAAAACTTTGATCTAAATATCTGAAATTCTTTTCTTGTTTGAAACAGAAGTGACGTAGGACCGCTATTTGTTGAAAAATAAAATTGGTGATTAACAAACTTATTTTATAAATACCGCATTTAATTTTTTTCCCTTGCACTGTGTGTGTGTGTGTGTGTATAAAATACACAAGCTGTATAGGCAATTTTTTTGCCTTCTTAAGGAAGTTTAGATCATCAAACGGGAAATAATAGGTAATTAAAATACTCTCCAAATATAATAGCCCCATTCAACAATTTAGTACTCTATGTAAACAATGTACAGCATTTGAACAGAAATGACAGTCCATCATTACTTTAATACATGAACTAAGTAATAGGAATAAAGAGAAACCACTGAATTAGAAGGGGCTTTTTTTTTCTTGACAACAATAATTATTTCTAAAAGCTCTCATATTTTTTCCTTTGTTTGTTTTTCATCCTTTGAGCTTCATCTTGAGGCTAAAATCAATGAACGATCTTGAATGACATAGATGTCTATCAGTAATTACTGGGTAGCAGCAAGAAGAGGGTAGATTTAAGATTGCCATTAGTGCTTGATGTCCTACTAATAAGGATCACTACATGTACTTTTTACAAATGGCAAAAGGGTGCAGCAAGGCCGCTGATAAACATTTATGGATGTTCCAGGTGCTGCAATCTAAGAATATTTTGATTAGTCACAATTTCTGTACCTGCTGACCCCATTTTATCATATATCTTTTATAAAAGCAGGATTCTTGTCCTTCAAAGTAGATTGTGTTCATGTTGAAATGTACTGCAGTGGGCCTTTTTTCATGTTTGGCTTCATGAATATTTGATTTCTAGACTTTCAATACTCCTTTACTTGTGGTGAGACATGTAGAAACTCTTAAAACCTAATATTTTATGTTCACAAGCAATTTGTTGAAAAGTATTGAGTGGGGTCTGATTCAGTGGTCTGCTTTTGCAGCCCATCCGCCTCAAGGCTTCACATGTGCGTTGTGATACTTTTCTGCTCACCACAGTTGTACGAAATGCTCATTTGAGTTCACCCAGACTTCCTGTTAGCTCAATCCAGCCTGCCCATTCTTCTCTGACCTCTCTCATCAACAAAGCATTTCCTCCCGCAGAACTGCCACTGACTGGATGTTTTTTGTTTTCCACGCCATTCTCTGTAGACTGTAGCTGTGTGAAATATTCGATCCAAGAACCAACGACAGTGCCAGAGGCACTGAGATCCCTTTGATGCTTGGTGTAACTGCATCTACGTGATTTTATGCATTGCCACATGATTGGCTGACTGAAGAATTTCATGAAGAAGAAGGCTTACAGGCATTCCTAATAAACCGGCCAGTGAGTGTATGCTCATCCTTGGTCAAATCTACAACCATTCTGGATAAACCCATATGCCACAAAATTACAATGCAATATCCTTGATGAACATGATGATATTAGCAATGACATTTTCATCCCTGTAAACCGGAAAAGGTCAATCTCGGAAAATTTGATCCGAGATAATCGGTTGACTCTCCAGAGCTTTTTGAGAGCCTTTTCACTGATGCATGAGGGTAGCCCCAAAGTAGCCCTATGTACAATTCCTTATGTATGAGCGCATTTTGTATGTGCAAATCGCTCTTTAATGACGCTGATTTCCACCGAGGGGATTTGAACAGACATATTGAACAAGGCAGCGGAGATGAGACGATGAGGCTGAGCTATTTTTCTGAGCTTAGCCCATAGAGAGAGGAGAGGCGGATGGATGGGGACAGAGACAGGAAGAGAGTGAGGGAGATAATGATGAGTGAGACCATAGCTCTGAAGGCCTGTCCATAGCAATACCGTTAATCTAATACAATATATCTATTTAATTTTGGGAGTCGAGGCCTGTGCAGCTGTTAATCATTTTTAACACCTCTTGTATGACAAGGCATGGGGTTTAATTCATATAAATGCAGAGGGAAGTTAGGAGAGAAGGAGAAAATGAAATGAGTAATCAGATGCGAGTCCATGTCCAGCAATTTAGCCAATTGTTCATCTGTACTAAACAGACATCCTGCGACATTTACGAAAAAATGATACCGACTATCGGCGCAAACAAAGGTACAAAAACCTTCAATCTGATTGAAAGGGATTCTCATCCAGTGCAGCATTATCCATCGGAAATTAGGATTCCTGACAACTATGACAGAATCATTATTTTCTCCCCATTTGTGTCCGAGTTGTAATCATGTGATATATTAATTTTACTGGGGGAAAAAACACTGATGAGTGAGAAACCTGAATTCTTGTGCAGTGAACCCCCACCTATCGTGGGGGTTACATTCCGCCAACCCCCCGGGAAAAGGTGAAACCGCGATACTGCTGAGCCACATTAATTTTTATTATTTATATATATTTTCAGGCTTTATAAACCATTTCCACTCTCTTATTAACCTTTCCCACACTCTTATAAACACTTCCTATGCTCTTAAACACTTTCTACACTCTTAAACACACATCATTTTAATAACATATAAAACGTCATGTGTGTACTTACTGCCGATGAGGTCACTTACTATTTACATTTGTCCTAGCCAATCCTAGAACTCCCTCGCGATCACCTGACTTTTCCGCCTGATTTTAATTATTTATACATATTTTAAGGCTTTATAAACCATTTCCACTCACTTATTAACCTTTCCCACACTCTTATAAACACTTCCCATGCTCTTAAATACTTTCTACACTCTTAAACCTACATCATTTTAACAGCATATAAAATCCTATATCGGGCACTGACCAGATGAGATGAACGGTCACTGAGCCAATAGGCGCCTAGGATACACAACACAGTGTTCTCCGGTTGGTCGCTTCCCATCTAATTGTGCATCATTGTACAATCTCACGTGGGCAAAATAGCTCGCGCGTTGTTGAATACAAAGCGGAAAACACAGGGAAAGCGTACGGGAAAGAGGCGCAAAACTGACGGTACCGGAGGAGCTGAGTGCTGAGGAGATCTCACAGGACTCACAGGACACTAAACTACTGAACTGTAGCTATAAGAGCTCATGGACATGAATCGAGTGCGTCGGTGACGTCACTTAACGTTTACAAACGCAGTAATCCTAATGCTCCCTCGGAATCACCTGACTGGTCCGCATGATTTTATTATTTATATATACGTATACATACATATATACATATATATATATATATATATATATAAAGGCTTTATAAACCATTTTCACTCGTTTATAAAGATGTCCTATGCTCTTAAACACTTTTTACACTCTTACATACGTAATTTTAACAACATATAAACTCTTACATGCATATTTACTGCTGGTGAGGTCACTTCCTGTTCACGAGTTAAAGCGATGTACACAGCAACTTTCACTTTTCAGCTGATGAAATACGGTGCATACTGTGTAATTTCGATTTAAATGTTCTTTTAATGTTTGAATGAAAATTTTTTAAGTGAAATTTTATATTGCAGAGTCCCGCGAAAGCCAAAAAATTCCACGAATCAAATTTTGAAAATCCGCGATGCAGCGAATCTGCGAGAGGTGAACCGCGATATTGCGGGGGTTCACTGTACCCTTAAGTAGAAGTCCACAGTTCTCTGTCAAGTGGAACGTTTTTCTGGCTCTAACAGTGCAATGGCAAAAACAAAACACCAAAAAAAACCAAACCAAAACAAAACAAAAAAACCCAGGTGAATTTGTACTACATTATATTTAACGCATTCCTTTCTTAAATGCTTACAATTAAGCTCCGCGGAAAATGTGCTGTCTTTATTGGACTTTTGAAGTTAATAAGAACTCGCCTACTCTAGGATACACTGCATCACTGTGTCTTGAACAAAAGTCATTTACACGCATGAATAAATGAAGTGAAAGTGAGAAACAACGTTGCCGAATTAACACGACATTAATATTCACATTAGACATGACACGATTGCGTGCGCATTCCACAAAAGTAGTTGCGTGACAATGGAGTCGACGATTGATGAGCTGTTGCTTTTTTTTTTTTTTTTTTAAACAAAAATGGAAAAAAAAAGAAACAAAATTTGGGTACATCCTATCCTGCGAAGGTGCGAGAATGTGTGAGAGTGGGGGGGGGGGGGGGGCTGTTCAATGCACGGTTCAGGAGTTGAACCTCTGTCATGGTCTATAAACTCTGTCTAGCTCCACCACATCACAAAGTCGGACTGTACACCAATTGTTTTCACTGCCGAGCTCCTCTCCTATTTTTTTTTTCCAGATATTGCCTCAAAAGGCGTTATCTTCATGAATTTTGTTCCCTTTGTCAAACAGGGATGGGTTTGGAGACACAAAATGAATGAGCGACTCTGCCATGCCTGCAGCCGTGTGACGATGTTTCCATAACCTACACTCTGATTGGCTGAATGCATTCTTTTCATGGAAGAAATGGATTTTTTTTGCAAAAAACACTAAATGTCGCTTTTCTGAGCACGCTACATTCATTACTGATGTGAAAGTGTTCATTTATGCGACAATCACAGAAAAAACATATATTCGCTCATTTTCCATGCCGCTTTATCCAATTTTAGGATCATGGTGGGGGGGGGGGGGGGAGTGGCTGGAGCCAATCCCAGCTGACTTCGGGTGAGAGGCGGGGTTACACCCTGGGCGGGTCACCAATCCACCGCAGGGTGACACATAGAGACAGACAACCATTCACACTTATGGACAATTTAAAGTAGCCAATTAACCTAATCCCCTCTGTATGTCTTTGGACTGTGGGAGGACACCCACACAGGCACGTGGAGAACTTGCAAAAAAGAAAGGCTAAACAGAAAGGGCTTGGATTCACAGGGCTTGGATCCTGACCGTCCTACTGTAAGGCGACAGTGCTAACCACTACACCAGCGTGCCTCTAAAAACACATATTGCCGTAGGGAAAGAAAATCATATTGACAAATTGTGCTGTGTGTATAAAGCCCTTAACAAAATGCAGGTGTCATGCTTATTAAAAGAAGAAAAAGAGATATGAATTTGGTGACATCTAAGGTTAGTGTGCAACGTTACAGCACACAAATGAGCTTATTGTGAAAGGATTTTACAAGCGCAAAAGTTCATCCTGCATTATATCTGCTGATTCACATGAATGTATACCGCAGCACTGTTGTACTCTCGATCCTGATCGGTCATAAGGCGCTCGTTCATATTCTATAACAGCATATCTGACACGAGTAATTCATATGTACTGTATATAAATCCCCTCGTTCGTATATACTGTATATCATCCTGTCTGTAATTCACAGGGACGTGTATGGCGGATGCTCTACGTAATCAAAGATTAATAAGAAATATGTTGTTTAATAAAGAAATGCATGCAAGTGTTGATATGATATGGCTGTGTGTTTCTTGAATGAACAGGTTTGGAAGGAATCCCAGGGTTATCACCTTATAAAGTTAGTTCAGTAAATGTTCAGGACAGAGGACATGACGACCTGCATTTTATTTCAGATCAACTTTAAGAGCGCACGGGGGGGGGGGGGGGGGGGGGGTGTGAGGGAACAATGCGCCATCAGCATGCAGATATGCATAAAAATATGACGTGCCGTTCGTTAATAAATTAAACATTGAAATCACTGGGGAAAATGTTGTGGGGTAAGAGGAATAATGGATACGTGTGTATACTTTCTGCTGTGTATGAAACTAAGTAGCTTATATGCCGCACGCTTGGCACCACAGTGACTCATACTCGACTGATCCGTTTCTAATTCACTTCTAATTCAATTCGAATTCAGTCCTGAGATGCGCACATTTATCAATTCCAGTAATGAGTGAAATGTTTATTATGTGAAATAGGGTAAAGTCACAAGGAGGATTATTCCCCTGATTTCGTCTGCTTTTTCACTGAGCAAGGCTGGAATAGAAAAACACTAATAACAATTTTAAAAGCGAAAAGAAAAACGCTTTGTGTTAAATAAATGCCTACAGGGTTTAACCTCCTCATGGTATTGGCAGAAACTTTATAGAAAACCATGCAGAATAAATATGCCAATATTATGTTATGAGAATAATAAGTGGACCAGTGGATAAGGCTTAATTAATATCTGTGAGAGCTCATTTAATACTGCAGGTTCAATGAAGTAAGTGTTACTTCAGCATTCGTGCTCTAAATCCAATCACTTTACAAATTCAAACTGTCCCTCATGCACAATTCTTACATAATCTGGAAAAGTGAGAAACTACAACATGTGTCATAAGAGCAATATACAGTCGATGGGTGTCACCAATGTTTGGTCTCAGTTTCTTCCTGAGCACGTTTCTTTTGGGTTGACCCTACAGCAGAACTACTCCGTGAACCTCACAGAGCGTGGCTTCTCTGCCCCGTCTGGTTAGCATAAGCTAGCCAGCACTGCTATAGGAACGAGATTGCAGGAAATGTTGAAAAATTAATATGATGTGTTCAGCTCACAGCTAATGTAGCAAGCTGGTGTTGTTCGTGCTTGGGCCTGATTTTGGGTGGTGGAACGTTCTACGTTGTATCATGGATTTTTGCATGTAAAATTTATGAAGAACTAAGAAAAATACAGTGCTCCATTGAGAGTCTACGAACTATCAGTTATTTCATCTGATTTTTTTTACATTTTATGCATATCTCTGTATGGCCTTTTATCCTCTCCAGGTGAAAATACTTTTCTGCATGGGAGCATCATCAGACGTGCACAACCCCACATGCAAGCCGCGGATAGTATTTCCTCCTCACAGCTTCAGCGTTCCTGTTACATCCATCTCTGTGTGGGTTTTGTCCTACCTCCTACGTCCCAAAAACATGCCAGGTGACAGGTGGATCGTGTGTCCTTGACACCCATGATGGACTTGCATCCTATCCAGGATGTATCCAAATTTCTCTTCCTGTTTTCCCAGCCAGAAACCCACTCATTTATATGCTAGTGCTTAATCCTGTTCAGGGTCTTGGGAAGGGAAGCTGGAGCCAATCCCTGCTGACTTTGCGTGAGAGGCGAGGTACACGTGTCCACTGGATTAAGGTCAGGACTTTGACTAGGCCACTCACTCACTCACTCACTCACTCACTCATCTTCTACTGCTTAATCCTGTTCAGGGTTGAGGGGGGAAGCTGGAGCCAATCAATGGTGGAACAACTGCACACAAGGCCCCTGAGCAAAACACTGATGGGCCCGGGGTGTGTGTGTGTGTGTGTGTGGGGGGGGTGCAATTGGTGTTTTGTGTTTTTGAAAGGGGCCTTTTATGGCTGGGGGGAGGGCCCCCTACAAACCAGGGCCCGCCCACCCCGTCTGGTGCTCCACCCCTGGAGCCAATCCCACTTGACTTCAGGTGAGAGGCGGGGTTACACCCTGGACAGGTCACCAATCCCCCACAGCAACAGACAACCGTTCACACTCACATTCACACCTAGGGACAATTTAGAGTAGCCAATTAGCCTAAGCCCCTCTGTGCATGTCTTTGGACTGTGGGAGGAAACCGGAGTACCCGGAGGAAACCCACGCAGACACGCGGAGAACATGCAAACTCCACACAGAAAGGCGCCCGGATCGACCCCAGGACCTTCTTGCCGTGAGGCGACAGTGCTAACCACCACCCCACAGTCAGAACCCGGAGAAGTGATATGACTCTATGGCACTCTGATCCAAAATCATTGTAAACTCCCACCTCTACGGAGCGTCCTCAACCAGATAATGATGGGTACCAAAAGATTCTCCCTAGGGCTGCTTCATTAGGACAAAGTGTAATTCATCTAGGGTAAGTAAGTAAATAAATAAATAAATACAGTCAGAGGGAGAGTTAGAGTGCGCCTTGGTGTCGATGTCAGAGCGTGACTCGCGTTGGAAAAGCGTCCGTCCAATCTGGCAACCCCGCCCCTCCCTCCCCCCTTCCTCCTCCTCCTCTTCTTCATTTGATGAAAGCTTTCAACTCGGAGCGCGTGCACTTTTCGCGACGGCGCGCTCGACGCTGCTCTCTCTCTCTCTCTCTCTCTCTCTCTCAGGAACTTGGAGGAAGAGTTCAGTTGTAACTCGCGCGAGAGAGACGAACGGAGGAGCAGGAGGATTCCAAACAAGAGCGCGAGAGAGTGTGTGTGCGTGCGCGCGCGCGTGTGTGTGTGTTTATTTCAGCGATGCGGAGAGGACCCGGATCCGCTCGGCTTTGGCCCGGACTCCCCCGCGCCCTGCTGCTGCTCTGTCTCGGGATGATGCCGCTCCAGGCGGACATAAGTTGCCGGTGTTGTCAGCCGGTGGGGCAGTGGCCCCCGGGGCAGCTCGTGCTCCACCTGGACGCTCCTCTTCCTGCAACAGGCGAAGTTGGAGCACGCGCACAGCTCGGGGGCTCTGAGCACGACCGCGCGCTTGATCCCGAGCCTGCCGAATGCCCCAGCTTCCGGAATACCCGCGCGCACGAGCCCCTGGAGAGCAGTTTAACGCGCACCACAGGGCCAGACGAGCCCCCCGGACAGGGCGCGCGCCCTGGGGGGCTCCGGGTCCCGCGCGTGACACCAGGCGCGCGCAGAACGCGCAGGGACTCTCCCCGATCCCGACGAGGTGAAAGGTCACTCAGGTGGAGTAAAGATGAGGCGCAGCTCACCAGCTCCACGTTCGCCCTGAGCGGAGACTCGGCGCACAACCAAGCCATGGTGCACTGGTCCGGCCACAACAGCAGCGTGAGTCCGAGCCAAACTTTCCTCATTCTAAGCGTTAGGGGTGTCCGTCATCCCGTCCTTCCTCTCGTCCTCATCATCACATCAGCAGGTTGTTTTCCGGAGGTCTCGAGTTGCGGGTTGTTGCGCTTTCGAGCGCGCGCTCTGTGCGCAGGCTGATGTATCGTTTGTGCACCGCGGTGCTAGACTTTATGATACTCCAGGCTGCACACAGGCGGCTTTCTGGGTCGTGGTGCAGTCTTCACTGAGGCATCCGGATTTCCTGGACACAGTGTGGTTGGTTTCCAGGCTGCAGGTGGAAACAGGGCAGTCTTCAGGCCTGGTCAGGAGTTTAGGGTGCATTTGTGGCAAGGGCTAATTGTTGCAATCGTTCCAAGATAAGGCGATACTGTGTTTTGGAAATCTCATGAGGCGTCGATGGACAAACCCCCGGCTTGCTTAGATCCTGTGGAACCTTGGCTCATAAACGATTTATAAGTATCCGAGCGAGCACGAGGTCTTTTCATTTTATTGGATTTCATGTTGTTAAAGTTGTTAGACCTCGCAAGTTCATAATCCATAAAGCACAACTTTATTCTTTGTAAGCTTTTGTTTTGGGGGCTTGGTCTAATTCCATTCATTTTTATTGTGTGTGTGTGTGTGTGTGTGTGTGTGTGTGTGTGTGTGTACATGATGCTGATCATAGCTCAGGGTATTGGCCGAAACCCTATATAACTCCGACATTGCCATCGCTTTTCGTCAACTTTATGCAAGTCTGTCCTGCCAGATTACACAGGATTCATGTACAGCTTTAAGAAAAAGAATCTGTGGAGTATAAGTAAACGTTGGGCAATGGGAAAAACATGTGAAAACGTGCTGACTTTGATCCTACATCAATACATCAATGGAGCGTTCCTGGCTTGTTTTTGACCTCTTACTGAAGTTCAGCCTTAATTTCTATGAAACGAGTGAAGCAAATTCTAACAAAGTTGCACAAGACCACGGCGGTCCTGGGGTTGTGTGGGATTTTATTGTAGGTGATGCAGATGTGATTTTTGATCCGACCCCACTCACACTGTGCTACGCTTGTCAGTCCTATATAACACCTGTTCATGTTTGGACACTGATTTTACCGTAACACCATGTGATCACAATGGTGATAACGTCCTTAGAACTCTAATAATGTTATTTTGATCTGCTATGTGCTTCCAAACAGACTTGACTGAATTTATGCACTTTGCGAGCGTAGGTTGCTGTAAAATGACATGTTTTGTCCTTGTGGCGAGATTTAGGCGCAGTTAATTCTTTATTAGTCTCAATTATGGCTTAGTGATGCAATAAGAATTGGTTCTGATAAGTCATATCGCCTCTCCTACTTCTTCAGGAGCAGAAATCTGTCTTTTTTGGCTCTCCCAAGCCTGAGCGTCTTTGTTATACACCTTAATTGAATTTTCCCTCTTTTGCAGTGTGAATAGCAAGAATCAATACATGAACTTTTTTTTTTTTGTGCAGGGATTTTTTTTTTTCCTCCTGTAAGTGTGCGAGACCTAAACGAGAAGCTTAGAATAGACTGGGAAAAAACCCCATGAATGTGTTAAAATTGGAAACTTGTTGCACAGGACAATAGAGTGCAGAAAGTACTCGTTACTGTGTGAATGCAGCGCAAAAAACCCAAAACAAAAGGGGAGGCTTTTAGTGGCTGCATCACACACAAATGTAAATGGGTATTAATGCAGGTGTAAATCTGTGGAGTGTTTTACACAGACAGTGTTCAGGTTTATACACTAATGTAGATAGAAAGTGTGTGTATGTGTGTGTGTGTGTGGGGGGGGTGTTCATAGAGGGGTAGGACATCTGCTTTATCACCACAGTCTAGCCACCATTCTTATATACACACACACACACACATACACACATACACATGCACGCGCGCAGACACACTTCCATTGAGACAGATGGACCACATTCCTGAAGATGCCCAGAATCTTCATGTTTCTCTCCACAGCTCCTACATCCAGCTGGGCTTGTTGATAAAAAAAAAAAAAAAAAAACCCAAACAATTAATGTAAGACAATTCTTGTAATGATTATAGATTGCTGCCATCATCTTGAAGCGCATAAAGGATGTGATGATGAGCCAGAGTGATTTAGTGCCAGGGTTTAGAGCCTCTCCGCTGTAACAGCTAAAGCTTTCTCATCCATAACCAGCGTTAATTAAAAAATTAACAATGTGATGCATGTAGGGCTGAAACTTGGTGATTATGATAATAATTAGTGTTGGGCAGTTTGATGACAGGGACATTGGGATAAATTTTGTGACAACAGACTTTTATGGGATGTTGTAGATAATATGATGTCTTTTTATAATGAAAAAAAAAGAGCTGGTTTGAGGTTAAACTTTTGTACTGAACACTAGAATGACCTTTATCTTACAAGCTATAATAAGCTTTTCCCCCATGGTTTATATTTGTATTTGACAGGGACGTTGATGCTTTAAGATTCCTTAAAGCGTGTGGGAATTTAAGATCTGATATAAGACCAAAGTGTTGAATCAGCTTCATTTGTGTGGACACTAACTCACAAGCACGAGTCCTTCATTTAAATTGCATGTGACACACCGCAGTTTATGCACGTGTACAGAAATGTTACTCTAAACGCAACCTGATTCATGCAGTTCATGTACGTAGTATTGTATTCATTCAGTAGTGAAGTGAGTAGGCAATCCAAGAGCCTTGAGTGGAGAGGTGCTTTGTTCGAGGTTCCAAGTACAGAAAAACAAAAAACAGAACAAAGCAATTTTTTTTTGTTTTTTTTGTTATTGATGTGAACTATTTCTAGCTAGGTTTCTGTCCACTTTTCAACTTGAACACGTCAGATCTTATTAAAGCTTTCAGTGGCCATGGCTCCGTCCTGGAAATGAAAATAAAGTCAAATAAAATAAAATCCCTAATTCAGAAAAACACAGTGCTGAAAGATTCGAATCAACAACTAAAAAGCAGAGCAAAAAAGATTAAAGTCATATCTGGTTTGATTATCTTGAAATGTGGGATGATTTCCAAGCATATCTGTACAAGGCTCCTCATGCAGGTCAGAGCTATATCCGTGAATGAATGCACCCGTTACTGGTTAACTGAAGAACTAATTTTGGTCAGTCGGATTTGAACGGAGGATCTGTATGCATTGAAAAAAGGCAAAAGAAAAGTTCCATCTCTGCAGCAGCGAAATAAATGAACAAGCATCACAAGCTTTAATCACAGAGATGATTTGCATTGGAAATTACCTAACCTCTCATCAGTGGATCAGGATCAAGGCAAGAAGGCAAAAAATAAGACCAGATGCACAGCTTTGGCAGTTGTTATAGCTATTACTGGCATTAGAGCTGTGTGGGTGCGAGAACGAAACCACCAACAATATGCAAATAAACAATAATGTGTCATAGAAAGCATATGCATGTAGATCTGAGGGTCCTTAAAATGTCATTTAAGCAATATACAGGTTGTCTTCAAGTTACGATGGAGATGCATTCGGTCACACCCATCATGAGTCAAAAATATCGTAAGTCGAACAACTGTGTCGAACCACTTAGCCTAGCTTAGGTATCTTAGCCTAGCTTATGTAACCAGGTTGAAGTTATATGTTTATAATTTATTGTTTTTCCTGTTTGTTTGAAATTTCACCAACATCTCAAATGTTCTTTTATTTGATTAGTTAAAATATTTGTGTTGAGACCACAGTCCCATTTCAGAAAAAAGTGCAGTTTGGAAGTGTGTGTATTCTGAGTACTGTCCCTTTAACTCTGCCATCTTTATCCACTTGTTTACTTCCTGATTGAGGCAGAGGGGAGTGTTTTAATTCTGCTCGTGCTGAACATGAATTGTAAAGTTTTAATATGGTAAAATGAGTGATTGTGTAGTCCTGTTGTGTTGTATTAGTTTTAAAGAATATGTATTTATGTTATCAGTTGAAGTTCAGTTGTTTTAATATTTATTTTGTAGAGTTTTGTGTCATGCTCCACGGTGCCCCGAGGTCTTTATGTGCTTTGTTTTGCCAACAGGGAGACAGATATTTCATGCTGTGGAGTGAGTTAACATTTCAGTGAGATTTCATTTAAATCACATTTCTGTAAAAAGAGTTTGTCAGAGAGATCCACACACCTGTATGATGTGGGCAGCAGCTCTGTGTCTGTGAGCTCCGTCCAGCCGCGACATCCCGCTACACAAATACTGAGCTCCGTCTACAGACAGCCGCCGCTGAAGCTCTTCTGTTAGTAATCACAAAAAAACCCGAGGTAATGTACATTACAGTACACCGATACACAAGGTAACTCTGAGTTATGGGAGAGAGTGGCATTTCCGGGTGTCGTCTGAACGTCCGCGCACGTCATACGCTGTTACGCTGGCCTGCCAGCAATGCTGGCCTGCGAATTTAAAATATTTTCAAAATATTTTACAATTTTTAGCAGATTACAGTCGTCATCATAACGTCAAAAAAATCGTAAGTCGGGCCATCGTAAGTCGGGGAGCACCTGTATTTAGATTTCAAATGTTATTATTTTTTACCTGGGAAGTAGGGTGATGTCATTTTTACACAGTCCTGTCCAAATATGTTTTAAATACTGTATGCTGTAGAAATTGCAGTGTAAAATTATTATGAGCCAGTTTATCATCATCATCATCATCATTATTAATAATCATAATAATAATAATAATAAGCAACTTTACATAAATAAAAGTGTTAAAAGTAATGCGGTAGAATGCACACGGTGATGAAAATACAAGCACATTGGATTATAATAAGCCCTGTATTACACATAGGCATTAAAAGAATGTGAAAATAATGCTGAAACAAAGCAAAAAAAATCCTTTCAGTTAAATGCCTTGCAATGGTCAAGAGGATTTAAACCAGTAGATGGCATTTTGAGCCATTTTCAAGCAAAATGGTAATTTTGTAAATATTAACACCAGTGTTTCCTCCAAGTCCAGTCATATCGTTCAGTTTCCAGCTCAAAAACGATTTTTATTTATTAATTTATTTATTTTTTTGGTGCAGAACCTCTTTAAACAGTCCTGGAGCATTCTACTTAGCTTTTTTTCTGTGTGCTCCTAACAGTGAACTCTGTGTGCTGTTTTTTGTTTTGGTATGGTGTTTAAACGGTATCCTTAATAAAAAGATGAGGGGAGGCCGACCTGACTGCGGTCAGTAAAAATTAGTGCCGTGAATCAAGAGCGAGAGGAAAGGGAGTGGGCTTGTCTCAGTGCTCAGTGCTCGCTTAACAGAAGTGCTCTTCCACAAGCATACTTGTCCATACTTGCAGTTACCTTTCTGTGTGTTTTTGTGTGCTTCGGTTGACTGACAGTATATCTCACTCTTTATTAAAAATACTATTTAAATTCCATAGGATGTTTTATTATATTACTTGAAATGTAGGAGTTTTTAATTTTAAAATATTGATGCCATTATTGTTAGCGGTGCATCCCTAGAAATGAAGCTACCCCATAATAAGAGTATTGTGTCTGTTGGATAAAGTGATTTATCATATAACTCATTCGCACCACGTCTATTATGAGCACTCTGCCATCATTTTTGATTGACTAATTAAGTAAGCAAGAGCTGCTTTAAAAAAAAAATTCTGGCAGTTCTTTAGGCAATTAGTAACAAGCAAAGTGCATAAAGTTCCCGTTAACATTGCAGGATGCACCACGAACACCAGGTGTCACACACACGGGACCAGCTTGCATTGCCGTCACGGCATGCCAAAATCTATTTTTGGCTGCCTTTTTTTTTTTTTTTTTTTTTGCATGTAAAGTGTTAGAAGTGCTACATTTGCAGGAATAATGAGAGAGAATAGGTCTGATCTTGCAAAGCTCAGTCTCCGGCTTTCATCCTTCTTCCTGAAAATGTGCCTAATTGGATGGTTTGCAAGGTGAAGTAGTCTGGAGTCAGCACCGCTCCAAATGTTCAAACTAGCACGCAACAGCAAGGTGTTTTGCAGAGTGCAAAAAATGTCATAACGAATTATCGTGTTCATGTTGGTCCCTTTCTTTTATTTAT
>JAQLOM010000010.1:7317390-7331756 GCA_030068315.1 Chrysichthys thysi | reverse complement strand
TTCATTATTTTTGAAGTCATTTTAACTTTGCAGCATTTCCTTGCACGTGCCTAAAACTTTTGCACGGTACTGTATATATATATATATGTATTTATATTATGTAAATATAAAATTACGTAGGTTTAAGAGTGTAGAAAGTGTTTAAGAGCATAAGAAGTGTTTATAAGAGTGTGGGAAGTGTTTATAAGACAGTGGGAAGGGTTTATAAAGGGTTTTACTTCGCTCTCCCACCAGCAGGCGACGCTCGACCACGCCCCCACTGCTACAGGTACTTATAAATCCTACTTTGCGGAGGGATGACTGTACTGCTGTCTAACCTCAGTTCACCATTTCAGTTGGTCAAACTTTTAAGTCATAATTTTTTACCCGAACAACTTTGCAGTATAAATGCACACTAACACCGGTATGTTGGCAAGCAAGAAAAATATTTTTTCTCTAATTGAATTAAATGCAAATCAGAATTAGTTAGAATAGATTTACTCTCTATCCAATTTAGGACATTTAGGTGATTTTAGCATGTTAAGATGCTTCTGCAATACAAATTATTATTGTTTTTTTTAAACCTGGACTGAAGATCAAGATTGTCATAATTGTGATTAGCTAACTAAATATTTCCATGGCTTCTTATCGGATAAGGCTTCCTAATTAGGATGTTTCTGTAATACAATCTCTAAATTCTACTGCATGTTCCAAAATTCTGGATATAGCTGGATATGGCTATGTGCCGGTATTACACTTCATTGTTATCAGTGGCGATGTATATGCTGCAAAACAATTCCTGACAGTAACCATGCGATCCTGGCAAGCTTTCTCAGCATACCAGTCATAAAGGTTCAACATTTACCATCCTGACACGCAGCAATACCATTCTTTGCCAAAATGAGGCCCGGGTGCCACTTTCAGTGGAATAACTTTTCCATCACGCAGCTGTACCCGTGGCGTAGGTAGCACTACATGCTGAGAGATGTCGTCAGTTATAACAATAGTCATGATTTCACCGCAAACCGCCAGCTCTTGATGATCAATCCCATATATTTATACGCCACCATGGCAAACACCCAAGTCAACCCTACACTAGGAATCCAGCTTTTTATTACTTCAGGCAACAAAATAATGACTTGATCACTGCCTTGCCGAAACATGAAAGACGAGGTTTTTCATGATCTCAAGGCCCAGTGAACCCTAAAGGTCATCGATAACAAGGAGAATGTGATTATAAACAGTTACGGGTTATTAACCTGATGTTCAGTTGCGATCACATTTACAAGATAAAACATGATACGCTTGGTTAAATTTCTCTAATGAACTCTGAAATTCATTCAACCCCCTTATTAGCCCTCGCATTATTTTTTTCATGACAGTGAGCCATGTGAATCTGGGACTACCATTAAAAAGAGGGCACTATTGCATGGTGCTACAGTATGTGGTTCAAACAAAACGAGGCTGTGGGCCAGATTCGGCCTGCACGCCGTGTGCTTCCACGCGCTCCACACGCTTCCTTCTGATTACCGTGACATTTTGAATTCTTAAGTAAGCATGCTTCGAGGCAGTTAGTTTCCCACTTGCAAACCGTGTTCTTTGTATGCCGCTACCTCTAGTACTGCGCTCTAGTAAGAAGAGTTGGAGCTTATAATACATTTTGTATGGAAATATCCTATGATACACGTCAAAGAAGCAAATGCATATTGCCATGAACAAAATTCTCTCTTATGCCTAACAAATGTATATTAATTATTTCGAGTGAATTGTCCAATTCTATTGCTATAAGAGGAAAGGAGATCCACTGTAAGTCATGAACAGAACAAGAGCTTAAAAGTAAGTTAATGGTACAGGAGTGATGGTGTACTTCCATCCACAGAATGAAAGATCTGTCACGAAAAACTGACGGCTAGTGATTTGTTAGAACACTAAGGTGACAATGTGACAAAGTGTTCTGTACACGTCCTCTTTAAATATTACTCGTACACATTTGACTGATGTTTCACGGAAGATTCTCAGGGAATTGTTGAACTGCGGTTGGCGCTGAAATAAAATGAATGATAGTGATTGCATGTGCGTGTGAGGTGTGGATTTTTATTTTTTTTTTGGTTTATTTATTTATTTATTTATTTTTTACATCTGGGATAAAGAATAAACCTGCTCTGGATATGAGCATCTATTTGACAATAGGACAGCTTCTGGAATACGATGGAGATTGGAGATTTTCATTTTATTATAATTTTCTTTTTAATTATTATTTTGTTTTATTTTATTTTATTTTATTTTATTTTATTTTATTTATTTATTTTGCTCTGACACAGCAGGATCAGACTTGTGGATATACGTGCCGAGTTGTGAGACGTCATAGTGGGAGTCTGGAATAAGGGTTGTGCATGGCAGCCAGAAGACACAAGCTTGGGTCAGAGTAAAAACAATAGGGAAAAAAAAAATCAAATATTACGATATGATCTCTTTCACCTTGTTATATTTGCTGGCTTGTTCACCAAATATTTGTGTTTACTTTGCCAAGCTAGGCATAAGGGGAAGGGCTAGTGAAGAACATCTGAGAATATGAACACAACCATATTGATGTACAGCTGATGTGTGGCATCCTAATACTCCCTTTGTTGTATAGATTCACGCGTGGGTATAAATAGAAGATATTGATGAATGTAAAATGAAAGTGTACATGTTGACTTTAAAATAGCTGCATCTGTAATACATCGGCGAGAGTTTGCAGACAATGCTTTACCAAGAACAGAGCAGAACGCCTGTCTTTTCAAATCACGCTTATTAAAGAATCTAACCAATAAAGGTTTAAAATATGTAGGTAGTTATGTAACATGATTGAAATGACAAGTGGTACACTTTAATCAGAAGTGAAGTTTTGAATGCATTTAAATCAAATGGAGATATTTCAGTACTTCAAACTATTTCCATAATCATAAGTTTTTGAATACTTTTTTTTTCCTCAGTCGGTTTGTTTTAAAAATGACTAAATACAGAAAAACTCCAACATTCCAGCATTTTATTCAGTTGATACAGTTGTGAAACCCTTACATATGCTTATTCAAACTAAGAGCAATACAACATTACTGATATTTATCAGCCATTTATTCATCATAAAATGATGATTACGGTATTAGCAAGTGTCACTGTGTCGACAAGTGGTTTTGCTTTCTTCCTTTCCAAATAAAACACCCAAAATAATGCAAAATCGTCGAACTCTGTACAAAGTTTGCCTGATTCTGCTCAGCTATATTTCACTGGGGCAATTACTCAATTGGAAAAGGGGCTTACCTGCATTTCAAATCCTGATTTACTTCATTTTGACCAGAATAATTTGAAGGCCATTACACACTGGCTTTCTTTCTACCTGAAGCATTTAGATTAGAAAAAAAAAATATTTTATTGTAATATTTGCCTGAGGCAAATCAATTTTACTTTGTGGAATTGACTCCAAAGCTTTGGTGTTTGGTGCCTGGAATCAGAAAATTGACTCTTCTTGGCACCTTTGATATGAACTGATGTTCCAGGATGGTAGCTTGATGACCCGACATATAAATATACAGGGTGGGCCATGAAAAAGTAGTCCACCTCCAATCCCGGTGCCGCGCTCTTTGGAGGAGGCCGTAGCCCCTTTCTCGTCGTCTGTCGCCCCACGTGTAGGTGCATCGACGTGAACGGGGACCACTTTCAGCGTCTGCTGTGACTTTTGTTTAAGTGAATAAAAAACAATTTATTTGCTCGTTCATCGTATCGTCCAGTTGCTGGAGGCAGGCTACTTTTTTGTGGCCCACCCTCTACATATATACAGTAATTTCATTTATAAATGTATAAATACACAGCATATCGTATATGTTAAGAAAATTGAAAGTTTATTAAAGATACTGCGTTTAAGCAAAAAAAACCCCAAAATGTTTTATAATGAAATTCATTGCCAACTATTTTATTACTGAATTTTAGCAATACAGGGAAATTACGTTCCGCCACCCCCCGTGAAAGGTGAAACCGTAATACTGCGAAGTGACATTAATTTTTATTATTTATATATATTTTAAGGCTTTATAAACCATTTCCACTCTCTTATTAACCTTTTCCACACTCTTATAAACACGTCCTATGCTCCTAAACACTTTCTACACTCTTAAACACACGTCATTTTAACAACATATAAAATTCTGTATGCGTACTTACTGCCGATGAGGTCACTTCCTAGTTACAGCCGTCCTAGCCAATCCTAGCGCTCCCTCGCGATCATCTGACTTTTCCCCCTGATTTTATTATTTATATATATATATATATATATTTCCACTCGTTTATAAACACGTCTCATGCTCTTAAACACTTTCTACACTCTTAAACATACGTCATTTTGACAACATATAAGATTCAGCCAAAAAATTTCCGTGAATCAAAATTTGAAAATCCACGATGCAGTGAAGCCGCGAGAGGTGAACTGCGGTATTGTGGGGGTTCACTGTAGTCTTAGACTTTCTCGAACCCTATGTTTGTGCTAACAAAGTGACAAGTGACCATTCATTTGCTACGTACGTGCACAACACAGATGCACAACTTTTGCAACAGTGAAAAATGACGAATCACTTTTCTCAATTATATGCGAAGTGAGTATGGGAAAATCCAAATCTGTGTCTCAGATGATTAGTGGAGCAGTCATATAATGCCTGCAGTCTGAGGTTTTGTTTTTTTTCTAGTTTCCCACTCACAACTTTACTTCTCTGCTGAAATTAGCTCCATGTTTAAAAAAAAAAAAAAAAAGGAAAAACATATCATGGTTTCTTCTTATTGCGAGATATACATTATCTCATTAAATATGTATGGAGACATTCCGAAGAAAAATAAGGCTTGGAGGGAGGAAAGTAGAGATGTCTGAAGCCTCTGGTGAGCTAGTACATTTAGGTTATTTTGCTAATCTTTCAGTACAAAACATGCTAGAAAAACATGATTCGCATGATTATTGCACGATTTAATTTTTGTTTATCTACTTCTGAAGCTTTAGAAGCATCTATACTTTGACTAGTACCTCTTCATCAGCACTAAAAAATCAACAGCACGTCCCACAAATAACAGTTCCCAAGTAAGAGAACAAATAATTCACTACGCGCCACCAAGAGGAGCTACAAGCGAAAGGAGCTTGCTAGTGTAAACATGGAGTAAGGTTCATGGGTGTTAATGCACTATCCGTGTGAAAATAAGGTATTTCCATGAATTGGTGTATATGTTGCTAATTCAAAACCATGTATTACTATTTTTTTTTCAGCAGAAAGGAAGACTGTGATAAAGAATTAGAGCTTAATTCACAGCTACCATTTTGGCTGAAGAATTCATGAAAGCTACACGAAAAAAAAAATAAAAAAATTGAAAAATTCACATCGACATTTATTACCTAAAAAAAATGCCTTTAAACTAATTAAACTTAATTGCTGTTTTTTTCATCAACTAAAGGAAACCAAGAAATAATACAGATGGCGTAAGTAAAAAAACATAAAATAAAGAAAGGTGCTGATTAATCACTGGAGTATTACTTTAATGATTGAGCATATGTTCAACATGTATAGTCCATAAAACAAGTGCATCACTAATGGCTAGGTTTCAGTTTTTCCTTTTTGTATCAGATTAAAAAAGGCTGCATTACGGATTCAGTTCATTTGTCATGTATATAGACACTAAAGAAGTATTCAAGAACTGCCATTTATAGAAAGTGTTGTGTGTGTGTGTGTGTGCGTGTGTGTGTGTGTGAAAGACACGAAAGCAACAGAGTGACTGAGAGGGAAATGTAGAGGAGTAATTTGCCGGTGTTAAAAATACACAGCAACTTCAAGCTTCACAGGGCCTGAGAGAGTAAAAAAGTGGCATTGATGCATGATCATCCCAACCGGCTTATGATTGATACCCAGCAAGGACTAGACTAAATTGCCACAATTTGTTTAGATCCTCAGCAGAGAATATCTAAACATTAATAAAACATTATCAATCATTAGCATGGAAGTGGGAGAAACTGTGTGAGGCGCATGGCAAATTAGTCTCCATCTCACCCGGAGACGCTGAGGAAACTTTTCCAGTTTAGCAACTTCTGCCAAACTAAATGCATTAATGAAGCAGCGGAAGTGAAGGCTTGCACTGAAATCTATTCTTAACTTTTCATCAGCTAGTGCATTGTGACGTTAATGCTGCATTTTGTATACGCTGCATATTTGCCCGCGTGCGTGTAGGCGCTTTTTTCCAGAGTTGGCGTTATGGTGAAGTAATAAATGCTTTAATTAATGCAAGCGGTCTGGATAACGCTGAAGGGAAAACTGCAGCCAAGGCGGAAGGTGCCAGCGCATGGCTCGAACAAATGTGCGTTTGTTCACTTAGAGCTATTGACAGTTCCATTACGGCTCCAAATCCTGACAGCAAGAGGTGAGAGTTGTGAGTGCATAAATAACCGAAGGTGTTGGCGAATTAAAATAACACCAACTGTTGGGATGGGAAAAAAAAGCTATGGAAACTTGAAAAGGCAGAATTGTGTGTGCGTGTGTGTGTGTGTGTGTGTGTGTGTAGGAGAGAGAGCAGGAAGAAAATAATTAGTCTCCATAGGGTGAATAAGACAGTGCGACCTGCACCAAATCAATCCCCCCCATCCCCCCAATCACCACGCGTGTCTCTCGGAAAGAGACTTTTTTTTCCCCCTCTCCAATCTGGGAGAACAAAGACAAGGTGGTGTGTTTTTGTACCCGGGATCCTTGTTTCTATTTGATTTGATATAAGAACAGATAATTAACAAGCAACAGCAGGTATCCTGAAGGGGAAATAAGGTGTACAGGAATCAGACATGAATTACGGCTTTGTTTTCTCTTGGGGATTGCGGGACAATTACATTTTCATTTGTTCATTTAGTGGGTGTTTTTATCCAGTGGGAATTGAATGTAGGACAGAATACCATACAAAGACACGACACAGCCGAGGAGTTGCGAGGGATTTCGTGTTCACAAGCTGACAGGAAAAATCCACGCTGAAAGACTTGCGTATTAATCTTCGCAGTTAAACGTATGATCATCAGTTTTTTTTTTCATTGACGTAAGGGTCTATTTTCACGTCATGGTTTCATACATGACCCAAAATGCCAATCCATGACCTGTTGATTATGGTGCCAATGGATTGTTTTATGTGTACCTAAAGAGAGTGATGCTGCAGCACTTTAGGGTTTTACATTGTCTCATCTCCTCATTTATAAGTTTCAACTTTCATGCTCGTACCACAGTCAATGGCATCGTGCTCATCATCTCACAGGTCACTATCTGCCATAAGTTTTGCATTGTGTAGCTGAATTGCATTCAGTCTAAGACTCCATGTTGGATTTCCCATCAGGATGCCAATGAATATAGAAATTTTGAGTTCGAAGGCTAAAACACAGACATTATCCCTAACGGCGATAAATATATGCCCTCAGTATCAGCACAGGAATTCTAACTAACACATTAGGACCTGGATTGCTAAGCGCGTCACAAAAAAATTCAATATAAACCTATTAAATGCGTTTCAGGCTGGAGGTTCCCTTTAACTGCCCGCCAATTTCGGAGCGAATCTGACAGCAGTGTTTTTACGACAGCCAACGGAGATAAAAATCAGGCGGACGCAAACTGATTATGCTCTGCAGTGCAATAATATTTTCATGAATAAATAAAGGGTAGAGATTTTCAAAGACTCGTACAGCTTATTGTATATTTTCTTCCTTAAGGAAAAAAGAAGTCCGTGATAAAGAGCCCACAATAATGATAAAACGGAATATTATATCTGTAATTGTATATTGTACCGTAGAAGTATGAAATAAAAGTTTGATTATATGTGTATCGGATTCCTTTACTCACAGAATTATTATAGTCTTTGCATGAGTGACTCCCTCCAAGACTAGAAGAATCTCCTTTTTTTCTTCTTCTTTTCGTTTTCTTTTTTTATCCACATCTATCCGGCGGGTGAAAATTCTTTGCAAAGTGGTTCAAAGCCCTCTGATCTGGTCGCTGACAGTATGTTGGCGCATACTCAATTTTGTCAGCTTTCTCTCGTTTTTACCTCCCTCCCTTTTACTCAGCATGGTAATGGACAGCTAACTTTCTGTCCCTGTGCTCTACTTTGACTCCGCATACTTTGCTCTTTACCCTCACTGTTATTTTTGAGAACTGACGTGGACAGCCCTGAGCCTCGGATCGCTTTCCCAGGAGGGCCTTTTGCATTGCTTCAGTCTTTTATTTCATATGGCCGTTCTTTCCAAACTATCCATCTGTAACACGGCCGGATGGAGCCTGGGGATATGTTTTGTCAGTTTAAAAGGAAAAGAGAGAGAACTAAATAATAATGATAATAATAATCATAATAATCAGCATTACCCAATTGGTCACAAGCACAGCAATTAAGTTAATCAGTACTCAACCAAATGATGCCGAAGTGGATAGAAGAAACCCACCATTTGTTTGTTTGGCTTTGCTAATTCTGAACGAGAGGGCAGTAGGGAAGTTATTTGTTACCAAGCAGCGATAATGCCAAATTAGGTGAATTTGGCTGCTGTATAACAAAAGAATCAGCAAAGTAACTCTAACATGGTTCCATCTTACAGTATTTAAGTACTGTACATGCTTGTTATACCTGTCTTTCAGAAACAGTGGGCCTTTTATCAATCTTTAAATAAAGTGATCTTTAAATGCATTAGACAAAACAAACCAAAATTTTCCACTGGATTTCAAATGTTGATTTTTGTCGCACACAACACATGTAGCGTTTGCATGTAGCGACACCCGCAAAATTCCATAAAAGTTCAGACAGCTGGGAGTGTGAAAGAAACAGTCAGGTTAAAGGCTAAAAGGCAGAACTGGAAGCTATTTTGACTCACTTCTATGCCAATAAAATGATTAATAATGTATATTAGTAATTATAATAATTAAGTGACCTCAGAGTATTTCGGTAAGTCGCTTTGGATATGGGCATCAGTTGAATCTTGTAAACGTAAGAACTATAATCAATTTATTCTCGACAATATGTTTCAGATATAAAAGTACAAATTATGATTTGAAGTTGATCAAGTCAAGGTATACATTGGTTAATTTTCTTCTGTGTACGTCTCCAAGCTGTACATGTAGGATACAGATTTTCTCCAATTTATGTGATTTTCATGGATACTTTTTTTTTTTTTTGGTAACCGATCAGGTGAATGATTTATGTAAAAATCTTTTCCAATCCAGCATGATGAATGAGGCCTATTGACTGTAAGATAAGTAAGCAATAAAACATGACTGGTCATACTGTTACAGGAAAGCCATCACCATCAATGAGTGATGGGATCCATTTGCCAATGATTACATTATTTTAATCATTAAAGAATGTCACAACATACATTTTATCCATTTCTAGTTACATTTAATGTATGAAATGTCTGCAAGCGAGCTCATTTACTCGTTTCACCTAAGTTCCAGCCATCGTTTTGCCTCCCATTTCTTTTATTTCATTTTAATGGAAAGCATTTTAAGTTAACAAGAAAAAGTCCTCCTGAAACCCAAGAGGCTCCTGCTGTAAATGTTAAAGAAACATCTTAAAGTCTTATCATATCAAAGATTATGTGTTTGTCTGCATTACAAAAAAAAGCACATTTTTAAATCTAACATTATATAGGTGATGTTTCTATAATCATCTTTTGATAAATCTGAGTCAAGAATCCTACAGCAGTACTTAATCTGTTTATTAAGCATTTTTAAGTACACTCTAATTGAGGTTTTTTTTTTTTTTCAACTGATACGTTTGAGTTTTACTTGCATTTCTAAAGAAAAATCTGCATTCTACTCGGTACAATTTTGAGCAAATGTTTTCTCGAATTCCTTGGTTCATTAGTGAAAGACACACTCATTTCAAATCCGCAACTATAATCAGTGTGGTTTTGCCCTGTGAACTATGAAGCTGAAGCTCAATTTCCACTTCACATGGTGAAAGGGATGCTCAATTTATGGACTTAAGATTTTTTTGTTGTGTTTTCACTGGGTTTTGGGTCATAGTTTTGCCACATGATGAAGTTCTTCCCAATTAGACTGGATGCGTTTCTCTGTAAATAGGCAGACAAAAGGTTTCCGTAGACGTCTGAATTCATTCTGCGGTTACCTTCATGAGTTACAGCTTCACTAAAGATGAGCGATCCCATTTCAGAAGCCGCCATGCAAATGCAAGCCACGACACTACCTGCAAAATGCTTGGTTAAGTTTGTACATTTTGGGTCATGAGCATATCCATTGCTTCTCTGCACTCTGGCATTTCCATCGCTTTGGTAGAGAATCATGTTGGTCCCAGAACTTGTGGCTCATGGCTGTATTTCTTTGTTTATTGAAATGTGCCCTTCTGATTCGTACAGCTTCCAAATAGCTTTCTTTACTCCTATAGATTGCTCTCTGGTCTTTATGATGGTTTATCCTTTTTAACAAATGCAATGGTCACAGACACAACCCATGGTTAAAATCAAGCCTACACGTTCCGTCCAACTAACTGTTTAAGCAGACATTTTAACAAGTCACATCTGCGCAACAAGAAACATGACATGACAGGCAGTCAGAGTGGATTCAAACAAAAGTACCATCTTTTACGTTGTTTGACACATCTAGATGTGCATATCAGGAAATCATAGGAGACATTCTGATCCATCGTTTCGCATATCTTTGATCTCAAACCCAAATGTCTTCAGGGTATTGCAAAAACAAATAAATGGCCTTATCGTACCAATACTGTTGGAGGTAACTATGCATTTAGATAAGTAATTCCATTTTTACACGAATAAATATGTTCAGTACTTTTACCATTTTTAGTAAGTATCATAAAATCATATGGATTAGATAAAACATCCAATGAGACCAGTTGAAAAGAGTCTTTATTCATAGTGTTAATTTGACTGTTAAAGTAGCTCAAGTGCCTCTGCTTTTGGTTGCTTTTGGTAACAGACCCTAATTTATTTTGTGTCAAGCTCCTTTAACAGCATCAGCCGAGAGTTCCATCGGCCCCATTAAGTAACAAGCAATTTATGTACTTTTGCTAGATTTGTCACTCTTGGAGCCAAACTTGCAATCAAGCTGTTTTGATTTTCATTGATTTAACTGGCACAGTGCATGGTGGTGTAGTGGTTATCACTGTCGCATCACAGCAAAAAGGTCCTGGGTTTGATCAACGGGGTCGACCTGGGCACCTTTTTTTGTAGAGTTTGCATGTTCTCCCCGTGTCTGCGTGGGTTTCCTCCAGGTAATCTGGTATCCTCCCACTGTCCAGAGACATGCACAGAGGGGGTTAGGCTAATTGGCTACTCTAAATTGCACGTAGGTGTGAATGTGAGTGTGAATGGTTGTCTGTCTCTGCGTGTTGGCCCTGTGGTGGATTGGTGACCTGCCCAGGGTGTATCCCGCCTCTCACCTGAAGTCATCTGGGATTGGCTCCAGCTTCCCCCCGCGACCCTGAACAGGATTAAGTGGCAGAAAATGAGTGAGAAAGTGACTATTGCTGATTTCTCTATTTGAGGGGTCTTTCAGCAGTTCACCAAGAATTTTAAAGCTAATTTTAAAAATATTTAAAGTGGATGTAGCTGATGGCTACTGATGCCTGGATTGTGAACAACTGGACGTTGCATTGGGTGGGTCGGTATTCTGTCACTCATTTTCTTAATTCATTTAATTCATAGACAGCTACAAAATTCAAGGAGCTTACTTGTTATATTCTCTTATGGAAGCTTTGCAGTGAAAAAAGAAATGCTACCAAAATGATGTCCAAAAGAAAAAGAGATGTAGCTGTGGCCCGCTCCTTTTGAGCGGCATTCATGTGCTAATCTGGGTCAGTGCCATGACATTTCTCAATGACTATTATTAACTATTCTCCTTATTCTAAGATATTTGAAAACTGTCTGATTTTTGCCTTGATCCTTTTCACTTTGCATAGACTTTAAAGTGCAGACCTCTGGCTTATACCACAAATGTGTATCAATGGCTGAATTCTGGAAAACAGAAAGAAACATGATGGAAAGTTGGGTTTTGGCCAAAATAGTGATTTGCTGCCAGTAACATATTTTGGCACCTCAGCTTTAAGAACCCATAAATACATTTCCTCAATGCAATGCTTTATTTGTTTTTTAACCTTGCCATGGCTGTCCATTTATGAAAAGGAGCCAGTTTAACAAAGACAATTGTAAAAGCAATCAGTCTGCCTAAAGCTGTTTAAAGTGATTTTTTTCACACAGTGAGTTTTATGCTTTGATGTTGAATAGCTATGTGCTTATACCGGCTGTCAAAAATGTCAGCTATGCTCGGGTACTGAGATTGGAATAAAATATTTAAATGCAGATTTCTTCCTTTTCTCTTGATACCATTTAACCACATCTTACAATGCCATCATTTCCCATAATCTGGTTGATCACTGGGAACAATTTTTCTAAATGAAGACAGGGCAGGTCATCTGCAAATGGATCGAAAATTGCCTAATTTCCCGTAATCAGTACGTTCAAATAATTGAATCTTTTTGAATATCAGCACAGGTACACTACAAGGTTGCGTACTCTGCCTTGTCCTATTTCTATATAAATGACAGCCTGTTCAGGGAGCATGATTAAAAAAGGAAGGAGACTGCACTGAAAACTGAGTAGAACTGAGGTACATTAACACCATTTGTTTTCATATGTCCAGTATGATTTGTTCATGTATTTCCAAAGTCCTGAGTAAAATATTATCTGAGCTGAGGATCAAATCACGCTTGCTAGGATTTTGCACCACCCACCTTACCGCTTATTCTAATGAGTATGTTTTAATTGCATTTATATTATACTTCATTATTTATTTATTCCCATATGTGCCAACATCATCACAAGATTTCTTTACGTAACTGGTTTATGTTAATACTACGTGAACTGATTATGCTGACTTGATATAATTCAGTGTAGTAGTTGGGAACATTTTTAAAATTAAGTTTATTCTAAGCAATAAAATCATGTTTTGATGAGAAACTTGCTCCTTAAAGTAAGTTAGCTTCAAAATATTTTTATGTAAACAGGATATAATATGATCTCTTTAATTCTCACTGACCACATATTCCATTTTTTTCTCCCAGTGTACCTTGTGACATTGGATGCTAAGGGATGCGATTATTGATTTTAAATTAGTATTGATTAGTAGCCCAAGCACTGATAATGTCAAACCGCAATGCAGTTAACCATTGGGAAATGCAAATACCACATAGGCTAATATTTCATAGTTCTTTTTCTCTTGTTTTTTTTCTTTTCTCAAAGGTGTGGGGTTACACGGTAGTTTTGCACATGCTCTCTAAGAATTTCAGACAAGAAAACAAGGAAATTGAAGATTTGGTTCAATTTTAGTTGAGTGGATGTCAAGAGACCTTGTCAAATGTGCAATAAAACCTTTGCTTATACGGACGGTAATGCAAGCAATTTAGCAATACACCTGTTAACCAAGCACCACATAAATCTCCAGAATTGCACAGCCTTTGAACACGTTGTGCTCACACACCTCTTTGCTTCACTGCCCCAGCCACCTGCAGATATTCCATAAAGGGCTATACAAGGACTGAAATAATTACAAATAAGACAATTTAGGAAACCTATTTGCTTATCTGCATATGGAAGCATTATGTATTTCTTGAGAGAAGACAGTTAAGAAAACTATTCTTGAACACTTTTATGTAGATGTCATGCAACGCATAATGACTTTTCTTGTTTTCTGGTTTGGCTCTGCTAACATGGGCTTTTGGACTCAGTCTTTGGGCACAATATTATGATGTGCACTAAAGAAAGCCATCACATGCAACTTTCACACAGCTCACCAAAGGTTGGAAATTGTGAATTGGGCCACCAAGATTGCTGCAAAATCTTTGCGCCCCACACCTCATGTTTTTCAAAAGCGTCCAGCTAGAAAGTGCTTTAGGGCACTCGGTGCCAAAACTGGGCGGCACCTCAACAGTTTCTTTCTCAATGTCATGTGTGCTGACACCCCGTGCCGTACCAGGTGAAAACACTGAACAATTTGTGTTTCACACAACCTGCAAGATGTCTGTCATTTCACGCAATTCATTAACTTATTGTATGGCTCTGTTTCACATTCATTCTTAACGAAGATTGAACCTCATTAGCAATGCACTGATACAGCTACAGGTATATTATTATATGATCTGGATATATACTGAACAAAAATAGAAACGCAACACTTTCAGTTTTGCTCCCATTTTGCATGAGCTGACCTCAAAGATCTGAAACATTTTCTACATACACAAAAGACCCATTACTCTCAAATATTGGCAGTACATCCAACCGGCCTCACAACCGCAGACCACGTGTAACCACACCAGCCCAGGACCTCCACATCCAGCAT